>JARHVA010000441.1:1200000-1800000 GCA_037957365.1 Torreya grandis
AAGAAACTTGGTTTTAGGTTCCCAATTGAAATTGGTAGGTTCTTAGTATTGACTGCTGCAAAAACTAGAGCAATGGAGACTGAAATGCAACTCATAACCATGAAGCATTTCAAAAGGAGACCAAATATTGACTATAGAGGTGTGAAAGATATAATCCAGAGGAAGACCTAGTTTCATAAGCCTATAATCCAATATATTTGGGTTGATTTGAGGACCATTAATGACATCATGGACTATAGTAGATTGTCCCTTGAGCAAATAGAATATATGTGGCTCACTGATATCCCTACAAATATAGTGGATGACAGAGATTTAATAAATAATAGATACCATGCTGAAAAATCACCAATGCCCCTCTTCCCTCAATCTAATGGTCTCAAAAGGAGTTGACTTCCTTGAGAATGAGATTCGAACCAATATTGGCAAACACCAATGATTAGTTAGCAAATAAGGGAATCACTTTGAAAGAGTTAATTATAGGGTCAAAAGCTAAATTTTAAGAAGAAACAAGGAGAAGGTGTTAGGTTGTGGAGCTAAAAGCTTCAACCTTTTGCAAACAGGTGGAACATGGTTGCTGAGATCCAGGAGCACTGGCGTCGGCAGCATGACCGACGTCGGTCGAGACCAGTGTAGGAGGCCACCGACGACGACAGGGAGTCGTCCGACGTTGGCAGAACCAGACCAGCAGGGACCGGCGTCGGTCGCCTGCGTGTTCCAAAACTGTTCGTTGCACGGACAGTTAGTTAAGTGAACGAAGAGTTTGCATGTAAAGACCAGTCAGAGTCTTGAGCTGCATGGATATGCATTCCATATTAAGAGTCTAAGTTAGTGTTTGAGTTAGGGATCTATTTATAGACCCATTGGCATGTATTGTATAACGTATGAGAAGGCAAGGAAGCTCCTTCTGTTGTAAGGTCATTTGAGTTGCAGGTTGTTGCAAGCTCATAGGAGATCTACATGTGAGTATGGTCTATTGAATTTCAAGTTGCAGGTTCATGGGAGATCAACTTGAAGTGCTATAGAGTGCTTGATGTACTGGCAGGGTTATTACTGACCGGTTGGAGAGGTGAACACCAATTCTATGTGTGAGTTGGTTGTTGGGACCATTTTTTGTGTAGGAGAATGTGTGTGAGAAGAATTACTGTACACTTGAGGTGTGGGAAACCTCTGTAAGGTGAAAGAGTGTGGTGGCTCTTTGTTGTATTCTTTTCTGTAAAGTGTTAATACAAGATAGTGTATTGTCTCTCATATTCTGTGCTATTGGTGAATTCTAGTTACTTGTGTTTATGGTTATTTCCACATATTCAATTGCTTATATATTTGGTAATCATATTCTGCTCTTTCTGAGGAGCAAGATCTAAGGAGAGGAATAAGAACAGGTGTGTTTGTTCTTGGACTTCCCTCTCCTCCCTCCTAACAAGTGGTATCAGAGCTTTTGGTTGGGATACTAACATATTGGTTTAGATCTGGTTAGTGTGTTTTGATTACAGGTTACTCACAGGGTTTCTGTTTGAGTGGGAGTTGAGAAATGGCAGAAGACAGTAAGCTATGAATGGAAAAGTTTAATGGCAAGAACTACCAATTATGGAAGATGCAGATTGAGGACTATCTATATCAGAAAGATTTGTACTTACCGTTGGGTGGGGTTTGTTGCAAACCCCAGAATATGAAAGATGAAGAATGGGAGGTTCTTGATCGGAAGACTCTGGGATCTATAAGGTTGAGTCTTGCATCATCTGTGATTTCCAGCTTATCACAGTGTAAGACAATGGTGGAGTTGATAGAATCTTTAGCAAATTTGTATGAAAAACCCTTAGCTTCTAATAAGGTATTTCTTATGAAGCGTTTATTTAATTTGCAAATGTTGGAAGGTGGATCTGTTCATAGCCATCTTAGTGATTTCCATGGTTTGGTAAACCAGTTAAGTTCAGTCAATATTGTATTTGATGATGAAATTAGAGCTCTCTTAATCTTGTGTTCATTACCTGAAAGTTGGGAAGGTTTGGTAATGGCAGTTTCTAATACTGTGTCTGCTTCAAAAGTCTTAAAAGTGGATGATGTTGTGAGCGTGATCTTGAATGAAGAGATACGCAGGAAAAGCATAGGTGAATCATCTGGAGATGCTTTGAGTGTTGAAGGCATAGGAAGGCAAAGAGAGAAGATAGATCGTGGGAGATCAAGGTCGAAGATAGGCAGTAGATCCAAGTCCAGGTATGGCAGAATAACCTGCTGGAAATGTGGAAAGAGAGGGCACGTAAAGAGAGATTGTAGATCGGGTGAAGATCATCATGAAGGACATGGAGAAGATGCAGATGTTGCGGATTACATTGCACAGGATGCTCTGGTATGTTCTTTGGATAAAGTAGAATCTTGGGTTTTAGATTTTGGTGCCTCTTTTCATGCATCCCCACATAGGGAATTTTTTCATGAGTATGTCCAGGGAGACTTTGGATAAATTTGTGTAGGGGATGGTAGGCCTTGTCAGATTGTTGGCAAAGGGAAAGTGGAGCTGAAATTGTAGATAGGTGACACATGGGTGTTAAAGGAGGTCATGCATGTCCCAGTTCTTAAGCGGAATCTGATTTCTGTAAGAAGTTTGGGTGATGAGGGTTGCACAGTAACTCTCACAGTGGACTCTTGGAAGGTTACCAAGGGTACACTTGTTGTAGCTAGAGGTAAGAAAGTAGGTACGCTTTATCTATCTACTTGTATTACTGATTCTCTTTCTGGGTTATCTACTTCAGCTGTAGATTTGAAGATGTGGCTTAATAGGCTTGGTCACATAAATAAGAAAGAGATGCATGTTCTTGAGTCAAAGGGTATGCTTTCGGATTTGGAAGGCATGGATCGTGATTTATGTATGCAAAAGAAGAAGGTGACGTTTCTTGAGGAATCTGATGTTAGTGACAAGAACAGGAAAGCCTTGGTTTTCAAGGAGAAAGTGACGGACAGAGTTCAGCACAAGGTGCAGAGGAATTCTGAGTAGAGCAAGGGTGACTTGGACAAGGGTTTGATCCAAAAGGAGCTCGCGGGAAAAAGTCAGGTCTCACTAGAAAAACACAGAGACCGACGTCGGTAGGAAGACCGACGTCGGTGTCCAGATAGGGACCGACGTCGGCTATGTGCAGCCCGACGTCGGTGACTCAGGGTAGAGATCGACCGGCGTCAGCCAGGGGAAACTGACGTCGGTAAGGGGGCAGTCGCAGGAAACTGACATCGGTCGACTGCAGACTGAGATGTGACCGGCATCGGTCACTGAGACAAATTTTGGGTGGATAGCAAGTTGTCATGGAATCTCAAGCACCCATATGGAGGACCGAAGGCGTAAGTAAGTTCTCAAATTCATCATTTCCCTTCTTTACACTACTTGTTACTCACTTATGGTATAGGACCAGGGAGTTATTAAAGAAGCAAAACAGGTAGATCCAGGAAACAGTGGGAGCTTGGCATGGATGAGGATGTGATTCCTTAGAGGAGAACCAGACAGGTGTTTTGGGTAGAGTTGCTAGCTGGAAGTAAGCACTGAGAGACGAATGGATGTTCAGGATGAAGAAGAGCGGAAATGGATACGTGAGATGGAAGATCTAGGTATATGATCTTGTATAAGCTGCGGACAATGGAGGTTTGATCATTATGTTTCTCTTTACCAGGTTGGATGATATTAGCTACATTATCCTATTTTTGTATGATGTGCTTGTTGCAGGGTTACATATACAGGTATTGCTGAACTAAGGGTAAAGCTAGTTCAGGTGGATGTCATGGAGAATCTGGGAGCAGCAAGATTCTTTGGCATGAGTGTGTTCTAGAGACATGGAAGGTCATGCATTGACTTTGTTTCAGGATGATTGTGTGAGACCGTTTTGCACGCCGATGGTTAGACAGTTCACAGAACAGGTGTCTTGATTCACATAATGAGGTTAAGTGCATGGTATGTACTAAACCTGAGTTTTCCCAAGCAGTGGGAGTTGTCACAAGTTTGGAGTCAATCCGGGATAGAAGTACTGAAGGGCAGTTTAGTGGGACCAGCAGCAGGTGCACATGCTATGCAGGGTCAAGTTCTTTTCTACACAGTTGTAGATGCGGATGTGGCAGATAATTTGGATGACAGGTTTTGCACTATAGGTTTTTTGTAGTAATTGGTCTTCAAGAATAATCTTGAGGAGGAATACGAAGCCAAAGGAACAAACTAGACTGAGTACAGGTATAGGTACAGGTTGCAGCATTTTATCTCCAAGTGGAAGATTGTTAGGTTGTGGAGCTAAAAGCTTCAACCTTTTGCAAACAGGTGGAACATGGTTGTTGAGATCCAGGAGCACCGGCATCGGTAGCATGACCGACGTCGGTCGAGACCAGTGCAGGAGGCCACCAGCGATGGTAGGGAGTCAGCCGACGTCGGCAGAACTAGACCAGCAAGGACCGGCGTCGGTCACCTGCGTGTTCCAGAACTGTTCGTTGCACGGACAGTTAGTTAAGTGAACGAAGAGTTTGCATGTAAAGACCAGTTATAGTCTTGAGCTACGTGGATATGCATTCCATATTAAGAGTCTAAGTTAGTGTTTGAGTTAGGGATCTATTTATAGACCCATTGGCATGTATTGTATAACGTATGAGAAGGCAAGGAAGCTCCTTCTGTTGTAAGGTCATTTGAGTTGCAAGTTGTTGCAAGCTCATAGGAGATCTACATGTGAGTATGGTCTGTTTAATTGCAGGTTACAGGTTCATGGGAGATCAACTTGAAGTGCTATAGAGTGCTTGATGTACTGGTAGGGTTATTACTGATCGGTTGGAGAGGTGAACACCAATTCTGTGTGTAAGTTGGTTGTTGGGACCATTTTTTGTGTAGGAGAGTGTGTGTGAGAATAATTAATGTACACTTGAGGTGTGGGAAATCTCTGTAAGGTGAAAGAGTGTGGCGGCTCTTTGTTGTATTCTTTTCTGTAAAGTGTTAAAACAAGATAGTGTATTGTCTCTCATATTCTGTGCTATTGGTGAATTCTAGTTACTTGTGTTTCTGGTTATTTCCGCATATTCAATTGCTTATATATTTGGTAATCATATTCTGCTCTTTCTGAGGAGCAAGATCCAAGGAGAGGAATAAGAACAAGTGTGTTTGTTCTTGGACTTCCCTCTCCTCCCTCCTAATAGAAGGGTAGAAAATAAGATGAAGAATAAAAGTGATGTCCCTACTTTTGATAAGCCACATAAGCCTAGGATCATCTTCATGATGAAGAAGTCACAAGTTGTAGAAAAGGAACCAGGAACAACAGACATGGAAGTTGAGAAGCAGAGCATTAAAAAACTAGCAGTAGAATAGATGGAAATTGATGATAGACCTATAGTTCAATAGGAAAAAGAAACTCTATCTCCACAAGCAGGTGTACAGCCAGACACAGGAATTTCTTCTTCTCTGCCTAACTCACCTGATGTAACTCCACCTATTTCTCTAATCAGTATTCCCTCTTTTAGAGCTGCCTCTCCTTTCAAAATTATTTTTGGTGACCCTCAAAGTGCCTTTAGAGATTTTCTTCATTCCTCAAGATCCATCCCTAGTTTGTCATCTCCATCTTTTGATATCAGAGATAGTTCTACCCTCGACCACTCAGTAGCGGGTGTAGTTTTAACTGATACTACACCCATTATTTCCACTATCAGTGCAGGGGCTACTCTAGTGATGCCAACTATAAGGATTGATGCTAATGTAAGTGCTTCTACCCTCCCACCTTGGTTGTCAACTTGGAAAAAATAGGCCATCTCCCCAGATGACTTTGATTTCACTAAAATGGTTTCAGCCAAAGTCAAGACTCCCAAAAAGCCAAAAATTCTTTCAAAGATGATTGAAGATAAGGGGCACAAATTTATGGAAGCTGTAAGACCTCTACAGGATGAAACTCTTGAAAATTTTGATATGAGTGACTACTCTATCTCTCGAATTGAATTGGGTAAGGTAACTCATGAAAGTGCTAAGAGTGACTTGCAATCAGCAATGGACATTATGGTTCAAAAATTTGATATGGAAAGAGAAATGAAGGATCATTATAAAGTAATGGTGGAACAATTGACTACAATGATAAGGAGGATTACTTTCGCTCCAAAAACTATAACTCCAAAGGTTATCTCCATCAATGACCCCGTGATTCAGAAAGCAAAAAAGACCTATCTCAAGGGAAAGGTGCTTGAAGATTACTTAGGCAAGATGCATACATAAAGGATTTCTTTGCTTATAGAGTTGTCTAAAAAAATAGATAAGATGAATAAAATGAGAGCAGAACTAGATGATCTTATAAATATCATTTCTTAGGATATTAAAAGCACAGATGAATATCTTGACAAATGGACGGATATGAAGAAGCTAAAAATAAGCACTCTAGTATTAATTACTATCATTGTTGATAGAGACTCATATATTGAAACTAAAGAAGCATTAATGTATAGGAGTCAGGTGCTTAAGGAATTAATCATCGACCTTGAATCTTTTAGGGACCTCAGTGAACAAAGTGATATCAGTTAGTTGCATAAGTTGGAGGAGTTGCCTTACAAACTAACCACACAAGACAACCAGTTCATTTCAGCAGAAGAAATGATTCAAAAATTTGAAGGTATGATCCAAAAATAATTCGAGGAGAAAACATTTTTAGTGGCCTCTGTGGACAATAACCTAGATAATCAATTAACTCTGGATAATCTGAAAACCAGGTTAACTAGTCATGTGAAATCAGTCACAGTAGTGAGAGATGCCATAGTCAGGGCTAAGGTGATCTTCAAAAATACTATTAGTCCAGACAATATCGAGATACAAGCGACTATCACCATGTACGATGCTCATATGAAGAAAGATGGAGGTACAAATTGAATCAACTTTCCATTGATTTAATTTCTTTTTTTCTAAATGCACTTTTGTAACCGCTTTGGATATTTACATATGTACTTTGGTCATGTGTAATTACATGTAAAAATATAGATAGTCCAAAGTCAATAAAGACTTCCATCTTTGACTAGAAAAAGATATTTAGGTATTTTTCAATCTTCAAGGTCTCTCCCTATAAATAAGGAGAGCCTCTTTTGTAAATAGATATCTTTTTGGAATCAAAAACAAAACTCTGCCAAAATCGAGATGCTTCTTGAGACATTGAGCTCAGATTGTAAATCATATTTTCTTGAATGAATGAGAAAATGGGTTACTTTTTAGACTTTGTGTTGGAATAACTTGTATTATTTAAGAAATTGTTCTTATGTCCTTTTCTGAATAATATCTCATCTATTTGATTAAACAATCAAAGTGTGTGAAAATTATCTCAAAGATATTATGAAGTTAATTATGAAGACTTTGTGATGCTATAATTACCTTTAGTTTCTATTTCTTGTGTTTTGGTAGAAAGGACATTAGAAAGGCTTTGTACTATGTTTGTCCTTTATAATCTTGTACTCTGTTGTGGTTTTCAGTGGAGACTTTGAGCTTCACTTCATTCTATAGTTTTATTAGTCCTAAATCGATAAGAAAAGCAATGAAAGACTTTGTGTTTTCATGGGTTTCTCGTGGATCCAATTACTACCCAAGAAGTTTTCCTACTATTTGTTGGACATCATTTCTAAAAGAGGAGGATTGCCTTTAGTTTTTACATAGGAATTTTTCTTTACCTTGTGAACATCATCTCTGAAAAAAGAGAGATGAATGGTGTGATTTTACCCCTGAGTCTATTTTCAATTTATATTAATATATAGTAGTTTATAGGGAACCTCCCCTTAATGAGAGGAGAGATTTATCTCATTATGTTGTGGTAAAATTACACTTTTTTCCATATAAATATTCTTGTGTTGTGGTCGATATACCCATTTTGTCATCAGTTAGTTGACGACAAAATATTCACCTAATAGTTTTTGGTGACTCTATTGGGGATCAAATGCGCACTTTGAAGCTGCAAGCTTTAAATTGAAGCATTTCCTATCCTTTTTCATTTTTTCACTCTAAAAAATCCATTGTACATGTGAAGCCAGAGAGTTCAAGGTATTTTTTATCCTATAATTGAGTTAGTGCGGTGAAATAATTTTGAGATTTCTCCTCCACCATCTCACCTGCAGTGTACCAAGAGTTTTCTTCTTACCAATGTCAGATCTCTAATACCAAACAAAGCTTCTAGTCTTAGTGCTAGTAGAGTTTTGTCCGTACTTACCCTACCAATATTTTTAATCCCTGTCTTTAATCATCATATCATGGCAGCCCAAGGTCCTTGAGAAAACTCTTTTGGTCCTCTTAATCTAGCCCACCTTTACATGAACTACCTCATAGTTTGAGAAAGAATGTCCCCAAATTCTATGGTGATGGGAAGGTTCATCCTGATGAGCATATTACTAATTTCTACATAGCATGGTGTGATAGGTGTGGAATATGAATATATATCGATGAGATCATTTGTAGAAACTTTTCAAGGTGCTGCTACAAACTAGTTTTATCACCTTCAAGCTCAAACTATAACTAACTGGAATATGCTTAAAGCCAAGTTTGAGGTTAGGTTCAAACCTACTGAGGATGCACATGCCTTGTTGGCTCAGCTTACGCAAATAAAGAAGGAACCTCATGAGCCTATGCAAGACTTCTTTGCTAAATTCAATAAGCTGAGGAACCAAATTCCTATAATTGCTCAGCCAACACCGAAGAACCTCAAGTGCTTTTTCATCAACTCTCAACTTTTTGAAGTAAGTTATTTATTGAGGTGGGTTTGTCCTATAGATATTTTTGTATCCCAAAATTTGGCTATCGAGGTTGAATATGATCTTATTCTGGCAGGTAAGATCAGAAAAGATTTCAATAAAAATAAATTTTCTTCATCTGTTGAAAGTTCTTCCATGAGCACCACGGATCTTATGGTGTAAAAGTTGAAAAATGAACTGCTAGCCCTGAAAAGATAAATGGCCCAAGGTATGTCTACTCCTTATCAAGATATGTCAAGGAGGTCATTTTAGAACCAGTCATATCAAGGCAATGTTGCCAGGTATCAAGGGCAACCAAATCATCTGCCTCCTCCACAGGGGAAACTTGCCATTAAAACAGTACCACCTAACTCAGCAATTGGTTACCTTGAAGCTGAACATGATTTCTCACTCCAACCTAAATTAAATGAAGAAGATGATGTTAATCCCTTTGCACAAAGAGAAGAATAATTAGCTGATGAGTCCAACATTGGTTTTTGAATTAACAAGATGAAGCTAAAAGTAATGGAGAAGTGTTTGATAGATCATACGCTATTTTTATCAGGTCCTAAAATTAGTCAACTCAATAAGCTGATAAAAGAAAAGTAGGATAAGAACCCCATCAAGTAGTCTCGATCACTAAATGGGGGACTTCACTACCTTTCCAATCAAAAGACTCGGTGACTAATAAGAAAGTAAGTGCCTCAAATATCCTGTACTTTTTACTTATATTTCTCATACCAGTGCCACACCTAATAGAGATAAGGATGATAGACTTCCTTCCTCTATTTCTATTTCATTTCAATTATTTGATATAATTGATCATGCCAAAAAGACTAAGATTCAAATGACTGAAGTTGAGTACTTGAGAGCTAATCCTAAACAGTTTGATAGGCTGGCCGAATACGTAAAAAATAAAACTATCCCTATAGGACAAGATTTTTCAAAGGTGTCTCATGATTCTTTGAAGAATAAATCCACCCAAAATAATCTCATCGCTACTCTTCTTATCTCCCTCAAGAAAATAGAACCTTTCTATGTTTCCCTTTTAATAAACGGTCATAAGTTGAGTAACCGTATAATAGATTCTAGAGCCTCTGATAATGTTATGTTTGCCAAGGTAGCAGATTCTCTTGGTCTTACCTTAACTAAGACTTTTGGTAGATGATTTTCCAAAGAGAACAAGTAAGTACCACTCCTAGGTCAAATCAAAGATGCCCAGTTTGTATTTTTAGTTTTTCCAGAGAAGAGGATCAAAATGATAGTCTTGGTAGCCGATGTTCCAGCCTCTTATGGCATTCTATTTAGGCACAATTTTTATAAGAACGTAGGTGGAGAATTGAATATGGACATGTCTAAATCAAGGATACCTGTTAAAGGTATCATGAGAAAATTAATTCCTAAGAAAGAGTCAAAATATATAATCACCTAAACATCAGATCTCGAAGCTCAAATTTTATTTGAATCATCAGAAATGGGTAGTTATTTCCTGACTACTAAAGATGTTTTCAACTCATCAAATGAAAGTTCTTTTAGTGAAAATTTAGAAAATTTAGGTAAAAAATTAGAATAATTGTTAGATCAAAGCTCAGACAATAAAGAATCTTCCCTTACTAATGAAGAAAAATCTTTAAGAAGATCATATTCTAATGATGTTTGGATTTTAGAATTTGATGGCAGTTGCTCTTCTACCAGTTCTAGAGCTGGAATTGTTTTGATCTCCCCTCAAGGAGAAATTATTCCTTATTCATATAAGTTGCAGTTTAACAATACTAACTATTTATCTAGATTTTCACTAATTGCATTCAAATGAGAAAGAAACTAAGGTTAAGAGGTTATGGGTTTGATGTTACCCAGATTTAGTGCACACCATATCCAAGCCTTGTGGGAGCTCCTCTTTGGTTGTGGAAGAAACACCTACAGTAAGAATGAAACTTAAACAAGAAAAATGGTAGAAGAGGATATGGTGGACTGCCAAGCTACGCGCTCAGTCCCGGAAGCGTGAAACTCCTTTAGGGATGACAGTCCACTGTTTAAAGATAAAAGTATTATAAAGGAAGAAATGATAAATGACTAAATAAATAGAAAAGTAGATGGTGTGTACCTATTCCTTACAGTCTATGTATCTCAGAATGCTACAAAAGGCTAGTTGAAGGTTCTGTTTGGTCTAGATGGGCTATTTGGATGGCTTTCAAGTTTGCTAGTTCAGAACACAGTCACCAACGTCGGTGGGTCTACCGAGGTTAGTCAGGTAAATGGTGTTGATGTTGGTTGGGTTGCCAATGTCAGTCAGGGTTATTGGCCTTGGATGGCTTTTAGAGTATTTTTGGGATAGACAGAGGGGTTTCTAGAAGTTTAGAGATTGGTGCAGGGTTGTGGGAAGGTGAATGCGGTCTGAGGAAGGGTATAGGTGAAGGATTGGTGTGAAAAGGGGGTGAGAACAAGGAGAAGGACTTTCAACCCCTCCATGGAAGAATTCAGGCCTCTTGACAGTATTTAGAAATATCAATGAAAACTAATTGACAATATGTTCTAAAACACTAAAATAAAAACTAGAATACTTAGCTTTATAGGGTGAAAAATCGGAGGTGTCAGAATAATGATTCCCATTGTGGCTGATGTGATCGGTGTTGTAAGCCAATGAAGCGAACATGGATTTCTTCAATTCAGTAGCTTGAGGTCCTTGTACAATCTTTCAATCTAGTCTCTAGAATGATTTGTGTAGAGCTTCGGTAGCCAAGAGAATGATAGTCGAGTTTTGGTGCTTGAAATCTCAGTGTGCATGTGAATGTGTGAAAAGGTAGGGGCAGATCATGTTAGAACTTGGCTTATATAACTGATGTCGATGATCCCATCGGTGTCAGTGTATAACTACCGATGTCGGCCATGTGTTGACCGATGTCAGCGGTGAGAGAATAGGTAAAAGGACTATTTTTAGCTCTTTTCCTGTTTCTCCACCCACCAAGTGCCTTTTCTATTAGAGAACGGTCAAAACAAGGGCTTATGAGGCACTGGAGTTGGTTAAGGAGTTAAGATGGAGTGATAATAGGTCATGGGTAGTTAGGATTTGGAGGACCTAGTCTCAGGCTGACTCATAGGCTAAGAAACAGTCTTAGGGTGAGGTGTCCAAGGTGAGGTAATTAATTTAAAATAAGTAGTTTTTAAATTAATAAGGTGTACAAGTGTGAGTTAAGAGTGTTAACATTTAGAAGGGGACCAAGGGGGGTTGACACGATATTAGTGTCTACACTAACAACACCGCTGAGTATGAGTCTTTATTGCTTGGATTAAAAGCTGCTCGCGCTAAAGATATTAAGATTCTTCATGCTCGAGGAGATGCTGAACTGGTGGTTTGTTAGGTAAGGAACCTATACCAAACCAAAAATGAAAGATTGTGACATTATCGTAATCTAGTATAAGATTGTATTGAAAGTTTTGATTCTTTTAATATTTTTGTTGTGCTAAGAGAATTTAATGATCATGCATATTCATTGGTTGTCTCTGCAACCCTCATGGTTCCCCATAAATATTTTAAAGGGGACAAGTACACTATTGAGTTGGTCTTTTGACCAAGTGTACTTGATAATTCCAACCATTGGTAGGTGTTTAATGGTGATATCCAAATCATTGCTTTTTTGGAAAAGATGGACAGCTTTGAAGAACTTTATTTTGAAGGAAGTGAATCTCCACCATGAGAATCAGTTTCCAAAATAAATTCTAAAACTAGTGAAGAGTTCCTTCAACTCAAGGGGAATAAAATTCCAAAAGGTTTGGTTTATCTTGAGAGGTTGTTTGATAAGCATGACAGGTATGTCAAGTAGTGACAAATGGATTCTAGTTCCTCCAAGGAATTTGATCAAGTGAATTTGAGTACAACAAAAAATCCCAAAATAGTTAACATTGGGAATTGTTGCACTTCTGATGAAAAGCTCAAATTTGTTACTCTTCTTTTCTATTACATTGATGTTTTGGCATATTCTTACAATGATTTGAAATCTCTCAAGCTTGAAAAAAATTGACATAAAATTCTTTTGAAAGTTGGGTCATCGCCTTACAAGCAGAAACAAAGGCAATACAACCCCAAAATATTAGGTACTATTCTTTCTGAGATCTAGAAAATGCTAAATGCAAGAATTATTTTTCCAATCCATCATTCCACCTGGATTGCTAACATAGTTCTTGTGAGAAAAAACAACGGAGAAATTTGTATCTGTGTTGATTTTAGAAACCTAAATCAATCTTCTTTAAAAGATAACTACCCCCTGCCCAACATGGATCAAGTGTTGCAAACAGTGACTAGTTCAGAAATATTATCAATGTTAGATGATTTTTCTAGGTACAATCAAGTAGAAGTCAATGAATTAGATCAACATAAAATTGCTTTCACTACACCTAAGACACTTGCATACTGCAGAATGCCTTTCGGTTTGATCAATGCTAGTGCTACCTTCCAAAGAGCAATGGATCTTGCTCTCAGAGATGAAATGGGAAAGTTTATTGTGGTATATCTTGATGACTTGACCATTTTTTCCAAATATTATCCTAATCATGTGCACCATCTACAAGTGCTGGAACATTGTCGATAAAATGGTATTTCTCTTAATCCCAAGAAGTTAGATTTTGGGGTTACAGAAGGTAAACTTCTCGATCACACTGTATCTTGAGAAGGCATAAAAATTGACTCGGAAAGAGTCAAATCTATCCAAAATCTTACTCTTCCTACTAATAAGACTTTTATTCATTCTTTCTTTGGAAAGGTGAATTTTATACGGAGATTCATTTTAGAGTTTGTAGAGAAGACTCGCCACATTGTCAATATGATGAAAAGTAAAGTCACTTTCCATTAGACTACAAAAGAAAAGTCAGCATTTGAAGATATCAAAAAAGTGATTCCCCATGCACCAATCCTAGTTTGTCCAGATTATACCAAAGACTTCATACTATACAGCTATGCTTTTGAACATACACTTTCAGCTATTTTGGTTTAGCAAAACAAAGAAGGTGTGGAATCTCCCATATCATTTATGATTTGTCCTCTCAAAGCTCATGAATTAAATTATTCAAATATGGAGAAGCATGTTTTTGTAGTAGATAAGGTGGTAAAGCATTTCAGATTTTATATCTTGAATTAACATACTGTTGTTTTGGTGCTTGATACAATAGTGAAGTCCATTCTAACTCAATAGGAGTTTGGTACTAAAAGGGGAAATTGAATTGCTAAAATTTAAGAGTTTAATCTTGATATCAAACCTACCAAGCTCATGTAGGGAAAAGGGCTCTGCCAGTTGATTGTCAATAATATACCTAAGGAAATAGAACATGAAAAAACAAAGGTCAGAGATGTGCCTACAATTCTCTTCATCGCTACTACTGATGAGTAGTAATTTGATATCGCTCATTTTCTTATCTATGGTGAGTTTCCCTCCCATTTGTCCTATAAATAAAAAAGAAATGTTAAGTTAAAATCTGCTAACTATGTCTTGTGGGACAATGGTTTGTATAAGAGAAGCCTTGATGGGGTATTTCTTCATTACGTCGATAAGGTGCAATAAGATAAAATTTTGAAGTCCTTTCATAATTTGGCTTGTGGAGGACATTTTTCTACACCAGTGATATCTCATAAGATTCTATGAGCAAGATACTATTGGCCTACATTGTTTCAAGATGCGCACCAATGGGTACGTAGGTGTGAGTTGTGTCAACAGTTCATCAAAAAACCTAAATTAGTTGTGTTATCTCTCAAGCTAGTGGTGATCGAAGAACCTTTTCAATAATAGGATATTAATTTCATTGGCATAGTGAACCTATCCTCAAGTTCTAGACATGACTATGTTCTCACTGTGACTGACTATTTTACCAAGTGGGTGGAAGCCATCCCAACTAAACATGTTACTTCTGAAGTGATGTGTAATTTTTTTAAAAAAATATCATATCTTGATTTGGGGTCTCAACTAAGATTATAAAAGATAATGTCACTTGTTTCACTTCTCAAGAGGTTACTAAGTTTTGCTACAATTATGGGATTTTTCTTTTCCACTCCTCTGACTACTATCTGCAAGGAAATAGTCAAGCAGAATCAAGCAACAAGAATTTGGTTACTATTATCAGGAAACTGGTAGATAATAGTCAGAGGACTTGGCATAAAGCATTGTTCAATGCTTTGTGGGTAGATAGGATTACACCCAAGAGGGTAATAAGCATGTCACCATTTCAACTTCTGTATGGTTTGAATGCGAAGATACTAATCACCCTGGAACTACCAGCACTGAGGTTGGTAAAGGCAATCAAAAATTTGACTTTTGAAAATTATATTGATAAAAGGATCATGTGCCTAACCAAACTAGATGAGCAGCAAACCATGGTAGTAGACTATATTACTGCACATCAAAATTAGGTGAAGAAATTCTTTGACAAGAGAGCAAGGATTCATGATTTTCAGATTGGAGATCAAGTCTTGTTATGGGATAAGAGGAGAGAACCAAAAGGAATGCATGGAAAATTTGATTCTTTGTAGAGAGGTCTATTTACCATTCATTAGGTCTATGGTGAGAATATCTTCTTGTTATAATATCAAGATGGAACATCATTTTCATTGCCCCATAGTGGGCAACATCTAAAACACTTCAATCCTTGAAGTATTAGATGAGTTCACTTGTACATTTATATATTCTTAAGTTTATTTATTTTGGTTTGGTTTTTCATGTCTTTTTCTTTTTAGCTCAACTCCATGGCCCAATGGCCTAGATGAAGGCACTTAGAGACTAGTTTCTACTCCCATCAATCATTTCAAGGTTTAATCAATGGAAGTTCCCTAACAGGAGCCAGCAGTTGTTCCCAAAATCAGCTACACTTATTTTTGAAAATAACCCCTATGAAACTTGTCCATTTTGTGTTTTTCACTCTAACTTCATCTTTCGAGACAAGTTTTTCTTGATCTCAAGTTTGGTCAACTGGCATCCTTTAAAAGTTCACGACGTTCCCTCGTTACGATTTCTCAAAAAACATGAAAATTGTTACAATTTTGATGTGATCAGAAAGTCAAATTTTTGATAAATTTCAAGGAGTTAGTGTGTTTTCTTAGTTTGCATATAAGGGCAGCATTTTTTGCTGCCATTACATGTAGTTTTTTAGTTCTCGTGCAAAGGTGATGATTTTTGCCACCCTTGCATCCTTTCATGCATGAGTGGTGAAAATTTTTGCCCTTGCATTTTTCCATGTAGGAATGGCAAAAATCATCGCCTCTGCATCCTTTTTCAACCTCACATGCAGAGGCAATGATTTTTGCCACCCCTGCATGATCTCAATTTTTAAGCGCAAAATTTATGGCCATGCACGCCGAGTGGTTGGAGTTGTTTTTCAACCTTTTTAAACCCATTTTTCACCTCATTTGATTCATTTCAAGTTGTCTTCTCCTCCTCCCTACATCTAGTCAATCATGCGAATGAGTGGAATCATGACTTATTTGGATTTAAGTGTGGGATTGTGATTTGTGAGGTAGAGTTTTACATTCTCTTCAATTTCTAGGTTTTCATTTCATTTTTGTTTTTCTCTTTCTCAGGGTTTTACTTTATTCTACCTCTTCTTGTTTAGGTTTTTTATATTGTGTTATTTTTCCCCTCCTCCCTTTCTTCCCTGAGGAGACGACCTAGGTGGAAACCCCCTTGAAATCCATTGGCCATTTCTAGTGGTGTGATGGTAGTGAAAATTTCCACCCTTACACAATTTGCCTCACCCCATGTAAAGGCAGCAATTTTAACTACCATTACACCACTTGTTCCCCCTTTGTGTGAGGTCAGTAATTTTCACCACCATCAGACATTTCTTCACATAGTTTCCTCCTATGTAAGGGCAGTAAAAATTGCCGCCCTCACACAAAGTTCCCCCTTTCATGCATGGGTGGCAAAAATTGTTGCCCTTACGTGATATTTCCCTCCATATGTAGGGGCAGCAAAAATTACTACCCATCATGACTTTTACATGCAATGTCAACAATTTTTGT
This sequence comes from Torreya grandis, assembly GCA_037957365.1. Lineage (NCBI taxonomy): Eukaryota > Viridiplantae > Streptophyta > Pinopsida > Cupressales > Taxaceae > Torreya > Torreya grandis. The sequence continues at coordinate 1,216,685 of JARHVA010000441.1, forward strand.
CAGCTATGCAAAACTATCATCAACATGCAAGGGTGGTAATTTTTTCCACCCCTGCATGCTTTCCCTCTGATTTTCCTAACTCTGAGAAAATTTTATTTTCTTTCTTTTATGATCTCACTTCCCTTTAAATGTTTTAACCTACTCATGTCTTATCCCTTTCAAGCACATTCCCATGGTCGTGATCATTATCGTGCAGTTTTCCTAGATTGCCAATTTTTCCCCTAATTGCATGATCATGATTCTTGTTGTAGTTTCTCTCAAGGATCCTTCTTTATCAACATCTTCTTTTACAAAATTTATTCCAAATGACTAAGGTTTCTCCAAATAAGTTGAAGATGATGAAATGCAAGTATCAAGGTGTTTTCCCAATCACCTTGATTACTTCTAACATCGATGACATTAGGGATACAAAAATTGGGCACGTGGATATGGCTGAGTTCATAGAAAGAACCAAATCAAGAAATCTTAACCATGAAATAAATAAGATAGTTGAAAGTAATATTCATCTAGTCTCTTCTTTTCCTATAGCATCTCACCACACAGAGTTCATCCTCCAGTGCGCTCAATTCTACAACAAGGATACCAGGGCTGTGTTAAATGTTGGTGGTAATGTAGTGATTAGACTAGACCTTGAGTTCATTGACAAAGTGTTCATTTGTCCTCCCACTATTGAAGTGTTAAATCTTGACTTCATTGAATCACAAAAGGAATATGACAAAGATCTCGAAAGAGCAAAGAAAATGATCAATAATAAATAGCTCAAGACTCCAAGGGTGAACTTGTCAAGATGGCCACGGAGATTTCCATGGAGCGATTTCATTGAAGAATTTGGTGACTTGATCATGCTCCTCAACAAGGTAAGAGGTTTACCTTCTTCCTCTCATTTTCATGAATGGATGTACCCTTTTGTTAAGATAATTCTCCTGGATAAACAAGTCATTTTTGAGGGAGAACAAATCAGCAACACTCTGCATGAATAATTGATGAAGGTATCCACTACCTCTAAATTCTATATGACATCATACTTGGTGTATATCATAGCATCAATGATAACCTTCCCAGGTTTAACATCGGATGGAGATAGGAAAAGAACCTCGGTGTATCAATATTATCCTCAGTTGACATTGAAGGGTTCCATTTATCATTTTAGAAGGGTAAATGATGCTTTATTCATGATATTTTTGTGTCCTTTTTATTGATCCAAAACTCGCAAGCTTTGGTTGAAAGATAATTCAGAAATAAGAACAACATAATTCAAATAATACTATCTTTGAAAAGAGATGTTTTATTGATCAAATTTGCAGACCCAAACATATGCTTATCTCTAAGAAGAGATGTCTTATTTCTATTTCAGGTTACATCTTCATTTATACATGTTTTTAAGGTGTGGGGAGGATGTGGAAGGTCACCAATTTTGAGGGAGATTAATTGGTTTGACTTCCATGATTTACAACAATACAGAATTCGAGGAATTACTATTTTTAGAAACTTACTATTTTTAGACTGCACTACTAAAATTAAAATTTGGGACACTTCTATTGGGTTTTAGGGGGTAAAACTTCATTAAGAAAAGTTCCATGCCATCTCATGATGTTCCCCTCATTATTATCTTTCTAACGGTTTAAACAGTGAGTCAATTGGAGTTATGGTGTAAAAGTTATGGCTCCCAGAAGTTTCGCCATCAATTGGGGTAGACCCATCACCCGAATTGTCATCTAAATTATTGTCTGGATCATTCCTCCCTCCTTGAGAAGCAATGGTCCCCATTATATCAAGATTACTCATCAAGTTTGGTAGTTTTACTTTGATTTAATTCCTAATGCATACTTGGAAGGGACTATGATTTATGAAACTGTGCAGGGCCTAATTATTCACCATTTCCTTGAAAGGATAGGATGCCTCGGTGTTGTCTGCCATTTGAAGTCATTTGGAGTGAATAGGTGGATATTCTGCTAGTTATATTTTCCACCCAAGCTTCATGTAATCTGACCTCATCCTTGGGATCATACACTCTAAAGACAAACTACTCTGATACCACTGATCCAAAACTCAAAAGCTTTGGTTGAAAGATAATTCAAAAATAAGAAAAACATAATTCAAATAATGCTATCTCTGAAAAGAGATGTTTTATTGATAAAATTTGCAGACCCAAACATATGCTTATCTCTGAGAAGAGATGTCTTATTTCTATTTTGGGTTACATCTTCATTTATACATGTTTTGAAGGTGTGGGGAAGATGTGGAAGTTCACCAATCTCGAGGGAGATGAATTGGTTTGACTTTCACGATTTACAACAATACAAAATTTGAGGAATTACTATTTTTAGACTACACTACTAAAATTTAAATTTGGGACACTTTCATTGGGTTTTAGGGGGTCAAACTTCATCAAGTAGAGCTCCATGCCATCTCACGATTTTCCCCTCATTATTAACTTTCCAACGGTTCAAACAGTGAGTCAATTGGAGCTACGGTGCAAATGTCATGGCTCCCAAAAGTTTTGCCATCAATTGGGGTAGACCCATCACCCGAATTGTCATCTGAATTGTTGTCTAGATCATTTTTATCCCCAATTAGAATAGAAAAGAGTGTCATATGAAGCCTGGATAGTTATGAACAACTTCAAGTGTATGTTCTTGCAGTTCCCTTCTTTTTATTATCTATGGGTTGGCTTTTTCCAAGGTTGTCCCTATATGCTTCCAAGATTCCCCTCAGACAAATTAGTCTTAATGGAGTTGTGCAGGCAAATTGTTATCATGCATAATAATCAGATGAAACTCTAAAAACTTAGTTGTAAGTTCCCAATTGAAATTGGTAGGTTCTTAGTATTGACCGCTACAAAAGCTAGAGCAATGAAGACTGAAATACAACTCGTAACCATGAGAAATTTCAAAAAGAGGCCAAATTTTGACTATAGAGGCATGAAAGATATAATCCAAAGGAAGACCCAGTTTCATAAGCCTATGATCAAAGATATTTGGGTCAATTTGAGGACAACTGAAGACATCAGAAAGATGGACTATAGTAGATTGTCCCTTGAGCAAATAGAATATCTGGGGCTCGTTGATATCCCTGTAAATCTATTGGATGATGAATATTTGATAAAAAATAGATACCATTCTGAACAAGTTGAGAATGCCCCTCTTCCCCTGATCTAATGGTCTTAGAAGGAGTTGAATTCCTTGAGAATGAGATTCAAACCAATATTGGCAAACACCAATGATTGGTTAGCAAATAAGGGAATCACTTTGAAAGAGTTCATTACAGGGTCAAAGCTAAATTTCAAGAAGAAACAAGGAGAAGGGTAGAAAATAGCATAAAGAATAAAAGTGATGTCCCTACTTTTGATAGGTCACATAAGCCTAGGATCATCTTCGTGATGAAGAAGTCACAAGTTGTAGAAAAGGAACTAGGAACAACAAACATGGAAGTTGAGAAGCACAGTGGAAAAAAACTAGTAGCAAAACAAAGGGAAACTAATTATAGGCTTGCAGGCCAACAGGAAAAGGAAACTCTATCTCCACAAGTAGGTGTACAGCCAGACATAGGAATTTATTCTTCTCCACTTAACTCCCCTGATGTAACTCCTTCACCTATTTCTCCAATCAGTATTCCCTCTTTTAGAGCTACCTCTCCTTCCAAAATTATTTTTGGTGACCCTAAAAGTGCCTTTAGATATTTTCTTCATTCCTCAAGATCCATCCCTAGTTTGTCATCTCCATCTTTTGATATCAGAGATAGTTCTACCCTTGACCATTCAGCAGCAGGTGTAGTTTTAACTAATATTACACCCATTATTTCCACTAGCAGTGCAGGGGCCACTCTAGTGATGCCAACTACAGGGATTGATGCTAATGTAAGTGCTTTTGCCCTCCCACCTTGGTTGTCAGCTTATACACCCAAAAGGAAAAAATAGGCCATCTCCCCAGATGACTTCGATTTCACTAAAAATGTTTTAGCCAAAGTCAAGACTCCCAAAAAGCCAAAAATTCTTTCAAAGATGATTGAAGATAAGGGGCACAAATTTTTGGAAGTTGTCAAACCTCTACAAGATGCAACTCTTGAAATTTTTGATATGAGTGACTAATCTATCTCTCGAATTGAATTGGGTAAGGTAACTCACGAAAGTGCTAAGAGTGACTTGTAATCAGTAATGGACATTATGGTTTAGAAATTTGATAGGGAAAGAGAAATGAAGGATCATTATAAAGCAATGGTGGAACAATTGACTGTGGTGATAAGGAGGATTACTTTCACTCCAGAAACTGTAACTCCAGAGGCTACCTCCATCGATGACCCCATGATTCAAAAAGTAGAAAAGACCTATCTCAAGGGAAAGGTGCTTGAATATTACTTAGGCAAGATGCATACACAAGGGATTTCCTTGCTTACAGAGTTGTCTGAGAAAATAGGTAAGATGAGAAAAATGAGAGCAGAACTAGATGATCTTATCAATATCATTTCTTACGATATTGAAAGCATAGATAAATATCTTGACAAATGGAAGGATATAAAGAAGCTGAACATAAGCACTCTAGTATCAATTGGCATCATTTCTGATAGAGACTCATATATTGAAACTAAAGAAGCATTGATGTATAAGAGTCAGGTGCTTAAGGAATTAATCAATGACCTCAAATCTTCTAGAGACATCAGTGAACAAAGTGATATCAGTCTATTGCATAAGTTGGAGGAGTTGCCTTGTAAACTAACCACACAAGACAATCAATTCATTTCAGTAGAAGAAATGATTCAAGAATTTGAAGGTATGTTCTGAAAAGAATTCAAGGAGAGAATATTTTTAGTGGCCTCTATGGACAATGTCCTAGATAATCAGTTAACTCTGGATAATCTAAAAACCAAGTTAACTAGTCATGTGAAATCAGTCACAGCAGTGAGAGACACCATAGTCAGGGCTAAGGTGATCTTCAAGAATATTGTTACTCCAGACAGTATCAGAATACAAGTGGCTATCACCATGTACGATGCTCATATGAAGAAAGATGGAGCTACAAATTGAATCAACTTTCTATTGATTTAATTTCCTTTTTTCTAAATGCAATTTTGTAACCGCTTTGGACATTTGCACATGTGCTTTGGTCATGTATAATTACATATAAAAATATGGAAAGTCTAAAGTCAATAAAGACTTCCATCTTTGACTAGAAAAATATATTTAGGTATTTTTCAATCTTCAAGGTCTCTCCCTATAAACAAGGAGAGCCTCTTTTGTAAATAGATATCTTTTTGGAATCAAAAGCAAAACTCTGCCAAAATTGAGATGCTTCCTGAAACTTTGAGCTCAGATTGTAAATCATATTTTCTTGAATGAATGAGAAAATGGGTTACTTTTTAGACTTTGTGTTGGAATAACTTGTATTATTTAAGAAATTGTTCTTATGTCCTTTTCTGAATAATATCTCATCTATTTGATTAAACAATCAAAGTGTGTGGAAATTATCTCAAAGATATTATGAAGTTAATTATGAAGACTTTGTGATGCTATAATTACCTTTAGTTTCTATTTCTTGTGTTTTGGTAGAAAGGACATTAGAAAGGCTTTGTACTACGTTTGTCCTTTATAATCTTGTACTCTGTTGTGGTTTTCAGTGGAGACTTTGAGCTTCACTTCATTCTATAGTTTTATTAGTCCTAAATCTATAAGAAAAGCAATGAAAGACTTTGTGTTTTCATGGGTTTCTCGTGGATCCAATTACTACCCAAGAAGTTTTCCTACTATTTGTTGGACATCATTTCTGAAAGAGGAGGATTGCCTTTAGTTTTTACACAGGAATTTTTCTTTACCTTGTGAACATCATCTTTGAAAAAAGAGAGATGAATGGTGTGATTTTACCCCTGAGTCTATTTTCAATTTATATTAATATATAGTAGTTTATAGGGAACCTCCACTTAATGAGAGGAGAGATTTATCTCATTATGTTGTGGTAAAATTACACTTTTTTCCATATAAATATCCTTGTGTTGTGGTCGATATACCCATTTTGTCATCAGTTAGTTGATGACAAAATATTCACCTAATAGTTTTTGGTGACTCTATTGGGGATCAAATGCGCACTTTGAAGCTGCAAGCTTTAAATTGAAGCATTTCCTATCCGTTTTCATTTTTTCACTCTGAAAAATCCATCATACATGTGAAGCCAGAGAGTTCAAGGTATTTTTGATCCTATAATTGAGTTAGTGCGGTGAAATAATTTTGAGATTTCTCCTCCACCATCTCACCTGCAGTGTACCAAGAGTTTTCTTCCTACCAATGTCAGATCTCTAATACCAAACGAAGCTTCTAGTCTTAGTGCTAGTAGAGTTTTGTCCGTACTTACCCTACCAATATTTTTAATCCCTGTCTTCAATCATCATATCATGGCAGCCCAAGGTCCTTGAGAAAACTATTTTGGTCCTCTTAATCTAGCCCCACCTTTACATGAACTACCTCATAGTTTGAGAAAGAATGTCCCCAAATTCTATGGTGATGGGAAGGTTCATCCTGATGAGCATATTACTACTTTCTGCATAACATGGTGTGATAGGTGTGGAATATGAATATATATCGATGAGATCATTTGTAGAAACTTTTCAAGGTGCTGCTACAAACTAGTTTTATCACCTTCAAGCTCAAACTATAACTAACTGGAATATGCTTAAAGCCAAGTTTGAGGTTAGGTTCAAACCTACTAAGGATGCACATGCCTTGTTGGCTTAGCTTACACAAATAAAGAAGGAACCTCATGAGCCTATGCAAGACTTCTTTGATAAATTCAATAAGCTGAGGAACCAAATTCCTATAATTTCTCAGCCAACACCGAAGAACCTCAAGTGCTTTTTCATCAACTCTCAACTTTTTGAAGTAAGTTATTTATTGAGGTGGGTTGGTCCTATAGATCTTTTTGTATCCCAAAATTTGGATATCGAGGTTGAATATGATCTTATTCTAGCAAGTAAGATCAGAAAATATTTCAATAAAAATAAATTTTCTTCATCTGTTGAAAGTTCTTCCATGAGCACCACAGATCTTATGGTGCAAAAGTTGAAAAATGAACTGCTAGCCCTGAAAAGATAAATGGCCCAAGGTATGTCTACTCCTTATCAGGATATGTCAAGGAGGACATTTTAGAACCAGTCATATCAAGGCAATGTTGCCAGGTATCAAGGGCAACCAAATCATCTGCCTCCTCCACAGGGGAAACTTGCCATTAAAGCAGTACCACCTAACTCAGCAATTGGTTACCTTGAAGCTGAACATGATTTCTCACTCCAACCTAAATTAAATGAAGAAGATGATGTTAATCCCTTTGCACAAAGAGAAGAATAATTAGCTGATGAGTCCAACATTGGTTTTTGAATTAACAAGATGAAGCTAAAAGTAATGGAGAAGTGTTTGATAGATCATACGCTATTTTTATCAGGTCCTAAAATTAGTCAACTCAATAAGCTGATAAAAGAAAAGTAGGAGAAGAACCCCATCAAGTAGTCTCGATCACTAAATGGGGGACTTCACTACCTTTCCAATCAAAAGACTCGGTGACTAATAAGAAAGTAAGTGCCTCAAACATCCTGTACTTTTTACTTATATTTCTCATACCAGTGCCACACCTAATAGAGATAAGGATGATAGACTTCCTTCCTCTATTTCTATTTCATTTCAATTATTTGATATAATTGATCATGCCAAAAAGACTAAGATTTAAATGACTGAAGTTGAGTTCTTGAGAGCTAATCCTAAACAGTTTGATAGGCTGGCCGAATATGTAAAAAATAAAACTATCCCTATAGGACAAGATTTTTCAAAGGTGTCTCATGATTCTTTGAAGAATAAATCCACCCAGAATGAGGTCAAAATAGAAAAAGGGATTAATAGCAAGCTTTGATAACTTAAAAAACATATTTTTAGGTTTATGGAGGGTAAATATGATCTAAAACACTAGGTCTTTCTCAGACCTCTCAAATTACCAAAATACCCTTACACACAGTCCAACTAGACAAGCTTTCACTAAGCCTAGTTGGTGAATAAGATAAAAGGATGAAGAGGAGTGTTTGGGAGGTTATGTGATGGTTTTTCAAGCTTGAATGAAGAATTAATAAGCATTAGAGACTATCCCAACCATGATATATCAGTTCAAGTAGCTCAAACTGGCTGGGCACATGTTAAACCCATTAGGCCTTAAAGGGGCCTAGACCAATTGGGAGTCTAGCCTCATTTATATCTCTTGATGAGCTATCCAAATGATTGGGCCATGTTTATGAGATGTAATTAGACATGTTTTAACTTTTATTATGTAGATAAACTTATAGTAAATCTACTTCTAGCTTAGAGAAAGTCCAAACATGCAGGAAAGGTGGAAATAGTTTCTCTACATGCTACAAGTTTAAACATGAAAGTTTAGCATGCACATAGTTTCTCTGCATATAGTTTCTCTACATACTTCAAGGTGGAAATAGTTTAGCTCATAAACATGTAGACTAGAAGTATGCAAAGAAATTATTTCCACCTTTCCTATCTCATATAGTTTGAAAGGTGTAAATAGTTTCTCTGCACATAGTTTCCATTTTTAGAGCTAGGAAAGGTGGAAATAATTTCTCTGCATACTTCAAGGTGGAAATAGTTTTTCTACATACTTATATCTAGGAAACGTGGAAGTAGTTTTCTCTCTCCCTTAGGATAATTTGCTTTTTGAGATATTTTGCTTTTAAGGTGAAAATGGAGAGAGAAAACTAAAATTAAACTATCCTAAGGGAGGTCATACACCAAATTAGATGATGACTTCCAACCAGTTGCATGTTATACATTAAATCAAGGGACAAACTAAGTATACACTTATCCAATCTACATCTTCTCACATCAATGTTATATTATGAGGTTATGGATGAATGTGTACATCTAGGAGGAATAAATAAGAGGCCTTGAATGGCACTAATAAATATACTATCTCACTCAATCCTTGACATTTCCTAGAATACTTCACATGCCCTACAAGAAGAAGCTTTCCAACTACAAATAAGGTGAAAGAATGAGACAACATGTTAAGGAATCCTTAGTTTTCACTAATTAAGATTCATCATCTAATTAAAACACACTTATGAACAATCATGAAGAAGTATAAATTAGTATTCTTATTGATCAAAAGGTATGTAAATGATTAGGGCTTTTCCATACTTAGATGGAGCATAAGTTATAAAGGCCAAAATGGCTAGTTCTTATAGAACTTGAGAGAGAGAGAAGAAGAGATAAGTCCAAGGGTCAAAAATACATTTTCAATTTTATAAAATTAGTTACTTGTGCATGAGAAGAGTATTTGGGATGAATCATTCAAGGTCAATAAGTATAAGTGTCCATCTAAGTCATCAAACTCTTACAAAGTGACATAAAATTTTCTTAACTAGCTCAAAAAAAATGCCTTCATGATTTGGGCTTCTTGAACACCTAATAACTGACTAAGAATAGGTAAAATTATTGTAATGAATGGTAAGGCTTTCATACATTCCTCTATATACATTAGTTTCAATCTTGGTCCTCTAAAGCCATCCTAAAATAAGATATCATCATCTATTGTCAAGAAAACTCCTCTTTCATACACCCTGCATACTTGTCCTCAAATTTGGATTAAATTTTACATGAAAATACATGGGAGGGAGTGGATGACAATTTTCAAGACCCTCCATGGCCTTAAATTCATTAGGGACACCTTAAAATCAGATCACTTGAAGTTTTCCACCTTTCTCACTAGCTTGTCCACTATGCCAGTTTTGACTAGATGAGATAAAACATCTAGTTGAGGTAATTAGGATCTTTTACAAGGAATTAAATGATAACATTTAATTATTAAAAGTCCTAATATTTTCTCCAAACTTTATTTCATCTTTAGACCTCTTTTAGAACCTACAAAACACACAAAATCATCAAAAGTGCCCTATTTTTCACCCTGTTTATATAATTTCATACATTTAAAACTATGGGAGGAAACCTAAGTGAGGACTTTACAAGTTAAAATCACATTCATGGTCAAAATATGTCATTTTGATAGCTTTACAAGATTTTTTTCTCCATCAGGTCTTGACTGAGGGTTTAGTAGGGTTTTAGGCAGTTTTTACTCTTAAGCTTTATTCATAAAGATCTGATATTAAAGTTTCCAAAAAATGCCACAAATATGATTTTAATTGACCCCAATAACCCCTAAAAACTCTTTTATTTCCCATTCAAACTCTCATAGGAGATATGAACACTTGAAATCACCCTATCAAGTATGTTTCCAGCTTTCTTCCATGTTTGGACTCTCTCTGAGATAGAATTAGCTTTCCTATAAGTTTATCTTCATAATAAAAGTTAAAAATGTCTAATTACATCTCATAAACATGTTCCAATCATCTATATATCTCATCAATATCTGGAAATGAGGTTGGACTCCCAATTAGTTATATGCCCCTTCAAGGCCTAAAGGGTTTAGCATGCACCCAGCTAGCTTGAGCTACTTAAACTGATATTTCATGGTTGTTATGGTTTATAATGCTTATTAATTCTTAATTAAAGCTTTAAAAATCATCACATAACCTCCCAATCACTCCTCTTCATCCTTTTCTCTCATTCACCAACTAGGCCTAGTGAAAGTTTGTCTAGTTGGACTGTGTGCAAAGGTGTTTTGGTCATTTTGATAGGTATGAGCCTAAAATAGTGTTCCAAATAATCTATTTACCTTCCATACACATCAAAATATTTTTATTTAAGTTACCAAATCTTCCTATAAATCCCTTTTCCCAGTTTGACCTCATTAGCTTATTTTGCTAAACTCTGATTTTCCTTGACTAGTTGACCTATGAGACAAAATAGTGACATATATCCCTCTTCCCCAACGAAAATTGAAGATTTTTGGATTTTTATAAGTTCATAATGAGGCACTTTACCAAATTTATTAGTTTAATTCACTCATTTAGGCATCTAACCAACTCAAAACGTCCAAAAAATGCCTCTAAAAAGACTATTTTCTTGCATTTTTTCCTTCTTCCCAAGAATGGCTCCTCAAAGATAAATCCAAGACTCTTAGGATTTCATAATATGTTAATCATCTAAAATTCATGATAATAAATCTTGACATTCACCTAAAATAATTATTCTCTCTTAGACTCTTCATTTCTAACCATTGAGCAACATGGGTTTCCTAGTTCACCTGTACGAATTGCAACTTTTGGGCAATAGGAAGAGTGGGTGATCATATTTGAAGGGGTCATAGAGCCTGTGTAAACACGTTTTTGATAAATTATAAACCATTCTATGTTTTTATCCAACCCTCACTCTCTTGATAAGCAAATTCATCTCTTATCTTCATCTCATGCTCAAGAATGCACAATAACTATTATAGGTGCATATAGGGTTGTAAGATGCCTAAGTAGGATTATTCCAAATTTATTTTATATTATGAGGTTCATCATGATCTTAATGTATATGTTCATATGTTATTTCATCTTGTTAACCGCACTTACACCTCTCATATGCACCTTGAGGGTTACAAACTGAGTTTTCTCTAAGTGACTAAGACACCCTATTTATGATTCCTATAGATGTGCATGAGCTTAAAATTTATCTTTTTCATGGTATGGAGATACTCTCCATAAATCATGAGAACCACCTAGTAAATTCTCATATATTGGACTCACCTTATATGCCCTTTGGATTCATAAACTAAGTTTTTTCCTGCCTAACTAAGAACCCCTGTCTAACTGACCCATGTAGATGTGCATTAGCTCATTTAAACTTGGTTATGATGTTTAAATACCTCCTTTTAATTCCTTGAGGTCACATAACATTCCCCTATAGTTTCATTCAATTTGAGTGTCCTAAAACAACACCTAAACATCCATATTGGCTCACTATTTTATACCATGTTGTATGTGTGTATTTTACCTAAAAAGGGACACATGTAGGCACTCATGAAACTTTAAAACCATGCATTAATATAATTATAATGGTCTTAATTCCACTTTTAATTCCATTCAATCCATGAGACCATTCTAGCCATAAATAAATGCATTGTTTGCAAGTTAGGATATCAAAATCCATTCATAACTATAAACCTATAGATATTAGTGTAGAGTTTTAGTGTTTTTAAGAGCATATTTGAGGCTCCAAACTTCTAACTTCCACTTACTTCTTGACTCCCATCCTTGGCATATCTCTTTTCCATACTAGAGTAAATTAGGTTTACCAATCTATATGATTTGAAACACTTATCAAACATGTTGTAAGAGGTATACAAAAACCCTCTGGACCTCTATTTTCATTTTTTGGGGAAACTTTCCTAGAATTCAGTCTCTTGCCTCTTTCAACATGATTACACCTCATTTTATCTACTTGATGTTTCAAATAAGTTTACCTTAGGTTGTTAAACAGGTTAGGGTTTGATAAGAGACCTTATCCTGCTCTAAACCATCCATTCAAAGACTTACAATTCTCAGGTACCACCTGTAGGTGGTCATCAGCATACACAAGCATCAAGTGAGATGTTTCCATTGTGCCACTTGGATGAGGAGAGCTAGAAATCTCCTTGAGGGGTGCAAATCCAAGTGACAATAAGTACCTCTCTTTTTAAATAGTTATGAATCAAATTATAACTAATTTTCAGTTAGCTTTAGTTAAATTTAATTGACTATAAAAATTCAATTAGTTTAATTTATAAATTATAAAGTCATAACTTAACTTTATAATTTGGACTTTAATAAAGTCCAAAAGATTAAATAAATAAAAGTAGACCAATTATAGATTCTAATGGGTGGGGACCCTTGACTTATTTGAAATTGATTAAATAATCATTTAACCATACATATAATAAATAATCAATAAATGCTAGTAATTAAATAATTTAAAAATTAATAATGCTAAAATTTGTAAATAATGTTTAGTTATAATGATCAAATTAAGTAAATAAACAAAACTATTAATTATTTCTTCTGAATATAAAGAAATTTTATTCTTTCTATGTAAAATGAAATACATAACTCCCAAAAATATCTATCCACATAATAAAAATTTAATTTATCATAACAAGTATTATAATATCATTAACTAATCAAAAATTTATCAAACACAGTGAATCAGAATCAGCATTGGAAACTAAATCAATTAATGGAGCACCCGTATCAGTTTGATATTCAATGTATTTCATGGAAACAATTGATAATTAAATTAATCTTATCCCCTCAGAGTTGTCATCAAACTCCAACTTTACTTTTGTAAGCATTTGAATAACCATGGGCTCACTTATAGGATTATTAGCATGTTTCCTGTTAGAAGATGCAGGTCTATCTGGTAAGAGCGAAGTGGTCCTAGTGATCAATGACAAGGAAGAATTTTAATTGAAAAACTTAAGATTCAATTTGGGAATATTATTAGGCTAAGTAAGAAAATTAGTATCATGAGGAATAGATTCTATATTAATTTGCATTTATTGAGAAGACTTAATCGGAGTACCTCAACCATAAGGAATAGATCTCTAATGTGATCCTCCCCATCCTACCACAAAAATTTACAAAATAAGAAGGGATGTTTAAGAGAAGGTTCAATAAAATAGGTTCAAGTAGATCAAAATGAAAAAAAAAACACAGGTTTCATAATTGAATGGTTGAGGAAAAGTGTTAGCATCCCTATGCCATAAAAAAATGTTTGGATAACTACCCCATAAAGAAGTACCCTCACTCTGTCTATCACCATTTTTTTCCATACATTTCTACCTGATTCATTAGAATATGGGCTCCATCTAGACGTGTTGTTGACATATATTCACAATAAACATTCATGAATTAATTTATAGAATCAAACATTTGAAGAATTAATAATTTATTCATTCATATTGAAATGAAAATCACCAAAACAACTGAGAAACATCTCTGCTGAAAAAATGCCATTAATTACCAACTTCAATGAACCACAATATTTAAAAATATGGAAATAAAGTGAAAATAATATCCAAACCCTAATATTTACCTTTAATTATACTTATTATTCTCCATTCTTTATTGAAAACTAAAAATATGAACATAGTAACAAACCCTAGCCACTATAAGTCTCAAAATTCAACATTGTATACATATTATATATGCAAATTAGTAATCTAAATGCAATAAATATATCCTGAGAGAAAAACATAATATTTTTATACCAATAAAAATAAACAATTCTTTAATATCACACCCTTATATATATAAAAAATACTTACAACTTATGTCATTAAATACCTAAAGCTTTGTTTTACTCAACTTTAAATGTTTATGTCACAAAATGTTACCAGATAACCAATACTAAAAATAGAGATGTAATTGGGCCCAAGAAAATCCTTTAGTGTTAATGAAATACTACTGGTATATTCAAAATTTACATGTCGATAAGTCTCTCATGTGAGTCAAATGAGAAAATTTTAGTCTATAACCTTGAATATATATTGTATTTGAAATCTTGCCAATTTATTCAACATGAAATATTTTATATACATCAACATGAAGCTCGAATGCATGCAATTTGGAGGATATGCATGCAAAATATTTTCCATAGGTTGAGTTCATCTCATAAGGAAATACACATATCAAGACTGAAAATATATGCATGCAAAATATTTTCCATAGGTTGAATTCATCTCATAAGGAAATCCACATATCAAGACCAAAAAACATGATTCTGTCAAACAAACTAGTCAGGTCCTAAATGAATAAGTATCAACTGACTTGCACTCTCAAAGTCTTATTAAAACCTCATGATATATAAAACACAAATGAAATAATTGAAATTTTATGAAAATAAATGAAATATCATACTCATTACATAGAATACCAAGATCTCTACGTGTTCAAAAACCCTTATCTTGTTTCACCATTGTTGTCAAATAATTCATCAACAAAGAAATTTTACCCACTACCATGTGATATTTTAAAATCAAAATACATTTTCAACAAAATAAAACACATGCAAATATTATTTTGTAAACAAGTGAAACTCATTTTGAAGGAAAAAAACTCTTTTGTAACAACATCATATACATTTGAATACCTCCAAGAAAACCATAAAGGTTTCATCTAGTCATTTCAAAATGAAAAGAGATAAAAGAAAATTGAGCTCTTAACTTATGTAGGTATTTTGGTAGTTGGACAAGATTCAACCCAAAATGCATATCATCAAATTATAAAACTTGCAGAGTATAATATACAAGCTAAGAAAAATTTATGAGATAATTAGAACAAACACCAACTCAATACCAGTTCAAAGTTTCCATAAACTTTCATGCAATAATTTTTTTTTTAAATATTCATGCATGAACCAATAACAAACTTCTTTAAAAAAAAACACATTAAAGACACTTTTTTTAATTATTTACAACTAGGTGCATCACAACATACAAAATTTTCTTCATGAAAATCAAGAGTGGAGTAGAAATAATATTTTAACAATGAAGGTGAAACTTCATACCTTACCAACCACAAACACCAAATTTTATGCCTTTGATGTCTATCCAATTTGTTATATTCCCTATAAATCTTCACTTATATGCTCAATCTTGACAAATGATGCTCATTAAAATTAAAATCAAGATTTTTATTCTAAGTAGGTTACCATAACCATTCATTTAATACCCCTATAGGATATGTCAACATGTCATTGACTCGACACATCTATTTCCAAATTAAATAGATAGCCAAATTAACTATCAATTAACCATGTTAGTGACCACTTAAAATCTTACCACAATGACCACCAAAATAACAACTTTGAGGCAAGGACCATAATTAAATTTATTTCCAACACCCACTTATCAATGAATCAATCTAAACCTTTTTCAAACCTTGAGCTCACTAAATACATTAGTCCTTGCATGTAATCAAATACATGGTGGATTCCACTACTAGTTGGCATATTCAAATTGAGTGTTCGAGATAACACAAATGTAGAAAATGAACAAATTTAATAAAAACATAACCTGCCACCCTAGCTTATATGTTGAAAATAATGTTTAAAACATGCCTAGATTATTACAATATCTAACAATTTCATGCCATGCGATAATGACCACATCAACATCTAACCCCATATATTGATTGTAAATATTCAAGTGACCTTGAAACATTTGTATAAATTCAAGTAATTACCTTTTGTTCATGGTAAATGGAAACATAATAAAATCAAGATGGGTCATAAAACTCTACAGTATGAAACTCACCTTAAGTTTGCTTTTGAAATGTAGAGTCAATATTGGTAAGATACGACAAGGTCAATAACAATAGTACATATATAATGTAACATTCTATCTGAAGTGGTCGAATGACCAAACCTAAAATTATTCATATCATTTTTTGTGAACAAATTTATTCAATAAAATGTAATTGAATACATAATGCTTAGGTGATTAATCAATGAATTGTAAATCTGAAGAATATCAAAACTTTGACATTTTATAAACCAAATTATCATGCAATCCAATGCATATATCAAGTTAAAATAAATTCAAATAATTATGAACAATTATCCATTGTGACATTACATCAAAATTCATCATTCATAAGAATCTATACAACTCTCACAACTGATTGTGTCTCATGTTGTGATCAAATTGAAAAAATAACAATCCAAAGTAACAATGTTGAACTGTAGACTGTAGACACTTAGTTTTGGCCACTTTCATGCCTAAATAGGAATTAAGTTCAATTCCTAGTAAATGACACATTTTAAACTTAGAAATCACCTAAATTTATCAAATTCATCTATGTAAGGGATTTAATTTCCCATAAACATGATGGGGCTAGTTTATTTGGTGTATTATCTTGTATGCATCACTAACCTAGTTCAGTTCTAACCCTAATAAAATTATGACCTAGTAATTTGACACTTTTAGCATGTTAAGATATTAATTCATGACATTTAAAATAATTTACAAAAGCTAAAAAACATTAAGCAAGCCTAATTATATTGCAAATCCTAATTAACTTACCTAAATAAAAATTCCAAATCAAATTAATGAATTTTATTTACTAAAAAGGGAATTTTTAGCCAAAATGAAGTCAAAAAGTCAAATGAGCTAATAAAGTGGTTTATTATGTCATAAATCTTCAAAAATATGACTCACACCTCACAAATATTTAAAGTGAGTTTCCATGCCTCACAAATATATGAAACCGAGGTGTCAAGATTTCATGAGTGCCTTAACCCCACCCAGAGTTAGACTGACTCAACCTAGGTTAATTTATACTCAACCCAATTTATAATTTACTATAACCTACCCATAGTTAGATTTAAATATTTGAGATATAAATACAAGTTCCCAACCATTATGTAATAAGCTTTTGTGTGTAAGTTTATTCTGCTGAAATACCTTCTTGAGGCCTTTGAGAGTAGTGTTATAATGCCCAATTTTTTCCAAGCTTTACACCAAGCCATAAGTTATTATTGAAGATATGTTACCACCATGGAAGATCATTACTAAAAGAATAAAATCATCATATGTTTAGAATGGACATTCTTATGTCAATAAGTAAGTATCAAATGTGATAAAGGAGGTAAAAATAATTGTATTATCTCCATCTCTATTTTATTCTCTTATTTATTGTGTTATGCTCCCCCTAGTTTCTAGGCAAGAGGGTTTAGTCTTAGTGAATTATTATGCTTGATGTTTTCTCATTTGGACTAACAAGAGACTGATCTACACATTTTTTACTCTTCAAAAACCTAAGATACATAATGGCATGCCCAGTGGTACCAAGCATCTCGTAAAGCCAAGGAGATTGATGTGCTAGTTTTATTTTTTTTAATAGATTTATTTAAATATTCAAGTTTAGAGTTTTAGCCTTGAATTCTATATCTTTTTTAACAAAGTTTTAGGGATTGATGCTGATTTTTTAGATCGACACCGATTACAGGAATCGACCATGATCTCTATGTAAAAAATAGTGCAAAAATGTACATGGATAAAATTGATTTTTCTTGATTTTACTTATCTTTATTTTATGTTTAATAACCTTTTTATTATCTATGTAACCTTTTTCTTTCAGAGACATGATAATTATGAGTTTAACCTTGTTTATTAACCATTTTTCATTTGAAATAAAGTTTTTTTGTGTGTTTTTAGGAAACATTGATGATCTGAATAAATCAACATCAATTTTAGGAAATAGCATCAATCTTTATGTGATTAATTTCAATTTTCTCTAAGATATAAATAGAAACCCAAGAGCTCAAATTAAATTGTTATTTGTTCACTTGCATTTGGGCTTCTAAGTAGGCAAACCCTCTAACAATTTTTAGGAACTAAGGTGAAGAGAATAAAAGTTTAAGCATTGTTAAAATCTTAAAATCTCACATACATTTTGTTTGGTACTTTAAAAAACACTTACTTGTATTTACTTCTTTGGTTGTTTTTGAAATTTTTACAAGTGCAAACAAGCCCAAGGGGCCAAAATTTCAATCACACTTCAATTTAGAGCTATTGAAAAGAATACACATATTAGTTAGAGATCTTAAGAGCTTTTTCACTTTATGTTTGTTTTTCATTTATTAGCTAAATTTTAAATTTCATTAGACTATTTTCTTTGTTGGTGACAAACTATGAACTATTATGTGTATTCTCTCCCCCCGTCCCCTTTAGATAACTTGGGTGATAAAAAACACTTAGTTTATTACCTTTGTTTGAAAATTTATGTCAAAAAGAATGTCATGTATGCTCTCCCCAAGCTCTGAGTGGCTTGGGTGACCCAAAAATGACCTCTAAAATCTTTCCTTTTCATTTATTCCTTTTATACATTTAGCTTGTAAGCAAGAGTCCATCACTTCCCCATAATTTATTTATGGGTGTATTGACCTGGGGTTTTATCTCCCAACATTATACCAACCCCACTCCATAGTGGGGTACACAAATTGAGAAAACCATTAGATGGGATAGTGGTGAGCGATTAGCTTGACTATTCCAATGAGTACCTAGGCCATGTGGTAGCTAAACATTAGACTCCACTAAGAAACACATGGTGGGAGTATTTATGCAAAGGAATAGACCCTTGCATTGTAAGTGAGGTGGTTTGGAATTATTTGATGTGATTTCACCCTTGTGTTATCCACACTTGGAGTCATCTAGTACGTTTGAGATTTATAGATTTTAGTCAAAAGCCCACTTATCTTAGAATTTATTACCAAATATTGAGTGTTACTCACTCTATGTTCATGTCACGTATCAATGCTTGAGTGATAGAGGGGGGCATAAAAAACTCTACCTACACTTGTACTTTATTTTTTAGATTAACACTTGATTCATTGCAAGCATTGGTATATCAATGGAAACTTTTGTTGAAGTTACGCATACCCGTATTAGTTTTTAGATATAGGATGAGCCATGAGTGTTACTTCTATTTTATTTGATTTACATGTGTGTTTTTAGAATAAAACTATTTATTTGTGTTGTCGCATCAAAATAATTCTAAAATAATCATGTTGTTTTTACACCCCTTTAGCTTAAGAGGTGTTATTTTATCTATTTATGCCTCACTTGTTGCCTTAGAGATTTGTTTCAAAATCATTTGTGTGTCTCTTATTTAAATGGGGCATCATTACACTACCTATTTCATCCTAAAATTTTGCCTTGGATATTCTAGTCCAAAACCATTTGCCATGACATTTGTTTTAAGGAGAATGTTACGTTGCCAAATTTGTTCCCATATCTTGTCACTTTTGAAACCAAATTCTAAACTATTATTGTAGCTTTTTTATTTCAAATGCATAGTTATGCTACCCATTTTGGTCTAGCCCCTTTATCTTAGAAAATTTGATTTTTTTTCAATTAAATTTGAATTTCAACCTTTCAAAGTACAAATCCTAAACTAATTAGGTTCATGCCAAAGCCTCATCTAATTTGGGCTTAGGTTGTCCACCTTTTATGTTTGGATTGTGTTACTTGGGTTGATTTCATATTTAATCTAAAATACCTCTTGTATAAACCTAGTGATTATTGTTTCTTTTGAGCCTTGTTTAGAGCATCCTTTTGATCCAAGTGGTTGTGATGTACTTTATTTGAAGTTTGTTATGCCAAATTTTTTAGTGTCCTAGTTCCATTATTCTAATAGTTTTTTGTGAATCAAACTCTAAGTCTTAGTGAGCCAATTATCAAGTGTCATTTGAGCCAATTGCCTTAATTTAGTTTGATTTTGAGTCTTTTTTTGAGTTTTGTGTTTTTCAAGTTTAGCCTTTTTTTAGCACAATTATAATTATCCTTGGGAAAATCATTGTTATTTCTTGATCCTAGTTTGCAATTTTTCCACTTTGTTTAAATACTAATGTGACTAATTATAACCACCTATGGGCAAATTAGTACTCTATCCATAAATGAGTTTGAGCCTTTGTGTTACTTTTGTTGTTGATTATAACTATATGTTGGCAATTCAGTGTCATTTTGTTAGACCAGACTTATGTTTGTTTAATCCTACCATTGCCTAGTTTGATTATTTTTCCCTTTAGGCCTCTTCTACAGAGCCAAAGGTCCTTTGTTTTTAGACCTCAGTTTTTCGTTACCTTTTAGACCCTTTTTTTTCATGTGACCTATCCATAGATCTAAACTTGCCTCGTTACACATGTAGTGGGACCATGTATAATCCTAGCTACAAGAATTTTGGGACCAATGACCCTTTTGTTCAATAATCACATGACAACATAGTTTATGAGATGGATCTATATCCATCTTGTAACATCCCATACGTTAAACAAAGGCATTACCCTTTAGCATAGTATTTATAAATTGTGCCTCCTTATCCAAGCCAAGAGTCAGAGCAAACACAACAATACCTAGCTCAAATAATGGCTAACATTGAATAAAACCTACAACAATAGCCCTATTATGTTACGATGTCAACATAAACTAGCTATGATTTATACTTATTTGAATGTCATTTGTTAGAAAAAAAAGATGAAGTGTTAGTTAGAGCTATCAAAGTAGGGCCAAGTTTCCATCATACTTTTCACATGAAATTTTGAGTAGTTTAATTAGAACACCTAGTAATGCACTATGAATTTAACTATTTGAATAGGCATCTACTAGTTATAGCTAAGATTTTCTCTAAATGCCACCACAAAACCAAAATATGCTTTCAAAAGGAAAATGTATTATGGACGAGTAAATGGAATAGGTATAGCAAGCGTACCAAACCTATATCAACCTAGCTCATAACCTCAATGCAAGGGTTATTTCTAACACATCATTTATTAACATATCTCTATCAACAAGACAACAAATAGATGTCTTAGGATACGTAAGCCAAAACATAGATCCATTTAGCCAAAACATGTTGGTTGGTGATATGTATAATATTCATATTTAGAAATAAGAAAATATTGCTCAAATAGAATACCTCACTCAAAATGTTGTTGATAGCATGTAAGTGTAGTCCAATTTAAATCAAGGTGGGTCTAATTTACCACCAAATAATACACAATAATTTCTTTTGAATAATACCATAAGTGGATTATAACAATAGGGAATAGGTACACCTATTTCTCAAACTCAACAAGAAACCTTTTTTTCCCAACCAACTACTTCTTCAAATGTGTAACAAGGGGAAATGAGCCAAAAATAGACTAATTTACCATCACAATAAGTGTAAAACACTACGCCACCTCAATAGGTTACAATGAATGTTCCACTATAACAAGCATAACCAATATACCTTCTCAATCACAAATGTTTCCTAACCAACAACATATTCCTATTGGTCAGAATATGCTACTTGGTCAACAACAACACTTACCAAATCAACAAATAAAAAACCCCTAATAGTTTCCAAGCTAAAAAATTCTAAATAAACAACAAGTAACATTTCAACAACTAATGACAAATAAATAATAGTTACCAAATCTCCAACAAGTGTTACTTCAACAATAAGTGTTAATCTAACAATAGGTGTTTGGACAACAATAAGGTTCTTACACATAGTAGGTACTAGGTGCTTGGCAAAAATTACCTTTCACCCAATAAGTATTGCACATGTAATAAAGATATAACTACCATCACCTTCAACAGCAAGGATCTAGTCAGCAGTGTGTTCCCTATATACAATAGGGTTTAATAAGTAGGCAACAAGTTCCATCCCTAGCCAAACAATACCAACACATTTTGTAGAATCGAATGCCATTACCACAACCAAAATTCACTAACCAAGGTTATATAGCCAACCCAAACCAACATATGCCTCAATAAAAGTGTATTTTATATCCATAGTATAAACCTAATGCATGGATATGCATACCTAGTCATCTAATCAATTCAACTAACATCCCACAATATACCTACCCTGACCAAAGTAATCCACCTTTGACCATGAAACCTCCATAATAATTATCCACTCCTTTTGATTTCCTAGCCCAAGATTTTCAACAGATGAAAGATGTAATTCAAGCAATGCAGGTTGGAAAATAAATGAAGAAATTCAAACTAGAGGAGATATGCTCTTACCCATTCAACATGGGGTATTTTTAAATACCATTTATGCCTAGTTATGGGCCACCCAAATTCAAAAATACAAAGGCAAAAGTGATCTTAGAGAGCATTTGAAGGATTTTTTTATTGCATGTTAGTGGATGACTTATAGTGATATATATTTATTTCTACTCTTCCTAAGGAATCTAGCTAGATAAGCCTTGGAATGGCTACTAAAATTACCAAAGAATTTTTTACCTAACTTCAATGATCTCTCAAAGAAGATTGTACAACACTTTTCATATAATCTTGAACATGATATTATTGTTGTGGATCTAGGCCAAGCTAAATATAAAACTAGTAAAATCTTTGATATATATTTTCAATGTTCAAGAGCCCCAACAAGCCAGTTTACACATAATTTACCATACTAATGGTTGGTTGTAATATTTATCAGGAGCTTGCATAGCAAGATATCCTACCATCTTGAGTTGTAATGTGTTCATACATTCGAAGAGGTTATATGAAAAAGAATCCAAATTGAGAAATCCATTATCAACAAAGGCATAATCAAGATAACCTCTTCCAATCAAAACCAAAACTAGAATCAAGGTCAAAAATATAACCATAACCAAACTCAAGTACTAGCTTCAATGCCACCTCAAGCCAAAAACAATATAAGACCTAAACCTTACAATTACAATACAAATATTATTGACAATGGGGTTACTGAATCATGCCATGTTCAGACGGTGCAAACACTAGCTATTTATATACCTCTACCCACTCAACAAATACTTCTTCCATACATTCAACCAAGACTTCCACAAAACCAACCACCACAAAATAAAAACCAATTACAAAACCCTCCTCCATAGAGAAGACCGCCCATTTCTCAATAATTGAATAACCTTGGTGAACCTATTGAGTTTATGTTTTAAAGATTGGTTTAAGATAATATAATCAATTTTCCTATACCAAAATCATTTCCTAAAAGTACGCATTTGTCTGATTGGTACAAGGAACATAAACTTTGTGAGTACCATCATGTTAGAGGACATTCCATAAGATGGTGTATCTAACTTAGACATCTGATTGAGAACATGTTGGAGAATAGAGAGATAGAAAGAGACACCCATGCTCCAGTGAATAATCATATCTTGGGTATCTACTAGAATCTATTTCCACAACATAAGAATAACAACTAACAATAGTACCAATAACAAAAACAATGGAAAATAGCTCCACCACATAATCAACAACAATTCCAACCACAAAAATAATTCTAAAATGGTCAAAACTAAGGGGAAAATGATTAAACCAACCAAGTAGGTCACCATGCCATTGTGTATACCTATAATAATGTTTTAGGACATGTTTTAGGTGGCCATGTTTCCACCATCACTATCAACCCTAGAATAACTACAAACTAACCTAGACCTTCTCCCAATAATGCTTATTTACTAAATAATACCTACCAACCTATGTATGCTAGTTATTATTCTATGATCCATGTTGATAATCAGACACCATACCATCTAAGAATCATCATTCTAAGTCTCCCTACCTACCCAACCAACTACCAAAGCCAAGTTCTAGGTCAATATTGTGCAATCACAACTCATCAAGCTAGGGTTACTATCAGATGACTATAGCTAAATAATACAACTAAGCCTAATCTACCTTATGTGCCTATCATAAATAAACCAATTACCAAAACTAAGGGGAAAACCTATGATATTATGGAATAATTGAAGAAGACACCTGCACACATCTCCATCAAGGATTCGTTACACATGTTTATAGTCCACAAAGACATCCTGAATGAGTATTTGAACCAATCCTTTGTGCCATATGATATCACTCCAGATAAATTCCAAGCCATGGTAAGACACTTGGCCCCTAGCTAATGTATCACCTTTGATCAAAGTGATATGTCTTCTTTGGGCCTTTGAAAAATAACCCATTGTACATTGAATTTGGTATAATGAACCATATAGTTAAACATATCCTTGTAGACAATGGTTTGGTCTCAATGATATGTCTCTAAATTTGGTCAAACATCTCAAATATACATCAGTTCACTTGCAGTCAAATACCATTGTTATCAAGGCATATGATAATGAAGAACAGGAATCTCAATGTATTATCAGCTTGTTAGTGGTCATTAGGCCATTAACTCATGATACTATGTACCATGTTTTAGACTTGGATCTATCTTATAATATGTTATTGGACCAACCCTAGATACATGAAATTTGGGCCATACCTTATACATTGCATCATTGTAAAAAATTTCCACACTCAGAAATGGAAGTGGTTATACTTGTTAAATTATATGCTCAAATCAAATGGAGAAAAAGTTGAAAAAGGAAAAGTCATTGAATCAAGCCCAAAATCCAATTACATTGACCCAAATAGTGTAGCCTCTACCTCAACCATGCCTTCACTAGAAATTTCCAACCTTTTATATGTCACTGACAAAGTTCTTGGATAATATAACACCCATAATGTATTCCATATTGTCAAATTTCCTAAAAATCCTAAAGCTTATGAGAGACCTACGACAAAGGATACTCATATGGTCTGGGAAACCAAAGGAAAATCTCAACTACAGAAGCCCATTATTTTTAAACCAGCCTCTGGCCTAGAAAAAGACCCCTTAGTAGAAGATGATTCATTGCTCTACATTGATAAGTTGGTTGACTATTACCAAAGTGCAAAGTATCCTATTCCCAACTAGATTATAAATAACCTAGCTTATGAAGGTCGATACCTTAGGTTACATCAACAAGGAACTATCTATCTATTTTTAATGACTAATAAAAGGGAACTCATGGTATTGGATTTAAACCACCAAGGGGTGACCCCACATACCTAATTCATGTTCCAACACCAACAACTAGTGATGATGATGTCACCAACAATGTAAGGTATGATTATAGCATCGATAATGACCTTGCCACTATAAACTTATTTCACCCCCATGTCATTTACACCATTAGCCCTATTTATCAACCTTCACATTTAACCCTTTACCATCCCTAATTGATAGACTAGGACCAACAAGAGTCAACAGTGCCATTAGATGAGTTCAAAAATGATGAGGCCATTACAACTTTCTAGGATTGAGGAGTCACATACCTCTTGGAGACCAAAAGCAAGGCTTTGCTATTAGATTGGATATTGTTACCTACTTAAGAGAGCAAGTGAACTTTATTAGCCAAAAATAAAAATAAAATAAAACATTGAGGTCTTAAAGAGAAAACCTCTTTGGGGTGATTTTTGACTAAGGAAAAAGTAAAGAGAAAGGCAAGTCTCTTGGTGAAAACTGGTTTTTATCACCATTAGATGGGGATGTTCACACCTCTTCCTCTAAAGCATAGGAGACCTATATCCTAAAGTTTATTTATGGATCAAATATTAGTATTGAAGAGTAACAAGATTTTTCTCAAATTGTTTAAGAGTGCCTTGAGGTATTTGTGTTATGGTTGATGCTAGCATTAGGAGATTTTGATTCATCTTATTTAGGAGAATTAAACAAGATAGTTTGTCTATAAGACTTTGTTATTGCCAATAAGTTAAACTCCTTTCCAACTATTATAGATGATGGTTCTACACTTATTATGGAGGACACTTCAGAGCTAAACATTGGGACTCTAGAGGACCCAAAGTGGATTAAACTAGGCACATCCCTCACTGAGGAGGAATGTGAAGCTTTTATATCCCTTTTGAGAGAATTTGTTGACATATTTGCTAACCAAATTTGACTTTTAGGTCAAATTGGGGCACCCTTAGGTAAAAACTTGATTTTTAATTGTTTTAAAGGGTTTATTATTTATTCATAAGGTAAATAATAGGTATTTTAATGTTATTTAATGTTATATTATCTTTGATCATTAACTTTATTAGCCAGCATGTCCTTTTGAGTCATTTTAGGGGTCAAAATTAGGCATTTAATGAGTTATATAGATTTATTGAGAAGTGTGAAGGTTATAAAACATAATTTCACATCCCAAGTGTCCTGAGAGATATTAAGTAACTGACATAATAGAAAAGTGGTAGGTTCATCAGAAGAAAAGGTAGTTTTCTTGAGAAAAGAGAATAAAATAGCACTTGTATGGCCCATAGGGAAGTGTGACACGTGGTAAAGGATCATACAATTCCTCTTCAACTTCCCCATTCTTAGTTTCACATTTTAAATGATTTGAAAGTAACATTTTTGGCCCAAATCTATTCTACTCCTTTTCCACCCTTCTTGGCAAGCAGAAGTGACCTATAGGTTTGTACTTGATATGATCAACACAAGAGTTTTAAATAAAAATACTCTTGGGGGTGTATTATACACTTATTTATATTCCATTTAATTTTTGATTGCATAGGAATGGTGGTCTGAGCTTTATGAACCATTCCTAAGAAGTTGACCTTTCAAATCTACTTATTAATTTATGTACCCTATAGGTTTTTCCTTGGTTTGAGTAGATCTATACAATCCACTTATTGATATTATTTATATATTATTTTAAATATTTTCCCTCATGTATTTTATGATTTTTTCATGTTTCAATATGTTTGGATGAGTCAATTATCTCAAATTTATAGGAGGGTAGAACTTTCTGAGTTGCAGGTAGTTTTCACCATATTCAAATTTTCATGCTTGTTCATGGCTTCAATGGGTTGTGTTAGTGTCATTTATATGTTTTAAAGGTCTTATATACTCCCTCTTTACCTTTCATTCTCTTTATCTAAGCAATTTTTCATGGTTGGTAGTCATACAATGCACATACTCACAGTTTGCCTGCTACAACTCAATGTGTACTTGTAAGTGCTATAAAAGAAGATTCCAGCATTGTAAGGGAAGTGTGAAACCTTTTTCTGAGCCTTGAAAAAAAATTATTCCTCTATTTAAACACAATGAGGATAAACTAACCTTTAAATTTATAATCTTTGGTACATTGTTCAAACTTATGCTCATTGCTTTTATGCAACCCAACAGTGCATCTATAGCCTCTCTAGATGACATTATGCTATGGATGAAGAGTTTGGGAGTTTTTTCAATATTTTAATATTTTTAAGAGTTTAAAATTTGGTAAAAAAATTTATTCAATCACCAACATGTTTGTTTCCCACTATCCAAAGTTTAAGTTCACTACCTACATTTGTAAATAATCACCTACAGGTGGGCCAAATAGGGGAGTGAGGCATAGGATGGGGATTTAAGGCATGAAATGAAACTATTTTTTAAGTCATAAGGTATCAAGGATATCATGGCATACATTTTTGAAATGATAAATATATATATTAGATGTAATTGTTAGCTCTAAAGGTGAAATGAATATGTGCATGTCTCTTATCCCTAAACTGAGAAAATTGAGGTCCAAAGGTTCTTGTGGATGTCTTGAAACATGTCTACAAAGAGTTATATATCATATAAATATTTAAATATTTCATATTATATAATTAATAGGATATATTCCAAATATGAGGTCAAGGATATGGGTGGAAGGTGATAGTATGAGGGCTCAGAGTTGCCTAAAAACACACTAAAATCCTGTAATATAATCTACAGAGATTTGAGTTTGAGAAATGCTTGTTTAAAAGTTGAAAAAATAGACCACATATTCACACTTTAATGGTTCAAAATATTTTTCATGAAGCCATTATTACCTAATAATCACTAATATAGGCTCATCCATTGTGTTTAGCCCCTATATACACATACAATCCATACAATGGACTGAGAAGATGCACCTACAACCAACCAAAGGTAAGGTTTGTGGTGATTGTCATTATTGTAAACCTAAACATAATTTGTACTTTGTGGAAAATGAGGATAAAAATATTAATTTATTATATGGATTTTGATCCTATAGACACTTTTATATGCCCTCCCATTTGACAATGAAAACCTACAATCAACTATGTATGACTGTGTTGGCAGTGACTAATGAGGTGAGTTTTCTAAGTGTAGATGTGGTCTAAACATAAATTAATGAGTCTCATCATGGTTAAATAAATTTTTATTCTTTAATTAATTTTTAAAACATTATATTAAAGGCCTAGTTCCTACAAAGTGCACCTATAGGCAAGGTTTAGAGGCAGAACATCTCAGTCTAACCAGTGACCTAAAATTGATGCTAGAATGGTGTTTTAAGGATTTCAAAGGAGGATACTAGTTAAATATAAAATTTTAAGACCCATAATGATTCAATTAAATCCTATACACATTATTAACAAGGTATAAATGAGTTCATATTACCTACAATAGTCTACAAGCAAGGTTTCTCAATCCTCTAAGGGGAAAACATGGTTTGGTGAGTTCAAACTACAAGTAAGGCCAAAAATATTTTACACATGATGAAATAACATGTGACACATAAATTAATGTCATTTTTACTTCATTAAATATCAAACAAGACAAAAAACACACCTACACAGGTCTCTAAAACCCCTGTACACACCTACAGTAGGGTACAAGCTAGTGAAGGTAGGGCAAGACATGGAATTGTATAGGAAAGAAAGGAAGGTTAAAATCAATGAAAATTGGTTCATGATAGGCCAAAAGGTGTTTCCATAGGCCCAAAAATATTCCAAGGTGATCATCTACCTTCCTTACTTAGCCATCAGCCTGTATTGTGGGCTAGGAAACCGTGTCTGCTCAATAGGTAAATATGAAGAATCCATAGAAGAGAAGTTTTTTGGATGAATCCAAAGCTTCATAAGAATTAATTGAGAATTAGGAACATTTTTAAACAACCTATAAGAATTTTATTATCTTGGATATGTCAGTCTTAGGAGGATTTGTATAAAAATTTAGAAAATAGGTTTTTAGAGGCCTTTTTTGAGCATTTGGAGCTGGTTAGACCCCTAAACCAAAGAATAAAGCTAAACCCTCTAGTAAAAATAATAAAAAATACTTTTAATAACTCATAAAATACTCACTTTTCCTTGGGGATGAGTGATATACCTCATTATTTTATCTCAGAGGTCAGTCAGTTTAGAAAAATTAGGTTTTGACAAAGAAATTTAGTGAGTACAAAATGGGTAAAAGACTTGATGTAGAGATTTGGGAACCTTATTAAACATATAATGAGGTGTATGGAAGGAAAATATATGATATATAAGCTCTAGATAAAGCTCATACCCCTCCATGTGACTAAAATACCCCCTACATATAGTCCAACTAGGCAAGCCTT
This sequence comes from Torreya grandis, assembly GCA_037957365.1. Classification (NCBI taxonomy): domain Eukaryota; kingdom Viridiplantae; phylum Streptophyta; class Pinopsida; order Cupressales; family Taxaceae; genus Torreya; species Torreya grandis. The sequence goes on from JARHVA010000441.1 coordinate 1,246,311, forward strand.
CACTAGGCCTAATTGGTGAAAAGGAAAAGTTGATGAGGAAGGGTACTTGGAAGGCTGTAGGGTGGTTTGGTGAGTTAAAACACATATATGAAAGCATGAAGAGAATCCAAAAAAGGGTAGAAACTTTATAGGAAGGTCCAAAACCTCAAAGGTGTAGATAGTCCTATTAGACAAGGTTCAAGCCTAAGGCCAATTGGAGGTCAAACCTCATTTCTAGCTATTGATGAGCCATCTAGATGATTGAAACATGTTGAGGAGGTGGAAATAGACATATTTTGACTTGTATTATGTAGATTAACCCACAATAAACTTAATTATAACCCTGAGATAATCCAAGTATGAAGGAAAAGAAGAAAATAAGCTCGATGAGTTATCTTCAAGTGTTCATATATTTTATAAGGCTTTGCATGGGAACCAAAGGAATTTGGAGTTAGTAGGGTCCCTTAGCATCAATTTTGTGGCATTTACTGGCAAGTCCAACATCAAATCTTTATGAACAAATCTTAATACCAAAAAATGCCTAAAACCCTACTAAACCCTCAGTTAGGACCTAATGGACAAAACAAGCTTGGAAATATATCCTAATGACATAGTTTGGGAATGAAAGATATTGGACCATGTAGAGGATTCCCTCAAGTTATCTCCCACCAAGATGAGCTATACAAAATTATATTGACATGATGAAAAATAGGGAATTTTTTACCATTTTGGGTGTTTTTTAGGATATAGGAGGAGTCTAAAGATCAAATCAAGTTTGAATGGAATATTATGAATTTTAATAACTCCCTATGTAAATTTTATTCTAGGTAAAAACTCCTAAGTGTAAAAACAAGAGCTCTCATTTCAGCCAACCAAACTAGCATAGTGGACACAAGGGTGAGAAGGGTGAAAACTCCAAGTGTGAGCCTTTTTAAGGTGTACCTGAGTAGTATAAGGCCATGGATAGTCTTTCCAAGTGTAATTCATTCCCTCCCATGGATTTTCATGGAAAATTGATTCTATTTTTGAGTCCAAGTGTGAGGAGTGACAGAAAAGAGGAGTTTTTAGACTGCATGTATTGATGTCTTCCTCTCAGATGATTCCAAATGATTAGAACCAAAGCCAATGCATGGAAAGACATGTTTAAAATCCTTCCCTCTCACCTGAATCATCATACCTATCTCTATTCAGTTTTGGGACGTTCAAATAGGTCCAAATTATGAAGGTAGTTTTTTGAGCCAAGACATGGAGTTTTATGCCACTTTTCATAGGTTTCATGACTTGTATGGACATTTGGACCTCCTTACATTGAATAGTTTGTTTCATACCTCTTTGTCATGAAATTATAACCCCTTTTCTTAGATTGACAAGTGTACAAGTGACCTTTGGACTTCCCTCATCTTGCTCTTCTCCCAAAGGCTATAAATATTGGCTCTTTTGAGCAGCCTCCATTGGTTGATGGTGAAACCCTGGCCAATTTTGTACTTGAATGTCTCTTAAAGAAATAAAATAATTGAATTTTCCTACTTAAATGTTGTAAAATTGAGTGTTATTTTAATCTTATTGGTCTTATCTAGTATAAGATCATCTTTTCTAACATGTTATCCTTGATTGTTCACCAAATGTGCAGAAGAGTAATTATTACAGGTCTTTGTTAGTGTTCTCTTTTAAGTGTATGTGTGTTTTATAATTGGTTCATGACTTTATTCCATAAATTAATCATCCATTACCCTCATAAGAATTAAAATACCTTCTTGAACCTAGCATATGAAACATTGATGTGACAATCCATTTTGAGTTATGAGTTTTTTTGCGAAAGAAGCTTTGTTTAGCTCTAAGTAGTATAATTTCAATAAATAGGAGGAAATCTAAATGTGGTGTATCACCTTTTAGTTTTCTTAGTTATTTCCTTAACCTTTTTCATCTAAAGTTAATAGGTAATAAATTACTTCAAAGAATGTGTCAAGGGAACTAGCCCTTCTAGAGATTCATCTCACCAAATTGTTACCCACAGCAAGAGAGATGTTTCCATTGTGACACTTGGATGAGGAGAGCTAGGCATATCCTCAAGGGGTGAAAATCCAAGTGACAATAGTTTTTGTCATACTCGATGGGACTCTAAGTCCTAGAATATTATTCAAGATTGGTGTTGGTCTTAGCATAATTACATCTACAAGAACATCTATATTCATTACCTGGGAAATCCACTAAAGTTTTCAACTCTTTGGTTGTTGATCAGTCCCTAATTTCCATGCCAAATGTGACCACTAGGTCTATTTCTAAAGGTATACCTTTTGAGTTTTTGCAATCACCTTTGTATTATGTTAGAATATTTATATTTGTGAATACCCATCCTTATTCAAGAGAGTTCATGTTTAAGAAGTCCATGTTCCTACTAAATTCAATCCTTAATACCCATAGTCTACATTCCATCATGGTTAAAAACTAACCTTTTGTACCTTTCATTGGATCATCTCCTTTCAATCTTTCACAATATGACCAAATTCTAGGAGCAACCCTTAAGAGTGTTCCATATTTTAGTGGAGAAGGTCCTATTACTACTATTAAACACATTAGAAACATAGAAACTTCTAAAATATCTATAATATCACTCAAAATAATGTGGCTATTATGTTATTGGCATTGTCTTTCAAAGGTAAAGCTTTAGATTGGTATGGAACTCTACCTAAAAATTATATTGGTTCATGTGATGAACTACATCTATTGACTAAGAGGTTGAGAGAGAAGAGTGATCATATATCACTAGCTGAGCAATTGACCACTATCAAGAGGGCACCACAAGAGTTTATGTAAGATTTTAAAACTAGATTTAAAAAACATGGGATAGAATCCCAGCCCTTGTGAGACCTACCCCAAAATATGCCTTCTTGTACTATTTAAAAGCATTGAATAGTGATGTATCCATGATAATCCAATTCATGGGTGGGAATACACTACATTCTACCTATGATATAGCCATCAATGCTAAGAATTATCTTGTTTAAGTAGGTAAGATTACTCCTAGGCCACTAATGTCGTTGTTCCCTGATTTGCAACTTCTTGGTTAAGTTGCATTACCTACCTTGGCTCCTTTGCCTAGTCAAGAAAAGTCTACCATTTCCCCTAAAAATGAGATCCACAAATTCAAGAGCTTGATCCAAAGTGTTACTAATGAATTGGTTTCCCTCAAAAGGAAATAAGCTCAAAGTTATAGGCCATATGAGTCCTACAATCAGTTTGGGCAAACAAATAGGCCGCCTTTTTAAGGTAATGTTCAAAGACAAGGTCAAATCACTCAAGTTATACCATACCAAAGTTACAATACTAATGCCCAATCATCCTCTAAATCTCTTTTTCCCACTCAAAAAAACTTTGTTTAAGAACAACCATGTTATCCTTCCTATTATGAAAGTCAAGACCAAGTTGTATATGCCAATGAAATGAATAATCAAGCCATTACAATGTAAGGTAATCAAGTATATCAAGTTTCCACTTTTGAGGTGCTAATGCAAAATGGAATACAAATTAGAATAGAAAATGGTCAAACATAATCTGATTCTACTCTCATAAACCATTTGGAGGGAGAGTTTTGTGCCATCAATGATTTGGGAAATTTAAGCAATGTGAATGTTAGTGTGTCTTATAACACTAGGTCTAAGAAGAGGGTTGTTGAAGAAACACAAGGGGTTAATCAAGGACCTATTTTGACTCTTACATCATCTCCAATGGTGGGTGGGTCTAACTCAACCCCTAAGGTGCAATAAAATCAAAAAAATTAGAATTTAAGGCCTATTCCTACAAATTCACCTTCACAAGCTACACCACAAGGTACTAGTGCTTCTAAAGAGCCTTTCAAGGTGAACAATCTTTCTATCAATGTTGTGCATCTAATTAATAAGTTACATATGAATATTTATTTATGGGATTCATTTACAATACTAGGATAAAAAGATATGTTTCAAAATTAATTGCAAGGACTAGGTAAGTAAGTTCAATCGATTATGAATGAGAATGTTGTCTTGGTGAATGGAACTCATCCCATTGATAGACAAGTGAAGAAAACTAATAAGACTCCTCCCTTTTATCTGTCCTTGATCATTGGTGATTTCCTAGTTCATAATCACATTATAGATAGTGGAGCAACTACTTTAGTTATGCCCAAATCAATAGCGGATAAACTAGGCCTCAAGTATGAACCAATGGCTAAAGGAGTCCTACAATTGGATGGATCACCAGCAAAGACCTTGGGAGTAGTCAAGGATTTCAATCTTATTTTACATTTTTTTCATAATTTTTCTATCCCTCATGATGTGGTTGTGGCAGATTTACCTCCATACCTTTCTCTTTGCTTGTCAAGAGAGTTTACAACTAAGATAGGTGGATACTTGGTAGCCAATTGGTTCTCTATGGTTTTTAAGACAAAGTATGGTACAAAAGTGAAGATTTAATAAAATCATATCCATCACAATCACTTAGATCCTTACATGCCTAAAGTGGCAAATGTCAATTATGCCATTATTGATGAGGAAGAAATTTACATGGATCAATCTCCAACATCTTCTCTTGAAGGAGTTTTTTATTTGTATTTAGATGAATGGGAAGATGAACATTATGAGCATGATCCTTATAAATTAATAGAGTAAGTTGGACTTGGAGTGTATTGCATTCATGAGGAGGAATATTTCATGCCAAACTTGATGAAGCCAAGTGAAAACATGGATGGTTTATGAAAGCTATTCTTTGATGGATCTAGAAGTAAAGTTGGGGCAGGTGGTGGAGCAATGTTGGTTTCTCCATCCAAGGAAAGATAATATTCCACTTTCATATTTTACTTTTTTTGTACTTGTAATGTGGCAAAATATGAGGCCCTTATTCATGGCCTTGAGTGGGCTAGGAAAGGGGTGTGAAAGAGTTACAAGTTTATGGTGATAGTGAGTTGATTGTGAATCAAGTAAGAGTCCAAAATGTGACCAAGAACTCTTTTCTTAAGTCATATAAGAATAAAGTGTGGGATAGTGGAGGATTTCCAAGATTTCAACATGTAATCCATCCTAAGAGAAGATAACAAACATGTTGATAGATTAGCAGCAATTAGAGCTCAGTTTGATGTTCTAAAAGGGATAAAAGAAGATAAGAACCAACCACATCTCAAGGTGATTGTAAGGCCCTCCATACCTGACAATGTCACTAATTGGCAAGTGTTTGATAGTGACCAACAAATAGAAATTGTTATACAAGAGGAGGCTGAGTTTTCTTCCAAGAATCAATCCAAACTATAACAATAATATGGAGGGTAGATTATATAATTGAAGTCAAACAAGCTCCCTAAAGGCTTAGACACACTTGAGAGTATCTTCAATGATGATGACCAGTTTAAGAAAGAGAAGGTAAGCATGTTCACTAAGAAAAAAAACTATGAGAGAGTACAAATCTTCAAATATAAGTTGATTGCCCTTGGGAAAATATGTACTAGTGAAGAGAAAAATGCTTTCATTAAATTATGCAAGGAGTTTTTTGATGTGTTTGCATGGAAATATAGTGATTTAAAAGGCTTTGACCCAAACTTATCTCAACATACCATAGAGCTATATGAGAATGCTAAGCCTATCAATCAAATATAAATTCCAATCAACCCCAAGATTGAGCCTCTCATGAAGAAGGAGCTTACTAAGTTGATTGATTCCAAAATCATTTTTCCTATTAAGCATTCATATTAGTTGGAAAACTTAGTCCTTGTTAGGAACAAAAATGGATAAGTTAGGTTATGTGTTGATTTTAGGGACTTTAATAGAGTTTCCTTGAAGGACCATTATCCTCTCCCTTCCATGGAGTAAATTTTTTAAGTTGTGGCAGGTAGTGAAAGTTTTTCTCTCCTTGTTGGATATTTCAAGTATAATTAGATTTTGGTGAAAGAAAGTGATTAATATAAGATAGTATTTACTACTAAATGGAGTACATATGCTTATAATAAAATTCCTTTTGGTTTGTTTAATGCTAGAGCTACATTTAAATGTGCAATGGATATGGCTTTTTAAGGACTAATAAATGATATTGTGTTGGTGTATCTTGATGATATCACAGTTTTTTCCAAGGATGCAAAGGATCACTTGAATCACCTTAGGTATATTTTTGAGATATGTAGAGAGTTTTTAATCTCTATTAACCCAAAGAAGTGTGTTTTTTTTCTCCATGAAGGCAAATGTTTAGGGCACATTATCTCAAAGAAGGGCCTATCCATAGATCCTGAAAGGGTGAGTGAGATCTTGGCATTGGCTTCGCCCAAACACAAAAATGGTTTGAAAATTTTCTTTAAGAAAATTAATTTCATAAGGAGGTTCATTCCTAATTTTTATAATATATTCAAGCCTTTAACCTCTATGTTAAGGAAGAATAAAGTGTTTAATTGGACAAGAAGAATTAAGGAAAGTTTTGAAGATATTAAACAAGCCATTGCCCAAGCTCCAACTCTTGAAATTCCTAATTTCTTACAGGAATTCAACATGTATACCTTTGGAAATGATGAGGTATTCCTTTCCAAGCTTACTCAATCAAATTAAGAAAACTTGGAGCAACCCATTGCCTTCTTTAGTCAAGGTTTGGAAGGCTATGAGGTAAGATACACCTATATTGAGAAGCAAGTACTTTCAATTGTTAGAAGTTTAAAGAATTTTAGGCACATGTTATCTAACAACAAGATTCACATATTGGGACCTCATCCTAGTGTTAAAGACTTTTATTTTAGTAGAGATTTGAATGAAAAAAGGGCTGGTTGGATCACAAAAGTGATGGAGTATGATGTTGAAATCAAGACAACCAATCTAGTGAAAGGGAAGGGGTTATGTGAGCACATTTCTTCAGATTTGAAGGAGAAAAAGGAATTGTATTATCACTTCATGATGACCCTATGACAGCTACATATTTATCCATGAGAAGTTAGACACAAGATATGATCTATTTTCTTCAAACCAGTGAGTGTCCACAAGGCCTAGATAGAGCTAACAAAAGGTACTTTAGATTGCAATCCATTCCTTATGTACTTATTGATGGAGTGTTGTTTAGGAAGGACTTCTCAAGTGTGTTATTGAGGTGTGTTGAATTATATTAGGTTCATAAAATACTATTTAAGTTTCATGATGGACTAGCTGGTGGTCACTTTGCTCCAAGAACCACAGCTGCTAAGATTATGAGAGCTAGATACTTTTGGCCTAGTTTGTTCAAAGACACCCATGATTGGGTAGGTAAGTGTCAAAAAGGTGCTCTATTTGATGGTAGACAAAATCTTACTACCTTTCCTCTTTATCTAATTTAATTTGACCAACACTTTATGTAATGGGGTCTAGATTTCATAGGCCTAATCAACCCACCTTCTAGGGTTGGTCACAAGTGGGTGTTGACTACTACAGATTACTTTACAAGATGGGTAGAGGTTTTTGCTCTCAAGGAAGCAAATTAAAATTTATTTCTCAACTTCTATGAAGGCATAGTGATAAGGTTTGGGGCTCCTTCAACAATAATTTCAGACAATGCATTGACTTTCCTTGGAATGAGGACAAATGAGTAGGCTTTGAAACATGGCATCTATCTTAGTACTTCTTCCAACTATTATCCACAAGGGAATGGAGTATTTGAGTCCACATAAAAGAATATAATTAGGATCATGAAAATTAAAATGGAGGAAAACCAAAGGATTTGGCATTCCAAGTTGAAGACAACCCTTTGGGCTGATAGGATCACTCCCAAGAGAGCAATTAGGAACTCACCATATATAATTGTTTATGGGAGAGAAGCTAGAATGCCTATTTCACTTGAGATACCAACCTTGGATCTCACTTATCAACTAGAGTTGATGGAAAATGAAAGCATGAAATTTAGGTTGTGTGAGTTGATAGAGCTTGAAGAGACAAGAGATCAAGCTATGTAAACTATGAGAGCTCCCCAAGATCAAACAAAGAGATACTTTGACAAGAAATACATGAAAAGAATCTTCTAAGAGGGGGACATTGTTCTAAAATGGGATGAAGATAGGGCTAAGCCTAAAAGACACACAAATTTGGATGATTTATAGAGTGGCCCTTATGTGATCATCCAATGCAAGCAACACAATGCTTTCCAACTCTCAAAGTTGGATGGAGAGGAGCTTCATATCCTAGTCAATGGGATATATCTCAAACATTACTACTAAAGTTATCCTCTCTCTTTGTACATAGTTTATTGTTTTCCTTGTTTTCCCTAAGTGCTTATGCACATGTGTGAGTCTTATTTGTGTCTTGCTTTGTCTTATGTAGCTCAGTGTGTTGTGGTTATTTTGCGTGTGTTTTAAGAAATTCCTTGTTAGTTGTCTTCAAGAAATCATTGACTCCTTTGGCCCATGATAGGATAAGGCTAATGGTCCTTAGTATATCAGGCATACTACCCCTATGAGTCACCAATTTGTTGACCAAATTTGACTTTTAAGTCAAATTGGGGTACCCCTAGGTAAAAACTTAAGTTTTAAGTGTTTTTGGGGGTTTAGTATTTGGTCACAAGGTATATCATAGGTATTTTAATGGTATTCAATGTTATACTAGCCTTGGGCATTAATTTTATTAGCCAACATGTCCTTTTAAGTCATTTTAGGGGTCAAAATTGGGCATTTAATGAGTTGTATAGATTTTTTGGGAAGTGTGAAGATTTAAAAACATGATGTCACATCTTATGTGTCCTTAGAGGTCTTAAATAACTAACATAACTGAAAAGTGGTAGGTTCATTAGAATAAAAGGTAATTTTCTTGAGAAAGGAGAAGAAAATGGCACTTATATGACCCATGGGGAAGTGTGTCATGTGGGAAAGAATCATATAATGCCTCTTCAGCTTCCCCATACTTAGTTCCATGTTTGAAATGATCTTAAAGTACAATTTTTGGCCCAAACTATTATGCTCCTTTTCCACCCTTCTTGGCAAGTAGAAGTGAATTGTAGGTTTGTGTTTGGTATGTTTAACACAAGTGGTTTGAAATGATCTTAAAGTACCCTTTTTGGCCCAAAATTGTTCTGCTCCTTTTCCACCCTTCTTGACACGCAGAAGTGACCTATAAGTTTGTACTTAGTACGATTAATAGAAGAGATTTCAAGAAAAATGATCTTTGGGGTGTATTATAAACTAATTCAAAATTTATTTTATGTTTATTTGTAGAGTAATGGTTCTTTTAGATTTATGAACCATTCCTAAGAAGTTGACCTTTCAAATCTGCTTGCTAATCTATGTACCCTACAAGTTTTACATTAGTTTGATCAACTTCATAAAATCCACTATTTTATATTAGTTCCAGATGATTTTGAATATTTCCCCACATGTCTTTCATGCTTTGTTTCATTTTTAAAGCTGTTTGGATGAGTCAAGTAGCTCAAAGTTGTAGGAGGATATAACTTGCTAAGTTGCAGGAAGTTTTCACCAATTTAAATTTTTTGTGCTTGTTCATAGCTTTAGAGGCTTATTTTAGTGTCATTTATATTTTTTAAAGGTCATATTTATTCCCTCTTCACCTTTCATCCTCTTTATCTAAGCAATGTTTCATGGTTGGTAGTCATACAATGCACATACTCACAGTTTTCTTGTTACATCTCAATGTGTACTTGCAAGTGCTATAAAATAAGATTTCAATGTTGGAAGAGAGGTGTGAAACCTTGTTTTGAGATTTGAAATATTTTTAGGCCTCCATTTGAACACATTTAGGAGAAACCAGCCTTTTAATTTAGAATCTTTGGCACATTGTTCTAGCTTATGCTCACTACTTGTATGCAACCCAACAGTGCATCTGCAGCCTCTCTAGATGACATTATGTTATGGATGAAAAGTTTGGGAGTTTATTAAATATTTTAATATTTTTATTAATCCATTTAAACATTTTTTTAATTTTTTTATTCAATCACCAACATTTTTTTTGTCCATTGTCCAAAGTTTAAGTTCACTGCCTACATTTGCAAATAGTCACCTACAAGTGGCTCAAATAGGGGACTGAGGCATAGAATGGGGTTTTAAGATATGAAATTAAAATCTTATTAGATTAATAAGGTGTCAAGGGATATCATGGAATACATGTTTGAAATGATAAATAGATATACACGAGGGAATTGTTAGCTCCAAAGGTGAAATGAATATGTTCAAGTCTCTTGTCCCTAAACTGAGAATATAGAGGTCCAAGGGTTCTTGTGGATTTCTTGAAACATGTATGCAAAGATTTATAAATAATATAAATATTTAAATATTTCATCCTATATCATGAATAGGATATATTCCAAATATGACTTCAATGATATGGGTGGAAGGTGATAGTTTGAGGGCTTAAAGTTGCCTAGAAACACACTAAAATCTTGCAATATCATCTATAGAGATTTGAGTTTGAGCAACATTTGTTTCAAAGTTTAAAAAATATACCACCTATTCAAACTATAATGGTTCCAAATAGTTTTCATTAATACCTTATGACCTAATAATCACTAAGAGAGGCTCATCCACTGTGTTTAGCCCCTATACACACCTACGGTCCGTATAATATATTGAAAAGATGCACCTAAAAAGCGCCAAGGGTAAAGTTTGTGGAGATGTGTCATTATTGTAAAAATAAGCATAATGTGAAATTGGTGTAAAATTAGGATCAAAATAAGAAGTTATTATATGTATTTTGATCCTATAGACACTTTTATATGCCCTCCCATTTGACAATGAAAACCTACAGCCAACTGTGTATGACTGTGTTGGCAGTGAGTAATGAGGTGAGTTTTATAAATATGGATGTGGTATAAACATTAATTAATGAGTATAATCATGTTTAAATAACTATTTATGATTTAATTAAGTTTAAAAACATTTTATTAAAGTCCTATTTCCTACAAAGTGTACCTACATGAAGGGTTTAGAGGCAAAGCATCTCAGTATAACCAGTGACCTAAAATTGATGCTAGAATGGTGTTCTAAGGATTTAAAAGGAGGATAATAGTTTAATAAAAAAAATTTGGACCTATAATGATTAAATTAAATCATATACACATTATTAATAAGGTCTAAATTAACTCACGTGACCTATAACAGTCTACAGGCAGGGTTTCTCAGTCCTCTAAGGGGAAAACACAGTTTGGTGAGTTCAAACTACTATGAAGGCCAAAAAGAGTTTTAAAATAATTAAATAACATGTGAAACATAAATTAAGGTCATTTTTATTTCCTTAACTATGAAACAAGAGAAAAAACACACCTGCATAGGTCTCTAAAACCCCTGTGCACACCTACAGCAGGGTACAAGCTAGTGAAGGTAAGGTAAGCCATAGACTTATCTAGGGAAGAGAGGAAGGTTAAAATAAATAAAAAGAGGTTAATTATATTCCAAAATGTTTTTTAATAATCCAAATACTCTAAAAATTTTATCATCTTCCTTCCTTACTTGGCTAAAGGGCAATAGTCTGTATTGTGGGCTAGGAGACCATGTTTCCTCAATAGGTGAATATGAAGAATCCATAGAAGAGAGGTTTTTTGGATGAATAAAAAACTTAATAAGAATTAATTGAGAATTATTAATATTTTTAAACAACATATAATCATTGGTTTAGCTTGGATAGGTCACTCTTAAGAGGATTTGAAGAAAAAGCAAGAAAACAAGCTTTTTAGATGCCTTTTTTTAGCATTTAGAGCTGGTTAGACAACTAAACCAAAGAATAAATATAAAACCTATATTAAAAATAATAATAAATACTTCACAAAACTCTAAAAATAATCACTTTTCCTTTGTGATGAGGGATATACCTCACTATTTTGTCCCAAATGTCAGTCAGTCTAGGAAAATCAAGTTTTGGCAAAGCAAGCTAGTGAGTACAAAATGGGCAAAGGAATTGATGTAGAGATTTGGGAACCTCAGTAAGAATATAATAAGGTGTATGTAAGGAAAATAAATTATATAAAATCACTATATCAATATTATACCCCTTTAGGTGACTAAAATACCCCCTGCATATAGTCCAACTAGGCAAGCCTTCACTAGGCCTAATTGGTGAAAAGGAAAAGTTTATGAGGAAGGGTACTCAGAAGGTATTAGGGTGATTTTATGAGTTGAAACACATATATTAAATAATTAATATCATCCCAAAAATTGGATAAACTTTATAGGAAGGCCCAGATCCTTAAAGGTGTTGAGAGGCATGTTAGGCAAGGTTCAAGCCTAAGGCCAATTGGAGGTCCAACCTCATTTATAGCTATTAATGAGTCATATATTTACTTGAAATATGTTTAGGAGGTACAAAGAGACATGTTTTAACTTTTATTATTTAGAGTAACCTACAATAAATATAATTTTAACCCTGAGATAGTCCAAACATGTAGGACAAGAAGAGAATAAGCTCGATGAGGTATCTTCAAGTGCTCATATATTATTTAAGGATTTCCATGGGAACAAAAGGAATTTGGTTGATTGATCAGGGTATATTATCATAAATTTTGTGTAATTTATTGATATGTCTAATTTCAAAGCTATATGAACAAATATTAAGACCAAAAATTGCCTAAAACCCTACTAAACCCTCAGCAAGGACCCGATGGAGAAAACAAGCTTGTAAATATATCCTAATGACATAGTTTAGAAATTTAATATATTTTACCATGTAGATTACTCCCTCAATATATCTCATACCAAGATAGGTTGTATAGAATTGTAAAGATAAGATGAAAAATAGGGTGTTTTTTACCATTTTGTGTGTTTTATAGGAAACAAGAGGAGTTTGAAGATGAAATAAAGTTTGGAGGGAATATTAAGACTTTTAATAACTAACTATGTAAATTGTGTTCCAATTAAAAACTCATAAGTGTCCAAACCAAAGCCCTCATTTCAGCCAGTCAAACTGGCATAGTGGACACAAGGGTGAGAAGGGTGAAAACTCCAAGTGTAAACCTTTTTAAGGTGTACCTGAGTAGTCTAAGGCCATGGATAGTATTTTCAAGTGTCATTTACTCCCTCTCATTTATTTTCATGGAAAACTAATTCTATTTTTGAGGCCCAACTATGAGGAATGACAAAAAAGAGGAGTTTTTATACTGTAGGCAGTGATGGCTTCCTCTCAGATGATTTTAGATGATTAGGACTAGAACCAATGCATGGAGAGGAATGTATGAAATCCTTACCTCTCATCTCAATCATCATACCTATCCTTAGTTATTTTTTGTATGTTTAAATAGGTCCAATTATGAAGGTATTTTGTTTAGCCAAGACAGGGAGTTTTATGCCACTTTTCATAGGTTTCATGACTTGTATAGAAATTTGTACCTCCTAACATTGCATGGTTCATTTAATACCTCTTTATCATGTAATTTTAACCCCATTTATTACATTTATAAGTTTCCAATTGACCTTTGTACTTCCCTTGTCTTACTTTTATCCCAAAGGCTATAAATATTAACTCTTTTGGCTCTTTTGAGCAACCTCCATTGGTTGATGGTGAACCCCTAGCCAATTTTATACTTGAATGTCTCTTAAATCAATAAAAAAAATTAAATTTCCTACTTACATTGTAATATTGTTAATATTGTGTAGTAGAAGATCATCTTTTCTAGGATGTTATTCTTGATTGTTCACCAAATGTGCAAAAGAGTAATTATTATGGGTCTTTGTTAGTGTTATGTTTTAAGTGTATGTGTATTTTAGAAGTGGCTCATGACCATATTCCATGAATGAGTAATTTTCACAATATGCATCCTCATATTTTTATGTTAATAAATAAAGAGTTTGAAAGACTCTTAGACAAAATGTATCAGGCTAATCAACTATTCATAGTGGATTTCAAACATTGTGAAAGTAAGTAAAAATACATAAGGTATAAGGATCTACACTTATTTTATAGATAAAAATAAATCCTTCCCAAAATATGACTTCCTTTTTCCTAATATTGACATGATAGTCGACTCAATGGTTGGTTATGAAATGTTTTCTCTAATGGATTGGCTTTTAGGCTATAATCAGATCAAGATAGCACTGAAGGACCAACACAAAACATAATTCACCACTTTTTGGGGATTGTTTTATTATCAATTAATGTCATTTGGACTTAATAATGTCATATATATTTACCAAAGAGCCTTGATAGTATTTTTTCTCAACATGATGCATGACATTGTTGAGGACTATGTAGATGATATTTTGGGTAAATCAAAGACTGTTAGGTTGTGGAGCTAAAAGCTTCACTGTATGCAAACATGGAGGAGGTTGCTGAGTGTCATAGTCACCAACGTCGGTCAAGCCAATTGACGTCGGTCAGGGGTGAATAAGAAACTACCGACATCGGTAGGAGTCAGCTAACATCGGTCACCTCCAATCAGACAGCGACCAACGTCGGTCACCTGTGCAGTTCCAGAACTATTAGTTTTATGAACAATTTGTTTAACGAACCGATTGTTTGCATGTAAAGACTATTTCAAGTCTTGAGCTATGTGTCTAATTATTATAAATTATGAACTCTAAGTTATTGTTTAGTATGGGATCTATTTATAGACTCATGGGCATGTATTGTAATTAAGGATCAAGGAAAGGAAGAAATCCTTCCAATTGTAAGAATAGGTTGATCTGCAGGTTGTTGCAAGATCAAGAAGAATTTATACATGGTAAGTAAGATCATTTAAGTTGTAGGTTGTTGCAAGTTCATGGGAGATCTACTTTAAGTACTTTGAGTACTTGTGTACTGGCAATGTTATTACTGACTAGTTGGAGGTGAACAACAACTCTATGTTTGAGTTGTTTGTTGTGACCATTTTTGGTAGGAGAGTGAACTCTTGATTGAGAATTACTGGGAGCCCTTGAGGTGTGGGAAGCCTCACAAAGGTGTGAGAAGAAGTGGCATCTTCTTTATTGTATTTTCTTTCTGGATAAGTATTAATACAAGATTGTGTATTGTCTCTCATATTCTATGTCATTTGTGAATTCTAGTTACTTGTTCATTCTGGTATAATTCCATGTTTAGTTGCTTATACAAGGTAATCATATGTACTCTTATTGAGGAGTAGGATCCTGACAGTTGGTATCAGAGCTTTTGGTTGGGTTACTAATAGGTTGTATCAGATCTGGTTAGTATTTGTTGATTACAGATCACTCACAGGAGTTTCTATTTGAGTGGGAGTATAGCAATGGCAGAAGAAAGTAAGCTACGAATGGAGAAGTTTAATGGCAAGAATTACCAATTATGGAGGATGCAGATAGAATATTATTTGTATCAAAAAGATTTGTACTTACCGTTGGGTGGGGTTGCATGCAAGCCCACAGATATGAAGGATGAAGAATGGAATGTTCTTGATCGGAAGGCTCTGGGATCTATAAGGTTGAGCCTTGCATCGTCTGTGATTTCCAACTTATCACAGGCTAAGACAATGGTAGAGTTGATGGAATCTTTGGCAAATTTATATAAAAAACCCTCAGCTTCGAATAAGGCATTTCTTATGAAGCAATTATTTAATTTGCAAATGTTGGAAGGTGGATCTGTACATAGTCATCTTAGTGATTTCCATGGTTTGGTAAACCAGTTAAATTTAGTCAATATTATTTTTTATGATGGAATTAAGGCTCTCTTAATCTTATGCTCATTACCTAAAAGTTGGGAGAGTTTGGTAATGGCAGTTAGTAATACTACGTCTGCTTCAAAGATCTTAAAAGTTGATGATGTTGTGAGTGTAATCTTGAATGAAGAAATTCACAGGAAAAACACAGGTGAATCATCAGGGAATGCTTTGAGTGTTGAAAGTAGGGGAAGGCAAAGAGAGAAGATTGAGCATGGGAGATCAAGGTCAAAGATAGGTAGGAGATCCAAATCTAGGTATGGCAGAATAACCTACTGGAAATGTGGAAAGTAAGGGCATGTAAAGAGAGATTGTTGGGTGAATGAAGATCAGCATGAAGGACATGAAGAAGCAGATGTTGTAGATTTTGTTGCACAGGATGCTCTGGTATGTTCCTTGGATAAAGTAAAATCTTAGGTTTTAGATTCTGGTGCCTCTTTTCATGCATCTCCAAATAGGGAATTTTTTCATGAATATGTCCAGGGAGACTTTGGAGAAATTTATTTAGGAGATGGTAAGCCTTGTAAAATAGTTGGCAAAGGGAAAGTGAAGCTGAAATTGTAGACGGGAAACACATGGGTGTTGAAGGAGGTCATGCATGTCCCAGTCCTGAAGCAGAATTTGATTTTTGTTGGAAAGTTGGGTCATGAGGGTTGCACAGTAACTCTCACAGCAGACTCTTGGAAAGTTTCCAAAGGTGCACTTGTTGTAGCAAGAGGTAAGAAAGTAGGTACGCTTTATCCATCTACTTGTATTATTGATTCTCCTTTTGGTTTATCTACTTCAGCTGTAGATTCGAAGATGTAGCTTAATAGGCTTGGTCACATGAATAAGAAGGGGATGCATGTTCTTGAGTCAAAAGGTATGCTTTTGGATTTGAAAATCATGGATCAAGATTTCTATAAGCAAAATAAGAAAGTGACATTTCTTGACACTGGGTCAACAAAGAAGGTGGTAGCTTCTGTTGGAAGATCATAGTATTGCAGAAGGAAGAAATTTGATGTTCATGACAAGAATAAGAAAGCCTTGGTTTTCAAGGAGAAGATGATGGATAGAGATCAGTTCAAGGTGCTAAAGAATTTTGATTAGAGCAAGGTTGATTTGGATAGGGTTTTGATCCAAAAGGAGCTCACGGGTAAAAGTCATCGCTCACAAGTAAAACACAGAGACCGACGTTGGTTAGAAAACCAACGTCGGCCTCCAGACAGGGACTGACATCAGCTCTGTGCAGACTGATGTTGGTGACTCTGGACCAATAAACACTAGCATCGGTCAAGGAGGAACTGATGTCGGTGATGAGGCAGTCACATGGAACTGACGTCAGTCAGGTGTAGACTGAGATGTGACCGACATCGGTCACTGAGATAGATTTTGGGTGGACAGCAAGCTGTCAAGGAGTCTCAAATGCCCATATGGAGGACTGAAAGGGTAAGTAAGCCTCAAATTTGTCACTTTCCTTCTTTACACTACTTGTTGCTCACTGATGGTCAAGAACCAGGAAGTTATTAAAGAAGCAGAGCAGGTAGAAACCAAGAAACAGTGGGAGCTTGGCATGGATGAGGAATGTGATTCCTTGGAGAAGAACCAAATAGGAGTTTTTGGTAGAGTTTCCAACTGGAAGAAAGCACTAAAAGATGAATGGATTTTCAGGATAAAGAAGAGCAAGAATGGACACGTGAGACAGAAGGCCAGGGTATATGGTCTTGAGTAAGTTGCAGGACAATAGAGGTTTAACCATTGTGTTTTCTTTACCAAGTTGGATAATATTAGCTACATTATCCTGTTACTATATGTTGTGCTTGTAACAGAGTCACATATGTAGGGATTTGTTGAACTAAAGGTAAAGTTAGTTCAGAGGTGTGTCATGAGGAATCTGGGAGCAACAAGATTCTTTGGCATGAGTGTGTTCTAGGGACATGGAAGGTCACAAGTTGATTTTGTCTCCAGATGATTGTGTGAAACCGGTTAGCACACTGATGGTTGGACAGTTCTATGAACAGTGTCTTGATTCACATAATGAGGTTAAGTGCATGGTATGTACTAGACCTGAGTTTGCCCAAGTAGTGGGTATTATCAGCAAGTTCATGGTCAATCTGAGAAAGAAGCACTAGAAGGCAGTTTAGTGGATTCTCAGGTATTTGAGAGGGACCAGCAGCAGGTATACATGTTATGCAAGGTCAAGCACTTCTCTACATGGGTATGTAAAATCAGATGTGGCAAGGGATTTGGATGACATGAGTTACACTATAGGGTTTTTTGTGGTGGTTGGTCTTCAAGAGTGATCTTGAAGAGGGATACAAGCCAAGAAACAAACTAGATGATGTATAGGTATAGGTACAGGTGCAGCTATTTATCTCCAAGTGGGAGATTGTTAGGTTGTGGAGCTAAAAGCTTCATTGTATGCAAACATGGAGGAGGTTGATGAGTGTCACAGTCACCAACATCGGTCAGGCCAATCGACATCGACTAGGGGTGAATAAGAAGCTACCGACATCGGTAGGAGTCGGTCGACGTCAATCACCTCCAGTCAGACAGTGACTGACGTCAGTCACCTGTGCAGTTCCAAAACTGTTAGTTTTATGAATAGTTTGTTTAACAAATGATTGTTTGCATGTAAAGACTATTTTGAGTCTTGAGATGCGTGTCTAATTATTGTAAATTAGGAAGTCTGAGTTATTGTTTAGTATGGGATCTATTTATAGACTCATGGGCATGTATTGTAATTAAGGATCAAGGAAAGGAAGAAATCCTTCCAATTGTAAGAACAGGTTGATCTACAGGTTGTTACAAGATTAGGAAGAAGTTTTACATGGTAAGTAAGATCATTTGAGTTGCAGGTTGTTACAAGTTCATGGGAGATCTACTTGAAGTACTTTGAGTACTTGTGTACTGGCAGTGTTATTACTGACTGGTTAGAGGTGAACAACAACTCTGTGTTTGAGTTGTTTGTTGTGACCATTTTTGGTAGGAGAGTGAACTCTTGATTGAGAATTACTGGGAGCCCTTGAGGTGTGGAAAGCATCACAGAGGTGTGAGAAGAAGTGGCATCTTCTTTATTGTATTTTCTTTCTGGATGAGTATTAATACAAGATTGTGTATTGTCTCTTGTATTTTGTGTCATTTGTGAATTCTAGTTACTTTTTCATTCTGGTATAATTCTATGTTTAGTTGCTTATACAAGGTAATCATATCTACTCTTATTGAGGATTAGGATCCTGACAAAGACCTGTGTTGATCACCCAAATGTGCTATGAATAATCTTTGAGAGACTTTGTGAGTACAATTTGAAGATTAATGATAATAAATATGTATTTGGCATCACTTCTGGTAAACTATTAGGTTTCATTGTCTCTCGTAGGGGCATTGAAGTCTAACTATCCAAAGTTCATGTAATTACAAAAATGCCACCACCATCTACCTTAAAATAGTTCTGCAGTTTACCAAGCAAGATTAAATTCATAATATGCTTCATATCATAATTATCTAATAGATTCCATCCATTTATGCACTTGTTAAATAAATGCCCTGCATACTCCTAGAATGAAGAGTGTCAAAAAGCATTCAATAAACTTAAAGAATATCTTGCCAACCCACCTAATTTTTTACCACTAATTCAAAACAAGCCAATAGTTCTTTACCTATCAATAACTGAGAATGCCCTGGGGGAACTTTTGGCATAGCATGATGAATAAGGAAATAAACATACCATGTATTATCTGAGATAAACTTTAGTCACATATGAATAAAATTATATGTTGATTGAAAAACCTATTTAGCAATGGTGTTCGTAGCCCAAAAATTATGTCATTATATGTTAAACAATAAAACCATTATTATCATTAAAGTAGATCCACTCAAATATCTACTTTTAAAATCAGCTCTACAGGGTCATAAGGCAAAATGGATCATGTTATTGAGTGAGTTTTAAATTAAATATTCCAACCAAAAATCCATTAAAGGGAAAGTACTTACAGATGAGCTTGTTAAAGCTCCTCTTCTAGATACTCAACCTCTTACATTTAGATTTCTAGATGAGGCCATCATGACTGTTGAAGAAGCAGATGCACATCTTGAGGCCAAACAATGGAATATGTACTTTGATGGATCATTCATGACTCATGGATTAGGGGCCATAATATTTTTTGTTATGCCACAAAGGATCTCATTCCCAAGTCCTTTTATATTTAATTTCCCTATACTAACAACATGGCCAAATATGAAGCACTCATTATAGGGATTCATCAATCAGTACTATGGAACATTCAACATTTACTAGTGTATAGTGATTCTTAGTCAATCATTAATCAGGCCACATATTAGTACCATACCAAGGATGAGAAGTTGGTACCCTATAAATCAATGGTCGATAATCTCAAGCAACAAATTTCCAACATCCAACTTGAAAGAATACCTTGAGATAATAACATAATAGGTGACGCTATGGACACTATTGGTTCCATGATCCAGATCACCAATAGAGATAGGGATTATCAATTTCTTGTTGAATATCTCTTAGCATCAACACATGAATAATCAATCATCTAGACAATTTGTGGCATTGTTGGTCCCATGTCTCCCTGGTACTCAGATATATATATGCCTATCTTCAAAACCAAACTATGCCTCCTAATTTATCACATAAAAAAAAAATGTCTTTTCCCACAAAGCCTCTCATTATACCCTTCTTGGACCAACCTTGTATTGTAGAAACTATGATGGAACTTTGATTCGTTATTTACCTTCAGAAAAATGTGGACTATCATTGAGCGAAGTCCATTAAGAAGTATGTGGAACCCACACCAGCAGGGCAATATTAGCCAAAATTTTACTATGTATTAGTTATTACTAGCCAACAATGGAAGTAGACATAACTAAATATTTGAAGAAGTGTGTTAAGTGTTAAAATCATGCCAATTTGATTCATTCTCTAGCCAAGACACTCAAACCATTGACAACATGGTGGACATTCTCAAAGTAGGGACTTGACCTTGTTAGGAAGATCAATCATATATCTTCATATGGCCATAAACACATCCTAACTACTATCAAATACTTCACTAAATGGGTGGAAGCCATTCCCCTCACTTATGTCATTGGTAAGCAGATCTCCAAGTTCATATTCAACCATCTCATTTACTGATATGGCATCCCCTTCGACATTATATATGATAATGGAAGATCATTCAAGAATAAAGATGTGAAAGCACTTTGTTCTCAATACCATATCAAAAAACATTTCTCTACTACTTACTATTTGCAAGGTAATGGCTGAGATGAGGATTCTAATAAAACCATTGTTAACATTCTAAAGAAGATTGTCAAGGATGTTAATAATAATTATAACTTACAATTATTTAATGACCTTTGGCCATATTGTACCACATTTCATATTCTAACAAGAGCCACACCCTATTCACTTGTTTATGAAACTAAATCCCTTTTTCTTATTGAGGTCAAGTTGCCTTCTCTTTGAATTTCATTGTAACATGTCATCAACGATGAAGACTATAGAGTATCTTGATTACAAGAGCTAGACCTACTTTATGGTAAATATTTGATCACCTTGAATAATCTTTAGGCTTATCAGAACTAACTCAAATGCCAATATAATAGGCACCTTAAGCATCATGAATTCAAGCTTGGTGACCTAGTAATAAAAGAGAATCAAAATAATGTCAATGTTGAAACCAAAAAAAGGGAAAATTCTAACCAAATTGGTTAGGGCCATATGTAGTTGTTGTCAACTATGGTTCTGGAGCATACAAGCTCACTACACTAGAGGGAGATGAACTTGATGAGCCAATGAACATAATGCACCTCAAGCATTTCTACACTTGAGGGATTTGAATTATTATCTACCTGGATAGTCTAAGTTATGCCACATTATATATATCTATATATATATATATATATATATATATATTCTTTGTATTTTAACCCCTTTTCATTCTACCATACCCTTAACCCTTCACCAACCAGTTCTTTTTTCCTAACCCTAACTATCAAGTTTGACCTTGGTTTAGATTTATTTGTACTTCTAATGTAACTAACCGCTACACCAAAACCTTGAGGCATTAGTGAAGTCCCCCCACCAGGACCATAACATCCCACCACGCTTTCGAAGCCCAGACTCTGGGCTAGATTTGTGCTCATACCACTAGGATTCCCTACGTGTACAAGCCCTAGACGAACACTGCCATGCCAGTGTAGCCACCTGCTCTATGACTTAAACTCAGGTGGAGGCTCTGATACCACATGTAATGAACTGCTACACCAAAACCTCAAGGTGTTAGTGAAGTCCCCCACCAGGACCATAACATGTAACATATTTAGTGGTGGATGATAGATTCAGTTCTAGTAGTAATTTCAGAATTATATGTTCAAATGGTAGTACAAGAAAGTAGTATGATAGTGTTCCTAGTAATTATTTCCTTCATTTGTTGTCACATTTGACTAGTTCCACTGATTATAAATGCCTTTAGTCAAATCAGTGTCCTACCTTGTGCTACTAATTATAACTACCTATAGGCAAATTAGGAGCAACACCTTTTACCATGCAATTGCCATATCAATTTGTCATTCCTATTATCATTTGCCTTTCCATTTGCCTTTTACCTAAACTTACTAGTATTTAATTTCACCGCCTTTTATATAGGTGGAACTACATTGAATTAAGGTCCTACCAAGACTATATAGGTAGCACTTGATTCACATTGAGGTTGGCTCAGTCACCCTTTTTCCATGCTCTCATCATTTTATGAGTTTAGATCATGTTATATCTCATAATCCTCTATTGAGTTGAGATACCAAAAACATTAGAAAAATTTTTCTACCTTTTGTATAAGTTAAACTATAGTGACATGAGGTCCTATCAGGACTATGTAGGTAGTGCTTGATTTACACTGAGATTAGGTCAATCACCCCCTTTCTATATTGTTTCCATTTTGTGATTTTAGACTATGTTGTATCTCATAATCCTCTATTGAGTTGAAAAATTGAAAACACCAAAAATATTGGAAGTATTTCATCACTTTTTATATAGTAATAACTACAGTGACATGAGGTCCTACCAAGGCTATGTAGTTAGTGTTCAATTCACATTGAAGTTAGCTTAGTCACCTTCTTGCCATGCTTTTCATTGTTTTGTAATTTTAGATAATTTTATATCTCATAATCCTCTATTGAGTTGAGATATCAAAAACACCAAAAACATTGGAAGCATTTCACTACCTTTTGTATAGGCATATAACTATAGTGACTTGAGGTCCTAACAAGACTATGTAGGTAGTAATCAATTCACATTGAGTCTAGATCAATCACCCTTTAACCATTCTCTCTCTATTTTGTGAGTTAAACTATGTTATATCTCATAATTCTCTATTGAGTTGAGATATCGAAAACACCAAAAAATATTGGAATAATTTTACCACCTTCGTCACTGAAGGCATAACTATAGTGACTTGAGGTCCTGTGGGCTATGTAGGCAAGACTCGATTCATGTTGATGTCAACTCAGTTTCCCTTTTTCCATGCTCTCACCATTTTGTGAGCAATTTAAGTTTAAATGCTCTTACCATTTTGTGAGCAACCTAAGCCATGATCTTGCCATTTTGTGAGTTGGACTATTTTGTGCTTCGTAATTATAGTTTGAGTTGAGATGCTTAGATAATTCTAAAAACATTTAAAACAATTTAAAAACCTCTAGATATTTGTAAAATATTTCAAAAATCATGAAAATTTGTTTAGAATTTCTATGTGAGATATAAAGCCATCAAATTTTTTTGGGATGGGCCATTTTATCTATTCAGTTTATTTCTAGAATACCTTGGCCTTTTTCTTCTTATTTCTAGGATAACTACATCAACTTGAGGTCCGCATAGACTATGTAGGTAGTACTTGGATACATGAGGTATCTTAGGTTAACTCAACCACCCCTTCCTTTCTTTTTTAACCACTTCTTTACCTTAAGGATTCTGGGAATCCTAACTATCTCATGAGTAACCACTTGTCATTCAGTATCCCCATCTTTATTGGCCTCAAGTCTTATGCTCTCATCATTTTATGAGTTTATATTGTGAGCATTGTGTATTCGAATTTAATACACTAATGACCATTTATCTTCATCTTATGCTCTCATCATTTTGTGAGTTCATTTTCATTCCATGCCTTATATGTAGTAGACACTATGAATAACTAATTTAGTTCATTAGTGGCTACTCATCTCTTGACTTTTAGTGTGGTTTTAACCTAAACCTACTCTTGTGCTTGTACATTTTATTTGTGTTGATATTTTCATGATTATAAAACATCATCCCCCCTCTTTTCTCACACACATGTTGTTTTGAGAGATCATTCCTATTTTCCTCTACACATCAATCATGTTTTTTTGTAATTCTTTTTCTTCTATCCTACATCCTGGGAAAACTATATTTGGCATAAGTTTCACATTGGATATTATGTCCATGGAAATATGTAGGAAACATCCACTTGCCTAATGCATCTAGAGTCACCTCAACTACCCCTTTATTTTATTTTATTCCCCCCATTTTGTTTGTCTTGTTTGTGTCATTGTCTCCTATAGCCTAGGACAAATGTTGTCATCTTGTTTATGTCATTGTTTCTCTATAGCCTAGGGGTAACCGTATGTCAATTGTTCTTTTGTTGTACCTATGTTGTTGTTACCTAGCTTAGGTGTCACCCTGCCACCAAAAACAACACCATTATTACACATGCATGAACGATTTGTTTTCTGTTTATATTAACATTGTGATTAACCATTGTTTGTGTCTTGTTGTTTGTTTAGCTTTAGTTTATTTGTTTTTGTGTGTTTAGAGTAGTTTGTTTACTTCTCTTTTCTTTACTTTGGATTGTGTGGTTATTTTTAATTATTTTTTTCACTTTGCTGATGTGTGTGTTTTATTTGTTTATTGATGTTTTGTTATTTGTTTATTCCTATTTTTTTATTTTTTTATTGGTATTTTGTTGTGTTTTGTTTGTTTTTATCTTTTTGTTATTTGTTTGTTATTTACTTCTTGATTGTTGTAAGATTATTACATTTTGTTTGCACTTAAGTCTTGATTATCTAGATCATGTAATTCAGTTGTGACTTTTTGTATTTAGTCTTACACTTGATTTATTTGTTATATTAACAATTGGTATTTGATTATTCATGTCTTATTCCTGAGTTGTTTATATTTACATTTAAATTAAGTTTCTCATGCTTCAGTTATGAATTGTCATTTTAGTTATCCATAACTATCATGCATAATATCAAAAGCTACAACAAAATTGTGCTCACATGAGTCTTTTAACAATGGTGACATCTCTTCGATAGTCACAAACTAGCCAATTACCCTAACACATGCCTCAATCCATGAGTAATAATTAAGAGCAACAAATGATTCATTATGTGTTTATATAAATGAGCATCTTTGAATAAGAATCCATATGAATCATACAACATAATCAGATGATAATCTCAAAAGAACTTCTCCTAAACGTAACCATCTTCTTGGGCCTCCCCTTGAGACCCATTTAATAACACAATTTTTCATATATCCCGTGTTTGTTCAAACATGCATCTTTGAACTCACATTAGGCTAGAAATGTGTTATTATCCTTTGCCAAAACCATCTTTTTTGGCCTCCCCCTGAGACCCATTTAACAACATGATTTTTCAACCTATATCTCATGTTTGTTCGAGTGTGCATCTTTAAACTCACATTTAGGATAGAAATATGTTGTAATACTTTACCAGCACCATCCTTTTGGGCCTCCCTTTAATACCTATTTAACAACATAATTTTTTAACCTATATCTCATGTTTATTAGAATGTACATTTTTAAACTCACATTTAGGCTAGAAATGTGTTATTATCCTTCACCAGCTCATCATCAATCTATTTTATAGATTTTTTGTATAAGCTACCCTTGCTAATTTACCCCATTATGGTAAAATTTATTTTTAACAAATATAATTATTATAATTGCATGTGGGTAAATTATTGTTTTTAACTACTCCACCTACCCTTCCAGAGTAAATGTATGTGTTCTTGATTATAACTGCCTTTGGGCAAATCAATGTGTTTCCATTTTCATTCATGATTATAATAACCTTTGAGAAAATTATTGATTTCCATTTGGATATTGATTCTAACTGCCTTTAAGAAAATCAGTATCTATCCCACCACCCTACTAGGGCATCCATCTGTGCCACTGCTTATAACTACCTTTGGGCAAACCAATGTCACACCCTTCATTATTGATTATAACTGCCTTTTAGTCAAACCAGTGACTCCACCACTATTATTATCTATAAACACCTTTGGGTAATTTATTAATATCACCCTTGTTACCATCTAGATCATGTTGTTTCCTTCATTTCAAGGGAACATTCAATGATTCATTTTTTTGTCATATGCTCCCTCTAAGGGGCATCAAGGGCTTATCGAATACCCTTTGGGGCATGAACCATTCATATTAATGAATTTTTCATTATTTGAAAATATGTTACTATGTATGCATCTCACATTGCCTTCTCAAATAGAGGTAAATTGTAGACACTTAGTTTTGGCCACTTTCATACCTAAACTGGCATTCAGTTCAATTTCTAGCAAATGACACGTTTTAATCCTATAAATCACTTGAATTATTCAAATTCATCTACATAAGAGATTTAATTTCTTAAAAAGGTGATGAGGCTAGCTTATTTGGTGTATTATCATGTATGCATCACTAACTTGGTTCAGTTCTAACCCTAGTCAAATTAAGACCTAGTAATTTGACATTTTTGGCATGTTAAGCTATTAATTCATGACATTTAAAACAATTTCCAAAATCTAAAAAGCATTAATTAAGACTAATTATATTCCAAATCCTAATTAACCTACCTAAACAAAAAAATTAAATCCAATTAGTGAATTTCATTTACTAGAAAAAGAATTTTTAGCCAAAATGAAGTCAAATGAGCTAATAACATGATTTATTATCTCATAAATATTCAAAAATATGACTCACACCTCACAAATATCTAAAGTGAGTTGTCATGCCTCAAAAATATCCAAAACTAAGGTGTCAAGATTTCATGAGTGCCTTAAACCCATCCAGAGTTAGACTGACTCAACCAAAGTTAATTTAGACTCAACTCAAGTTAGAATTTACCCTAACCTACTTATGGTTAGAGTTATTTATTTGAGGTATAAATACAAGTGCCCACACTATTATTTAAAAAGTTTTTGTGTGTAAGTTTATTCTATTGGAATATCTTCTTAATGCCTTTGAGAGTAGTGTTATAATGCCCAATCTATATCAAGCTTCACACCAAGCCACAAGTGATTATTAAAGGGATGCTACCACCTTGGAAGAGCATTGCTAAAATATTTCAATCATCATAGGCTAAGCACAAACATTCTTATGCCACTGGGTAAGCATCAAATACGATAAAGGAGGTAAGAAAATTATATTATCTTCATCTTTATTTTATGTTCTTGCTTATTGTGTTATGCTCCCCTAGATCCTACGCAAGAGGGTTTAGTCTTAGTGAATTGTTATGCTTGATATTTTCTCATTTGGACTAAAAAGAGACTAATATGTCAGGATCATAACACACAAAGCTCTGATACCACTTTATCAAGATTAAGAGCACAATTGATTACCTTGTATAAGCAACTAAACACGGAATTTAACCAGAAGTAACAAGTAACTAGAAATCAGAAACAACACAGAATTTGAGAGACAATACAATCTTGTATTCAACTCATCTAGAAAGAAAATACAATAAAGAAGATGCCACACTCTTCTCACACCTATGAGGCTTCCCACACCTCTAGGGCTCCCAGTAATTCTTGATCAAGAGTTATCTCTCTCAATTACGGTCACAAAAATCAACTTAAACACAGAGTTGTTGTTCACCTCCACCAATCAGTAAAAATACTGCCAGTCAAATAAGTACTCAAAGTACTCCAAGTAGATCTCCCTTGAACTTGCAACAACCTACAAATCAAATGATCTTACTTACCATGTAGATATAACTTGATCTTGCACAACCTACAGATCAACCTAGTTTTGCACAACTTCAAACCTAGATCTTACAATTGGAAGGATCTCTTCCTTGTCCTTAATTACAATACAGCCCCATGATTCTATTATATAGATCCCATGAAAACAATAATTAGACATCTAATTACAATAATTATACACGTAGCTCAAGACTAAAATTAGTCTTTACATGCAAACAACCTGTTCAACAAACTAACTATTCATCAACAACCAGTTCTGGAATGCACAAGTGACCGACGTTAGTCCCTGTCTGTTTGGAGATGACTGACGTCGGCTGACTCCTGACCGATGTTGGCTACTTTGTAATTGGATATGACTGACGTCAGTTGCACTACCAACGTCAGTTTCCTTGTAACTCAGGAACCTCCTCCATGTTTGCGCCAGTGAAGCTTTTAACTCCACAACCTAACAATCTCCCACTTGGAGATAAATAGATGCACCTGTACCTATATCTGTACATCATCTAATTTTATTTCCTGGCTTGTATCCATCTTCAAGCTCAATCTTGAAGACCAACCACCACACAACTTGTGGTGCAACGCCTGTCATCCAAGTCCCCTACCACATTCGATTCTACATACCCATGTAGAGAAGTGCTTGACCCTACATCGCATGTATACCTGCTGTTGGTCCCTCTCAAATATCAGAGAATCCACTGAACTGCTTTCCAATGCTTCTTTCTTGAATTGACCCCAAACTCACTGACAACACCCACTGCTTGGGCAAACTCAGGTCTAGTACACATATACTTAACCTCATCATGTGAATTGGGACACTGTTATGTAAACTGTCCATCCATTGGTGTGAAAACTAGTTCTGCATCCCACATCTTGAACCTCGCCACTAACTTATTCACACAATCATCCTGAGACAACATCAACCTGTGATCTTCCCTGTCTCTAGGAATACTCATGCCAAAGAATCTTGCTGCTCCCAGATCCTTCATGACACACCTCTGAACTAACTTTACCTTTAGCTCAGCAACTCCCTACATGTGTGACCCTACAACAAGCATACACACCACATATAGTAACAAGATAATGTAGCTAATATTATCCAACTTGGTAAAGTAAACACAATGGTTAAACCTTCATTGTCCTGCAGCTTGCTCAAGACCATATACCCTGGCCTTTCGTATCACGTATCCATTCTCTCTCTTCTTTGACCTGAGAATCCGTTCATCTTTCAGTGCTTTCTCTCTAGCTGGAAACTCTACCAAATCTCCCATTTGGTTCTCATCTAAGGAATCAAATTCCTCATTCATGCCATGCTCCCACTATTTCCTAGATTCTACCTGCTCTGCTTCTTTAAAACTTCTTGGTTCTTGACCATCAGTGAGCAAAAAGTAATCTAAAGAAGGGGAACAATGAATTTGAGGCTTACTTACCCCTTTAGTCCTCCTCATGGGTATTTGAGACTCCTTGATAGCTTGCTGTCTACCCAAAATTTGTTCTGACAGTGACCGTCGTTGGTCACCCCTCGATCTGCATCTGACTGACATCGGTTCCATGTGACTGACCTGACTGTTGACATCAGTTCCTTGACCGACGTCAGTCTTAACTTGCCCGACACCACCGACTCTGGTCTGCACATGACCAACGTCGGTACCTACCTGTTAGACGTCAGTTCCACTTGACCGACGTCGGTAACTATGTTTTCCTGTGAGTGATGACTTTTTAATTGCGAGCTTACCTTGGATCATACCCTTGTCCAAACTTCCCTACTCAGAATTATTTAGCCCCTGTGACTAATCTCTATCCGTCATCTTCTCCTTGAACACCAAGGCTTTCCTATTCTTGTCAAAAACATCAAATTTTTTCTTTGTGCAATAGACCTGATCCTTTCTTGTAGCATGTGTAACAAGAAACCTCACTTTCTTCTGTTGCTTACAGAAATCTCTATCTATGCTTTTTGGATCTAAACTCTTACCCTTTGACTCAAGAACATGCATCCCCTTCTTATTCATGTGACCAAGCCTACAAAGCCACATCTTTGAATCTACAGCTGAAGTAGATAAACCAGAAGGAGAATCAGTAATATAAGTAGATAGATAAAGAGTACCTACTTTCTTACCTCTTGCTAAAATAAGTGCACTCTTGGAAACTTTCCAAGAATCCACTGTGAGAGTTACTGTGCATCCCTCATCACCCAACTTTCCAAAAGAAATCAAGTTCCGCTTTAGGACTGGGACATGCATGATCTCCTTCAACACCCATGTGTTGCCCATCTGTAATTTCAGCTACACTTTCCCTTTGCCAACCATTTGACAAGGCTTACCATCCCCTAAATAAATATCTCCAAAGTCCCCTTGGACATAATCATGAAAAGATGCTCTATTTGGGGTTGCATGAAAAGAGGCACCAGAATCTAAAACCCAAGATTCCACTTTATCCAAGGAACATAGAAGAGCATCCTATGCAATGATATCTGCAACATCTGCTTCTTTATTTCCTTCATGTTGATCTTCAACCGACCTGCAATCTTTCTTTACATACCCTGCCTTTCCACAATTCCAGCAGACTACTCTGCCATACCTGGACTTAGATCTCCTGCCTATCTTAGACCTTGATCTCCCTTGCTCGATCTTCTCTCTTTGCCTTCCCCTAATTTCAAAACTTAAAGCATTCCCTGATGATTCACCTGTGCTTTTCCTACAGATTTATTCATTCAAGATTACACTAACAACATCATCAACTTTTAAGATATTTGAAGCAGATGCAGTATTACTAACTGCCATTACCAAACTATCCCAACTTTCAGGTAATGAGCATAAGATTAAGAGAGCCTTAATTTCATCATCAAAAATAATATTGACTAAAACTAACTGATTTACCAAACCATGGAAATCACTAAGATGACTATGTACAGATCCACCTTCCAACATTTGCAAATTAAATAATTGCTTCATAAGAAATACCTTATTCGAAGCTGAGGGTTTTTCATATAAATTTTTCAAAGATTCTATTAACTCTACCGTTGTCTTAACCTGTGATAAGATGGAAATCACAAACGATGCCAGGCTCAACCTTATAGATCCCAGAGCCTTTCGATCAAGAACCTTCTATTCTTCATCTTTCATATCCGTGGGCTTGCATGCAACCCCACCTAATGGTAAGTATAGATCTTTCTGATACATATAATCTTCTATCTGCATCCTCTATAATTGATAATTCTTGCCATTAAACTTCTCCATTCTAAGCTTACTTTCTTCTGCCATTGCTATACTCCCACTCAATCAGAAACCCCTGAGAGTGACCTGTAATCAACAAACACTTAACACACTCTAAAACCAAGGTGTTAGTAAACCTGCTCCAACCAGGCTCTGTGAACCTGTAACCCTAGCTCTGATACCACTTGTCAGGATCGTAACACACAAAGCTCTAATACCACCTTGTTAGGATTAGGAGCACAATTGATTACCTTGTATAAGCAACTAAACATAGAATTTAACCAGAAGTAACAAGTAACTAGAAATCAGAAACAACACAGAATTTGAGAGACAATACAATCTTATATTCAACTCATCCAGAAAGAAAATATAATAAATAAGATGCCAACTCTTCTCACACCTATGAGGCTTCCCACACCTCTAGGGCTCCCGTAATTCTCGATCAAGATTTCTCTCTCTCAATTACGGTCACAACAATCAACTCAAACACCGAGTTGTTGTTCACCTCCACCAGTCAGTAAAAATACTACCAGTCAAACAAGTACTCCAAGTAGATCTCCCTTGAACTTGCAATAACCTGCAAATCAAATGATCTTACTTACCATGTAGATCTAACCTGATCTTGCACAACCTGTAGATCAACCTGGTTTTGCACAACTGCAAACCTAGATCTTACAATTGAAAGGATCTCTTCCTTGTCCTTAATTACAATATAGCCCCATGAGTCTATTATATAGATCCCATGCAAACAATAATTAGACATCTAATTACAATAATTAGACATGGAGCTCAAGACTAAAATTAGTCTTTACATGCAAATAACCCGTTCAACAAACTAACTATTCGTCAACAACCAGTTCTGGAATGCACAGGCGACCGACGTTAGTCCCTGTCTGTTTGGAGATGACCAATGTTGGTCGACTCCTGACCGATTTCGATTGCTTTGTAATTAGATATGACCGACATCGATTGTGTTGCCGACGTCAGTTTCCCTGTAACTCAGCAACCTCCTCCATGTTTGCATCAGTGAAGCTTTTAGCTCCACAACCTAACATAATATACATATTTTTTACTCTTTGAACTCCTAAGGTACATAGACAGTATGTATCATGCTAATTTTTTAACACATTATTCACTTAAATGATCCAATCTCATGCTATGCAATCTTCTCAATTAATGTGACTAGTAATAAGCATCATTCAAAGTGATAATATCTCATATTTTAATACACACAAATAAATGATAATTCAAATGAATACAAATAATATGGCCCCCACTAAAAGTTTTAAATTTCATGACAAGCGTCATCATATGGTAGGACTAAACATGTCTTAACTTTCATAAAAATAAGGAGGTACTAAAAATAGGCATAATACAACTTTAATAAGCTGGGGGCATCTCTTTGTTCTTTACAAACATGTTAATAGGTTTTATCTAGCCATGACTTTCTTTACCATGTTGAGTTTTATCTTATACAAATGTTTTGATATTCACTCACACTTTATGTTGTATTCTATCAACATGTTATTTGCTAACAAATGGCATAGATACATATGGTTTATATAGACTTATCTCATTAGCTCCATGTTTCTTTCTTGACTTTATGTTACATGATAGGTTAGGACTTGATTGTTTATTATGTGTGGACCTTGGCCTTGTTTGTGCATATTCTATCTTGTATGGCATCATCATGTCATTTATGTGTGGCATTACTTGTTTGTACGACATTCATATATCCCTTATATGCAACCTTTGTGGCCTTATGTATGATATTATATGAAAATTGTGTGGCATTCCATGACATTACTTACATGCTCATCGATTTTTACTATGGTGTCATAATTTTTATTATGCTTCAATTCTAGTTACTACTTTTACTACTATGCCATCATGTTTATCGTGCACTTACTACTCATATCTTCCATGTTATAATTAATACTATGATGCAATATATTTCAAATTTTCACATGTTAATTAATGATTATAT
The DNA here is from genome assembly GCA_037957365.1 of Torreya grandis. Classification (NCBI taxonomy): domain Eukaryota; kingdom Viridiplantae; phylum Streptophyta; class Pinopsida; order Cupressales; family Taxaceae; genus Torreya; species Torreya grandis. The sequence goes on from JARHVA010000441.1 coordinate 1,279,063, forward strand.
CTTTAATATACTTTACAGGGTTTCTTTTGAGATAAGTGACTTGCAACCACATCTTTCATCTCAAAAGAGGGGCATCACAATGGGCTTGTCTTGAGAATTCAAGCCCTCATGAACAAATTTCAAATACATGATATAATACAATATTCAAATGCTCAATATGATTCTAAATTTTTAGATTATGGGGGTATATGTTAAGCATGTGCACTCATCATTATAGTTACAAGTTTCAAATAATTTTAAGTTCAATTGGCATTCTATATCAATTTAGTACATATACACGGGGAATGATATTCATCCATGTTCATGTTTCTACTTTACAATTTTTAAAATTTAGTTTTCAAATTTCAATAAGTTTCAAAGGCATAAAGTTTCAAATAGAAACTAGATCTATATGTAGCGGTGTGATTTGCCTTCAATGTTATAAGTGGGCCACATTAGAGTCTAGTGATACTCAATGTCTATGGTTTCACTTTTAGTGAGCCACATTGTTTTGTTCCACTCCTTCAATTATTCTACAAATTCAAATGAAAGTTGGAGCACACAATATTTCCATTTTAAAAGGGGATCTTCTCATATGAATCCAGAAAAGGAAGCTCAATATGTTCAATAAGCATAACTCTCAATCTAGGGCTATGCTTAGGTTGCATGCAAAATAATATAAAGAGGAAATTAAAAAGTATAGCAATCTAAAACCCTAGATGCCCAAAACCTATAGGAGTCATAAAAAAATGCATTTATATGAATCATATTCACCAAATGTTTAACCCTAAAAAGATCTAGCTTGTGGTTGAATCTAGATGTTTAAAATGGGTATATATAAATGATAATGCACAAGGGTGATAATCAGATCTACATCAAATTAATGAGATGTTAAAATCATATATAACATATGTTGAATTTACTAAACTGAGATAAGCTAAATATAGAAGTACAACTATGATAGATATTATAATGGTAAATAAATAAGATAGTTAGTTATGATGCTAACCCATTTCTAGATGTGGAACATACACGAAGCAGATTAGAAAATGATTTTAGAACAATAACCAAATTTTGGATTAAGTGCCTCTATAGCCACAGACACTTACATCAATTTTGGATAGTTGCATCGATACTATTGTCTGATTTTAATGCAAGTGTCTTGTATAGGATACTCATTGGAAAATGATGCAACCACTTGGATGTTTCTATTTTTTCTTCATCATCACTCTAGTGCATTCAGATCTAGGTCATGGACTATGTATCTTCATAAATTTTTAAAACCCTAGTTATTTATCTTCATAGTGACCTTGGGGAAAAATGGGGTTAGTGGGCTCATGGTGTCAATCTAACCCCAAAGCCCCTATGTTAATGATCATTGAAAACATAGCCAGTACTCTTAAGAGGGCCTCATATTGATGTAGTTCTCCCTTATGTGTTGGCTTGGGTGTGAATCATGCAATGTGTGGAAACTAAGTACAATAATGACCTAGCTTGTAACCTAGAAAATTGAGCTCTTGGACTGTTCATTTAGTACCTAAGACCTGTAGATGTGTTGTTTATATGACTGATATAAAAATAGGATAAAATATGGAATATTTTCTCAATGTAATGCTTGATATAATTATTTTGATAAGTTTCCTTGGTCTCTATTGGTATTTTCTATGTGTTTTCCAAGTGAGAAATGAATGAAGATTGATCTTGTATTTATATCAATCCCTTTGGAAGAATAACTTGCATTAAAGCACTTAGGCTAACCATTAAAATATGTTTCATTTACAAATTAGATGACTTTAGGGAACTGGTCACTTATGTCAGAGCAAGATATTTATGTCAACATAGATGTTTGTCCTAGACGTTAGTGTCTAGGAAGCAAAAAAATAGTTACAAGCTCAGATTTTGCAGAGTTGAAAGATAAGAAACTTTTAAGTATTCTAGGCAAGATAGAAAACCTAGGTCATCAACATAAGATTGGTCAAATTAATAGATAGACTAAGGGGCACAAGATAGATCGTATGCAAGACTTGTAAAAGTGGGAAAGGTCTAAAATTGAGATGAACAACCAAGGTCTAAGTTTGTCAAGTGTACAAGACTGAGGTGTTAAATAATCCATAAATAGTGTCCATATTTTGTTAGTTCTATATTTTTTCAATCTTAGGCTATGATCTCATGTGGTTTACTAAAAAAAATATAGACATTACATTGTTGAGTAAATTTAGGTGTCTTTACTAATTTAGTGGGTCCATAAAATTTTAGTTCTTTTTTGTTAAGAAAATTTAGGAATTATAAACAAATAGGGGGTCCAATTGTATTATCAAATTTAAAATATATAAAAGTCTAGCATTTATTTCAATGGTATGGAGGATCAACAAACTCATTGGGTTCTAGGGGTCTTTCCCTTTCAAAATGTTGATCTTCTAGGAGACTTCAAGTCTTTGGAGTTTCTATTGAAGCCAAATGATTACAGAAAGAATGATTGTAATTGGTTGATCAAAAAAGTGGAAAAGAGGATATGTTGTTGGCGAAATCATTTGTTCTCTCTTGGAGGCAAACTTACTCTTATGAATTTGTTGGAGGATATTCCAATCTATTGCCTTTCTTTAGCTCATATCCTAATAGTAATTCTTTATAAATTTTGTAAAAAAAATTTCAATTCCTTTGGATTAGAAGGAAGGTGAAGGATGGTATATCTCTAGTCAAATGGCAGACCCTAGCTAAACCTAAGGTTTTGGGGGGATGGGGTTTAAATTATATTCACCTTTTGGCAAGGCTTTAGCTACTAAAAGTCTTTGTATAATTATCTCTAAGGAGGGTTTAGGGAATCAAATCATTATCCAAAAGTACATTGAACCACTTAGTGTTGAAGAGTGGATCCAAATTCTAGTAAAAACTACCACAATGCTTCAATTATGTGGAAATCCTATGTTCTATCCTTCCTAATTATCAACAATTGGTTTATCTGTAAGGTGGGGTCTAACATTAAAATCAAAATGGGAGTTTATATTTGGGTGGGTTGTGGTGCTAATTACAAACTCACTTGAGGAATTGACAAATACTTTAGGGGATCTGGTTATCTCTTTTTTGGCTCAAACTATAGACCAAAACCTCAAAACACTTGAAAACAAGGTTGGAAAAGTGTTATTTCATTTGGTTTGGTTGGGGAGGTTGGTAGTAAGTGGGGTGATTATGTTAGGAGATTGAAATAGAGTCATTACTTTGATTTGGTCTTTGAACCCTAAGCTAAGGGAATACATTATACGCTTATTTTATCAATCTAAATTCATCAATGTGTCCCTTGATGTGAGACTTTGGTGGTGGTAAAAACTCTAGATTAAAGCTCCTCACAAAACTAAAATCATTATGTCATTGGCTTTAAGTAATAAATATCTAACTTGGGAGGTTATTCAAAATATAAATTGACCTCGACAGGGGCGATGCAATCTTTTTTTCCTAGACTTGGAGATTATGAATCATCTTATCATCACTTTTCCATATGATATTAATATTTTGGTAAATATGGATACTTCTACCAGGATGAGAGACTATTGGCAGGGTCTTACCGTGGATGATTATCTTGAGATTATTTTAAGAGGCCAGAGTTAAAACCTTTCAAGGCTTTACCTTTGATTATGTCTAGGAGAATTTGACTTACGATGAATGCTAATAACATCCCTAATTTTCAATGTCTTTCCCATATCTGACTCATTTTTGGACACTTAAAAATCATTTTGAAACCCTTGAGACAATGCTTATTACATCCTCCCATTTATCTTTTTAGTGCTTGGGGTTACTTTGGTGGTGTTTGTCAAGGTACTCTCTATATATATATTCCAAAGACGTATTCCATTTCAAGGCAAGCATAGGATGTGGTACTAATAACTTTATTGAGTTGATGGCTCTGAAACTTCTCCTCGGGCTAACGGTTAATAGAAGAATGGGAAAGCTATAAATATTTGGAGACTCTATGGTTGTCATCAACTAGTTAAATGGGGTCTCTTAAATGTAAAATTAATGCCTACTCCCCCTTTCTATCTAACTAATAACATGTAGTGTTCCTTCGACGCCATCTCCTTTTTGCATGTTTATAGGGAGATAAACTTTGAAGTTGATTCCCTATCTAAGGAGGAGTTGCACTTGAATCCCAATTTATGTGTCATTAATGAATTTCATGAAAACATCTACTCACAAGATTACCTTATCTCAATGTTGGAGGACAAATACATTTGTCCCTCTTTATTTCTTCTTTGGGATAGTTGTCTTGCTCTTTACTTTGTGGGTTTGCCTCTTGGACCCCTTTGTCTTTTGTGTTTTCTCAATGGTTTGATTTATATTACAAAATATTTGGTGTAAAGTTAGTTTTTGTTTTTTTTTTAATTTACATAAAACTAATATAATTTGTAATAAGTATAAAATTATGATAATATTTTAATAATAATAAAAAATGTATTAGTATACATATTTTAGATATTGATATATCATTTTTGAAGTATCTATATTATATTGGATTCATGACATAAGTATAGACACCTCAAAAATAATATTTTTTTATATATTTCACATAAATTTATGTAAAATATATAGACACTAATCTATTATTTCCATCGCACCTTTATAAAAATGAAAACAAAAGACATTACATAAGACCAAAACTCCATTATTAATGTTGCCTCTTTATTTCACATGCCTAAGAAAATTTAAAAATTATGGAACAAAATCCCCATTGCCTCTTTATGAAAGAGAAAAAATGAATTGCAAATAAAGTACATTAAGAGCCAACCTCTATCTCCCACTCTTACACATACCGAAGAAAGTTTAAAAATTATGTATTACAAGAAATTGAGGATTGTATTAAGGTGTCAAAAGAACTTTGGTGTGGTCTTATGATGTTGTAATAAATTGAGGAATGTTAGCAATGTAGAGTGTTCTCAACCCTAAACGAAGCAGGGTTATTATAAAAGAAAGGATTTTATCATTTTTCAGGGTTGAAATTTTGCATATGCCTCTCATGATTTTATGTTTTCTTTGTAGCTCAAAATTAGATCCAAAGGGTAGTATTTTCCTCTCAGACATTAAATTATAAGAATGGTTCGATGCCATTTTAACAAACACATTCCTACAAATCTTACCTCACAGTAATGAGCCTCAATGAATATACATTTTTGACAAAGGATCAAAATTGAAGTCATAGTGACTTAGTTCTGAGTTGTCACTTAAATAATAATCATCAAATTTATATTCAAGGGTCAACAGAGTTCAAAAATTTAACTTCAAGTTGGATATAGATGTAGGGTAAGGGTTGGACATGGACACATTGAAATTGGATGGCCTTGTTGAGGAGGTTGCAGACTGCGATGTGGAGGTAGTGAAATTAGACTCCCTTGTAGTTAAGAAGGCAATGGACTATGATGTGGAGGCAGTGAAATTAGATGGCCCTATCATTAAGGAGGCAATAGACTATAATATGGAGGCAAAGAACATGAACTATTTGTTACCAACCTCCTTCATGAATACAGGTTTTACTTGTGTTGCATCCATCAATAATGGGTAATGGTTGACAAGCATTGATACAACATTCGACATGGATGGCTTCTTTGTTGGAGAATCCAACACGCACAGAAGGGTGATATTTATAAATCTTAACACTTGTTTCACATCAAACACTACCTCCAACCTTGGATCTATAATACCCAACCCTTCACTTCTTTGGTATAGACTCTATGCCTATAACAATTAACTTTTTTAGCTTTAGAGCATTGATATTTCCCATAAAAAATCAAACCTAAGGCCATGGTATGGGGTGAAATGGTAGCACTCTGGGCCTACCACCCAATCACCCTAAGTTTGAGCCCTACATTGGATGCCTCCCAAATTTATAATTACATTTAAAAAAATACAAAAAAAATCAAGCCTAGAATTAGACGTATACCCAATGTAGTAGAAGTTGCTTATCAGCTGGAAGATTGGTTTGTATACACTTCCTACCACTAATAGTCTCTAAAATGACCACTCCATAGTTGTACACATCATCTTTTTCTATGAATTGACCATGGATTACATATTCTAGAGCCGTATAACCTCTTCATTACAGGAGATAGAGATTAATTTTAATTAATTTCCAATTTTATTGGATCTAAAACACAAAAAAGAAGAGGGTTCATCCAAAACTAATTATCCCCACAGTGTTCCCCTGGCCCTTGTATTGATATGGGTTATATCTCGAGGGAAGAGTCTTGCCAATCCAAAATATTCAATTTTAGGTTGGAATTTTTCATCTAACTGAATGTTGGTAGCTTTAATGTCCCTATGCACAATGTGACTATGAGAATGCTCATGTAGGTAAACCAGACCTAGAGTTGTACCCAATACGATGTCGAAGTGTGCTTCCCAACTAAAGAAAATTCCTTCATTCCCTATAATATTATGGAAACTTGTTTAAATATTTGTAATCAAACTTAATTAGGTCATAAATTCATCTCAAAATATTAAACATTTTCCTTGCCTAATCAACTAGTGAAACACAACCCTCAAATAGACCTGGTGATTTGTTAAACTTTATGAAGAAAAACTATATTTTAATGTTTAATATCTATTAAGGGTTTTGGGTTCTCCCCATATAAGTCCTAAGGTCAATTCTCATGGCCCAAGTTATTAAGGTTGTCTAGTGCATGTTAGCTTCATCAACAGCCTCCAGAGGATTAGTCTCGCCTCCACTCGCCCCAATGAAGGTCATTAGATGGAGTCATAGTGTCCCAAATAAAATCAAGGATACCTTTGAGTTTTATATATATATACTAACTGAAAGAAAACTAAATTAAGTGTTGTTTAGGATCCAAACCAAAGAGATGTTTGTCAAGGCTTTGATTTATCATGTATTTGAACATGAGGAACCTTTGGTCTTGTAGTGTGCAACATCCAAGCAATGTAACCAAATTTTAATGACTCACACGTCGGATAACCTCCATTTTTGTTAATAATTTGGTCGTGGTTCTACTCAACTCACTTATAAATAACCTCTTAACAACTATTTCCCTCCCTTCCCCCAATGTTCCCTAAAAATTCTTAAATATTTTAGCCTGTAGTAGAATGAAAATGAGGGCTACTGCATTAAGATTAACTGAGCAGATAATTATTGGGTATACCTTATAAACATGGCTGAATCCCCCTTCACCAATCTTATTCTTGGAATCAAAATTTTTATTTGCATCCCTAAGCTCTTCATAATCAAACCACGTAGCTCTTCCCCCCAATTTTAATTTCTTGCCTATCGAGTGTTTTGTCAACACAGGGTATTAACATGATTGCTAAACTATTGAGAAAATTTAATTGGAAATCACTTGGATGATCTGTCCTAAGCCATTTAATCCAAAAATTGGGCTGCCTATTTTTGGAAGAGGTAAAGAAATCAACCACCATTATGAGAATCACTCCCCCAATAATTCCTAATATAATGGCTATAGTGTTCGATTTTGATCCTTGTGATAGGTTTATTACTATAAAAATATACCTAGAAATGTTACAATTCAACCATGAAACATGAATTGATTGCCTTTTTGAGGTTTTTTTAGAAATTACTTAGTGCTCGAGCTTTACAAATCAAAAAAATTACCTCCCTCATATGTAATCTATATAAATTTCAAGTTTTTTGACCATGAAATGTGACTGTGTATAGCCTGTATTTGATGTTTTAGATGGTATTTTACATGGAAATTTTTGATTAAAACCTATTTGTTTAGGGAATTAAAAATATTTTATAGTTATTATCATGATTAAATTATTATTATTTTATATTGAATAAATAGGTCACTCATTTTTTTAATTTAAAGAACTTAAATTTGAAGTTTAATGAGTTGATTTGATAGTTTTTTAAGAAGAAGAGCTCTGTTAGGGTTTGGTTTTAGTAGCGTGCATGTTCGGTCATACATCTAATGATTGTGATAGCATAATCTCTCTCCCCCATCTGTCATTCTACCTATCTTTACACATCAAGGCAAGATTTTTGGCTTAAACATGCATTTACTACATTGAATTGGCTTTCCCCTCTGCCCTTTGGGAACTTTTTTCACTTTTCTTATTATAAATTGCCACCACCACCCATTTTGCATCATTTGATGTAGGATCTATTGGTGGGAGCAATCATAATAATGGTTCTAAAGTAAGTACAAAAAATCATTTCGAAGGTTTATCATGAGGTAATTCTCTTAAACTAGACACACCTATGCCTGATGTAGTTTTAGAATTACCTAAGTTTGATAAAACTTGTAGATATTTTTAAAACTTTACTCTTATTGCTTATTTTATGGGTCGAGTCCCCCCAGAGAACCTCCTCAAACAGTGGGTGCATAACCACTGGCAGAACCATGGGGTTAAATTGGAAAGTGTCCAAAACCTCACCAAGGGATTTTTTTATTTTCCATTTTAATAACCCTAATCACTGTAAGGCCATTGTTAACCATGGGCCCTAGTTTATACGTAATACTTTGGTTGTTGTTTCTCTTTAGACTAGGGATTTCTAGGTCTCAAAGCAGGCCAAACTCAAAATCCTAGATTGCGTGAAGTTTCTTGGGCTGCCCTTGCCCTTGTGGAATTTCATAGACCAGCATATCAAGTCATTAAGGCTACTTCATTTACCATGAACAGTCTAAATTTTATATTTTTCACCCCCAAAAAAGGGTCTATTTTGAGATCAACCTTGCTAAGGATCTCAAATATTTCATTGATAATCAGGTTGGCGACAACCATTTGATGCAGTGAGTGTTGTACATAAATTTGCCAAATACCTATTTTTATTATCAGTCATCTTCCCACATGATTAGGGAATTTCCCCTCATGGTCCCCACATCTACCATACCCAAATAATGTAATGGGTCTCACCCAAAGCCCTCAACTAGAACTTATGATGGGTGGGCCATGGTCACTAACCATAAAAATGCTCCTGCCAGAGTGCCAAATAGGAATAATGTCTCACACCCTTTTCATGCCTCCATCACTACCTCTAGTTTAACTAAGTCCCTTCCATTTTTGTAACTTCAACCACCTAAACCCATTTCATGCTCACCACAAGCATTTGTTGACATAGCCCCTCTGTCAGTTTCTACTACCCCTTTGGTGGTGAATGATTTAGATTTCATGAATATTGTTACCTTCAATCATAAAGTTATGTTACATATATCCCATAGCCCTTAACCTTTTGGTGAAGATGAATATGGGTCGCATAAATGGTAACCTTTTACTCTAAGATATTTTAGAATCTTGACCATTGCTTTCAATAGGTTTTTAGCCCTCTTAGACCTCACAAAAGAGGGAGATATGAATCTTGATAGTTCTCCATGCTAGCCTATTCATAGAATGTTAGAGGCCTTACTGATTTGATGTGTAAGTATACAGTCAGGAAAAATTGTCAACTCTTTTCTAACATGAATATGTTATGTGTAGACACATAAATCTAGCCACCTCCAACCTCCAACCAAGGTTTTGACCAATTTCCACCAAAATGCACAATTTGGCCTAAAAACACTAAAATACATTAAAAACTTTGAATCTAACATATTTAAGTGCCAATTTTGGATAGGGTATCACTAAATGGGGCAATGCAATTTATGGGCCAACTAACTTTGATCAGATCATTTTGAGTCAAAATGCCAATTTTGCACCTGGGTGCTCTAGATTGCTCTTTCTTATCAAAACTCTTACATGAGACATGTGCCTTTGTTATTTTGTTTTGACAACATCCTAAATAGGATAATGAATCTAATGCATCTGACATTGACTTTCAATTCCAATCCAATCAAATTTTGGACCAATAACAAGGGAATCTGATCAATTTGAGTAATTTGAGTATAAAGTGCTTAAACATGTTTAAGAGCTAATTAATCCAAATGAAGGCCTAATTAATAATTCTATGAAAACTTGTTGAAGACTTATTTTTAAAAATGAATATTAAATATCTACATCATCAAGTGACCTCATTTCTTAGAAAGACATCCCTAGGCCATAAATGCCACAAATATCAAGATTCATGCCTCACATACTTCATCAAAAACTTCCATGCCTCTTAATTGCTCCTCTATCTCAAATATTGATGAGCCTATTTATCAATTTTAATTACAAAATTGGATTAATCCTTAACCACACATCTCAATCCTGAGATGGATGGTTCAGGTTGATTTTGATCAATCTCAAAAATCTATAAATAGGAGGCCTTACCACATGAAAAAAAGAAACACATGATTATGCAAAGTTATAATGCAAAATTGATTACAAAGCTTCATGCAACTAGTGTTATCATGCTAAATTGATTCCAAGCCAAGCCAAGCCACAACCCAAAGGTGCCAAGGAGAGATGGAGGTAGAAAAGCTTCCATTGTTAAGGAATTCATGAGCACAAAGCTAAGCAAACCACTACTACAAAGGCATTTGGAGCATCCAAGGAAGGCGAAGGAATTATTGTTGTTTTTCCTTACTTTTTAGTTATGTTTGTCATTTGTTTTTGTTACCAAGCTCACCCTAGTAACTAGGCATGAAGGTGTTAGCTTAGTGGGTTCATTGTCAATTTGGTTTGTGCATTTTGTCACTAACACAATACTAATCTACTCTTCTTAGTCAAATTCTTAGTTCACATAATGGCATGCCCGATGGGACCAAACACATCCCACATGAAAAAGATCATTCTGCAACTTTAAAATCCTCATTTGGATCATTAAAACTCTTGCAATTTGATTTTCTAACTTTGTTTTGCCATTTTTCTTTGTCACAGGTTTACACAGTAACCATCATCAGTTAGTAAAACCATCATTAGTTGACATAGCCATCGTCAGTAACTATTGGTATAATCATTGTCAATTAGATAATTGTCATCGATTAGTAAGTGTAACTGTCGTTGATTATAGAACTGACGTCGATCACTATGTTTTTCTTAAAAACACAAACTTGAGAGCTCTTTTTTTGAAATTCATTGTTTCAAACCCAAAATAGCTTCAAGGCTAAAGGACATGCTAAAAATTTTATTGCAGGACCAAGCTTGACATTTGCTAAAAACATGTTTATATCACCTTTTGCATGCTTAAAAATGAATTAGGAACATTATTTTGGTGCTTAAAGTAACATTTAAGGTGCTTAAGTAAGTATTTTTAGCATTAGTTTTCAAAGTTACAACTAAGACCAAGGGGTCAAATGAACACCACCTTTTTTTCCATTTGGGCTTAAAAATGAACTCATCTTTCCAAGTTTTTTGTATTTATTTAGTTTTTAAGTTAGATTTTGTTAATTAAAAAGAGGGATGTCATGTGTATGCTCTTCCATTTGTCCCCTTTAAGGAACCCTTGGAATCAAAAGTGTCATTCCTATTACAAACTACCTAGTCCAAGCCATAGAAAGAACGTCATCTAAAGCACTCTCCAAAAACTCATCAAAGTTTGGGTGACCTTTAAAATGACCCTAAAGTCTTTCTATTTTAGTCTTTTATTTTTATGCAAAATTGGCTTACGAGGGGGACATCATTACCTCTATGAGTTCTTTAGGGAAGCTTTAACCCGAGGTTTCACCTCCCGGCATTGACTTCACCTACTCCTTTGGAGTTACACATGGGACGTAGTGGCACTTTAGACATCGCACTACACTGAGCAAATAGCAGGATGTAGTGGTTGTAAAAATGACTAAACCTTTTTATAATAAGCCAAGTGATACGAACCCAAAATATATGCTTTTATTTTGCATCATTTGACGTGAAAGTCATTATGTAATTGATTCCCCTAGAAAAGTTTGAAATCTTGATAGTTTAGTCAACCCCACATTGCCATACCCTTGTTAGGATTTGGACGATTATACTTAGTGTATTTTGGTCATTTATCTTACTTGGTGTTTTGAGATTAAAACTTATTTGTTTTTTCATAAATCCATGTCAAAACCACTTTGTTTATATGTCACTCTTTTGTCTAAAGAGGTGTTATGCTGGCCATTTTAAACCACATTTGTGCCTTGAAATTTTTTTTGCTAAACTTGTTTGTGTGTGTCATTTGAGTTATAGAGGGTAGTGTTATACTGCCCAAATCATGTCACACCATTTTGCCTTTGAGTCTTTGAAACATAGCATTGACTACATCATTTGAGCATGCTTACACCATTAGATTGCTCAATTTGTTTCAAGACTAGTTTACCTTGTATCAAAAATCATTTGTTTCAAACCATGTCATGTATACCATTTGGATCTGTGTCTTGTGTTGTCATGTTATCCAATATTGTCTAGCTTATTTGATCAAATCTTAGTCTTCAACATTGAGGTTTCAATTAGCCTTGTCAAGTTTGGATTCAATCATTGATTGATTTTTATTTAGACCTTAATTCGTGGGGCTGATACATAGATGTTTCTCTTTTGGGTTACATAACTTTAGTTATTCGATTACCCAAATTTGAAAACTATTGATGGTTTGTTTGTTCAGTACCTATCCTTATCATTATTTGTGCCTTTATTTGGGAGAACACAATCGTTCTTCAAAGATCCTTTTACTTCATGCCTTATTCTAATTGATCATGTTTATGTTTGATTATGTGTGTTGGGTCTATGTCAAAGTTGTTTCCAAACTTGTTAGATTAAATCAAATCACATGATACATTTGTTTCAAGTTTAGCTTTTGATGTCATTTGACCAAAAGTCCTAGTGTATGCCTATTTGTTTGAGCCTAGCTTTTGAATCCACGTTTGGATAAAAGACCTAACAACTCAACTTTTCTCTTTCCTAGTTTAGACCTTATTTGGAACACTTTGACCTAGACCTTTGACATGCCAGTTTTTTTTCAAATGCTTGACCTTTTGTGCATATGGCATTTGACATTAAACATTTGATATTAGGTTGATTTATGCCAAGTCTTATCACAAATCATTTTGGAGATACAACTCCACCCCTTCGACCAAGTTAGACCAAGTTTGAACCATTTGTCTTTTGAACATAGTTTTTTTGGAGTTTGTAGAACTCTAAGCCTTTTTGTTTTTGGAGCTTTCATCATTTATGTGGATATGTCTAGCTACACCTATGGTGGAGTCACTTATAATCTAAGTTATGATAGAATGGCTAAACAAAATGACTTTTATGGCTTTAGTCAAAACCTTAACAATGATAATATGGTTTGTGAGACAGATTTCTATCCACCTCATAATAATCATTCATGGGAACAAAGTCATGAAATAACCTGTGATCCAACTCAAGACCTTGGTTGGTATGAAGAGGTTTGTGAGGAGAACTTTGGAGACCCAACTATATATAATGTTGTTTGGGATACGGATTCATACCCTCTTTACAATAATAAATACATGGAACACAGTCAAGAACTAGCTTATGAGCCAACTCACGACTGGGATGATTGGTTAATGAGTAAGACTTGGATGCTTTGGCTTATGTGAGTAATCAGGCTCCACCACATCATACCATTTCTATTCTAGGACCACAATGTCACACCATTCCCATACCAAGACCTCATCCTTTGTTTTGTACGAGCAACCAAGCTCCATAATGCCCACCCATTTCTATACTAGGACCTCATCTTTTGGCTTGTGTGGGCAATCAAAATCCACATTGCCTTATCATTACCATTTTAAGACTTCATATTTTGGCTCATGTGATATATCATGTTCCCCAATGCCCTACCATTATCCAACCACAAGTCATTCCTTGTCTAGTACCAATCCTATCCAAACCTCAATCGATCCAATCATTCGAAGACCAAGCTATGTTCAAAATTGGTATTTTCCAACTCATTAGAAATCAGAGCCCAAACAACCAACCAATCCAAGATGTTTTTGTTAAGTCAACCACTTGTGATAAGTTAGCCTATGATGAATCACCCATTAATCCTATTCTAGTTGTCGAGGAGTCTCACACTGATGAGCCAGTCTTTATCGAGTCACTTCTTAATGATTATAACCACCTTTGGGAAAATCATTACCTTGACCATGTGCCTATTTTTCAAGAGCCACTTATTGACAAACCAGTCTTTGAGGAGTTATCTCTTGACCTTTTTTCCATCTTAGATAAGTCTCACTTTGATAAACTAGTCTTAGTGGATCCCATCATGCCATAACAAGTTGTTACTTATCCAATACTAAATATTCAGTAAGACATCATTATACCAGAGTACCCATCAGATGAAGAATCAGAGATAGATTCAGGGTTTATTCTTGAACCAACATTAGATTTAGCATCAAAATCACAATCAACATCAATCTCAACATTGGATTCAGAGTCCCTTACGTTAGAATCAAATTCAAAAAAAGAATATATTTGTGTCTATTACAACATTGGTTACACATGCCTTGCATATCAATTTGAATACATTTATGATCCTTCTATGGTTTCTTAGGATGAGTACTTTAGTTTCGACACAAGTTATCCTAGTATCTTCTATGAGGATTGTGTATCCTCTCCCCATTCCATTACCATTCCATAGGCCATTACCATCAACCAAAATAGCCATATTATTGACATTCTATCTCCCACAAGTGTTGATTGGGATCGATAGAATCACACTTTGTTAAACTACATCCATGGTGACATAGCAGTTGAAGAAGAGCAAGGAGGTCAAGACCACATTCATATATTATAACACTCTCCTAGTGAAACCTTTTCAAAGGTACTAGGGGACAATCAAAGTCAAAACTTAGCATATTCTAGTGAAACTTTTTTAAAAGCTCTAGAATAAAATCAAAGTCAAAAATCAACATTCCTTAGTGAAACATGTTGATGTCTTAAAATGACGCTAGATCTTAATCAACAACAATGGGAAGTTTCAAGCTGTGGGACAATGCAGCTTGAAAATAACCTCTAGATTTTAAAGAAGCTGGTCTCTTCTTTTATATTGGGTGTTGGGGAAAAGGGATAGGAGATTAAACAGAAACGCAAAATGCAGGAATTGAAACCTAACTATGGCGATGCGCCTAAGAGTAATCCTAATCCTAACCTGAGCACAGTGAAACTATTATGTGATTCTATTACATTTAAGAGCAGACAAGTGCATGATCAATGTAAAATATTGGAATAACAGAAACAGAGGCTCACAACAGGGGAGTCTTTTGTTGAGATACAGGAATTATCAACAAAGGCATAGTGTTCAATCTTCTTAATAGAATCTTCCAATCACATTAGAGGTGCAGAAGTCATGCATAGTTATGTAGAACTTCAGACTTCAAAAAATGGGACAGAAGCAAATAACATTTCCAATCACAACACTAAAAAATCTACAGCATAGACTACTTTGCAAATGACACAGATGACATCAACAAGGGCATAGTGTTCAATTTTCTTATTGAATCTTTCAGTCATACAAAAGATGCAGAAACACACACAGTCATATAAACCTTTCAACTCAAGAAAATGTAACAAACGCAAATGATATTATGGGTCAAAAACTCTGAAAGTCTAAAACTATGAGAATCCCCCCTCCTTTTTTTTAGATTTTACAATTCTTCTTCTTTTATATCCCTGGATGTCTCCCTATACTTTCTTTCTTGCACAATCTTCTCCATCCTTCACTCATAGGGGATAAACAGACGGCGCCGTCAATGCTATGGGTGGCTCCAAAAATCTACCCGATGAACTGTTTCATCTACTTGAATTAACTCTAGCTGATTTTCCCTCCATTTCGCTTTTGGAAACCGATACACGAAACACTCTGCTATGTTTGAAATAGGAGAGGACACTTAGTCAATTTTCTGAAAATCCCCTTGATCACCTAGAATACATCAAAAATGACACTTGGCACCTTCCACCTGATTCATCGAAGACATGCGGCTCTTTCTGCTCCCCTTTGGCTATGGCATGGTATCATTAGGGGCATATATTAGTCTCCTATGGATGGCGACATTTGGCAGCTTCCATGGCTTTGAAAAAGATAAGTGGCATCTTTCGCTTCTTCTATGGATGGAGTAGAGGGGGACCCAGAGAGTGACACTTGGTAGCATCCACTGCTTTGTGGTGCTTGAGCAAAATACAATGATGCCTTTGTGCGTTGAATGGAAATCATTAGACTCATGGCTTCCCAAATGCCGACACGTGGTGGCTTGCGATTTTTCTCCAAAAAGGTCTTTCAGGGCCTCCACAACTGCCACTTGGCACTTTTCATCTTCTCTACTACCTTATGGTGAAAGTCTCTAAATGAAGTGCAGATGCCGATATGAGATGCGGATGCTGACACGTGATGCGTTCTGCTTAACTGCTATTGGGTATGTGGCATGATCCATGATTTTTGAAGGTTACAAAAAGTTGACTCGGGGGACGCCAACTATCGGCTTTGTCTCCTGGAAAGTGACGCTTGGCAGCATCCGCTTGAACTAATACTCGAGCAAAAATGAGACAAAGGAAACAAGAGAAAAAAAACTTACTCAGAGGGTGACACTTAGCAGCTTCCACTGCATCTCAATACTTGGGCAAAACGAACTGGCCCTCTACTTCAAAATTCTGCCGCTCTGCCTGAAGAACCAAAATTGTAGTGCTTAAATCAAAAAATAATTAAATACGATGTAGAGTAGGAAATTACTCTATAGTTATTGGCGACCATCAGGGCTTTTGATCCTGTCAAAAAGAACCTGACTCCCACTCGATCAAAATTTCAAAATTTATAGCTTCAAAAGAGTTGTCTGGAAGATAGACCACTCATGGTCGGATAATCCTTCCTTTCTCTGCAACTCGTCAAAAGCCAAATCCAAGCTAATGAGATCCTTGTGCAAAAAGGTTTGTAGGATCTGGGCAGTGGCTTTCAACTTGGATTCTAGCTAGAAAATAGGGATTAGAACATTTTCGACCTCAGAGGTTGGAGAATCATCCCGCAAGCTCTAAAAATTTGTTTGATCCCTTTGCCTGGCTAGCATCAATAGATGGATTTGATCCACCAGCAGCACTGTCCTTGCATTCAAAAATGGGGAAGGAAGGCCCAATTGCACCAGATCTTCAATGCATTGCCTCATTTCACTGATGCCTTCTTCAACGAAATCGAGATAGCTTCTGCAGTTATTGGCTACGGCATTACGACTGAGCTCCTTGCTGACCCGTTTTGTGGCGGCCATTCTGTCAAGAATCCCTGTGGCTCCCAATGTTGCATCCCTTGAGCTATAGAGTTTCTCCAGCAAAGAATGAGAGTCTTTGACTCTCTGAGAGATAGTGGCCAAAGCGCTCTGTACCAGATTATCGACCATCTCACACAGTTGTTGCGCATGGCGTAGGAAGGTGAAAAGTGGCCTAAGCTGGAGAATCTCCAAAGAGATTCTCTCCCATGCTGACTTGTAGAGTTCCTTCACCAGCTGCACCATTTCGATACCTCTTGGCCTATTGGCTAGCTCAATTGCTAGTTGCGCGGTCTGCTATTGCTCTGCTTGGAGTTGGGCTTGAAAAGCCGCACCCTTGTTCTGTTCTTCCAGCAACCCTTGCTGTGATTGGGTAACCTGTAGTTGGAGTCCTTCGATTCTTTCCTACAATGTTGTGTTTTCCCATCTTAGAGTTGTTGCTGCACCCTTGGCAATTTCAAGCTGTGCTTTCAAAGAATCATTTTGGGCCTGAATTGCCCATTGAGTCTGGAGGGAAATAGTATCTTATAACTATTTTTGCAGACTAGCTACCTCATTGTCCTTCTAGTTTATTTGTTCAGCCAAACTATTACAGTTTGCCTTTTTCATGGCCAAGTCAGCCTCCATCTTCTGCAATCTCCTCGATATCCTCAAATAATCTTCTGTGACCACAGAAGTGGATTCAGTCATGAGCTCGACTCTATCTTGAGGCCTAAACAGGGACATGTCAATGGCCATTGCATTCATGTTGTAGTCTTTCAGCCACATTTGTCCACTCGGCTTGGCAACGTTGGGCGACAAATGGGTCACCGTCAGCTGCTATTGAATGGGGTCAAATTGTGACCTCAAATGTGGCACTGCCGGTGCTTTATTCACTTTACTCCTCTTCTTCTCTAATCGGGCTTCTCTTGCCTTCCTTGAGGCATCAGCATACGTCTAGAAAGTGGAAGGGGATGCAATATATCCCCCTACGAAGGGAAATCCTTGCGGTAGGCTATATTGGAGAACCATTGGTTGGCTGGGGGTGAGTTAAAGGGGCATTTTTCTGGGAACAGAGGGAGAGAAATAGGGTAACGTTAAGGCTTGAGGCATGGATTGAGAGGGAGGAGAGGGAGTAATTCCTACCTAAGGAGAAGTTGCAGTGATCTACACTGGGTGCTATGAAGGTTGTTCTTCCTCTTCTGGGTCCAATTGGGACTGCACCCTTCCTCTCTTCTTGGGTGTTTCTAATGTTCCCGCCATTTCTAAATCTCTTGTATAATACCCTGGTATGAACCTTTCGTAAGATAAAAACATGCTTGCTGCAACAAATTTCACTAGGTGCCACAATCACAATGAGCAAGATATTTTCGCAGGAATGCTTGAGAGTTTGTAAACTTTACAATTTGGTAAGGGATTTTTATGGGCCTATCAAGTCTCAAATAACATTAAATTAAGGTGACCATTAGCAAATCCTACACAATCTTTGGGAAACAGTGAGGCAGACACATTATGTGGTGCAAGGTACCTTGGAGATTTTGAAAGATTTGGGGAAGCATTTATTGCAGCAAAAAATAAAGAATTAAAGAATTTTTAAGACGCTGACTCTGCGTTTAAAACACTTATTTTTAAAAAAAAGCGGAAAAGCAAAAAACAAAACAAAATAATGCGGGAATGGAAACTACCTAACTACATTGATTTAAAATCCTTATTTTCCTCCGGGATGGAAAATGAACTTTCCCACGTCCTCTTTATGACAAACCAACTTGTGTTGCCATACCAGTGATTGCAACGGATATGTCATTGATAGAATGTTCTCTGCACCAGCCACATAGATCTGCCTGCACCCGAATGAGTCTGAGCAAAACGTGTATTCGACACCTATGAACTCTTCTTGTCCTTGAATGCCCGTCGAATACTGGTTCTTCATGTTGTCAGGTGTCATCAAGAAATCATGGGCTATTGGTTCTTCATGATGTGCCTTTTGATATCCATTATCTTTTGGCACATCTTCTTCATATTCTAGCTTTATTTTATCATCATGCTCTTTGATGACTTCATCCTCTTGCAAGGATGAATTAAAAGGCTGGCATCTCTTTTGCATACTCATTTGAATCTCAGGGCTTTCTTCTTCATCTGAAACCAGCTCAGTGCCTCCTATCTCAATGAATTGGTCGAGGGAGTGTCCATGTTCCTCCATATCCTCTTGCAAAGTGAGGAAAAAATCAAAAATGATCTCCTCCTCATCAGAAGTTAAAGAAAAAGCTTGCAGCTTATCCTCTTGCTCATCAAAAGGAGAGTCTATGGTGATCTCCTCCTCCTCTGTACTGATGAAATCCTCTTGACTAGCAATGAATTGAACGCACTCCTCTGTAAAGTTTTTAGCTACTTCATCATCCTCTTCGGTCCAACTTAGAGACTCATCATCATGTTGAAAGATCTGGGGAGTGGTATAAGAAGTTTCTTCTGAAGCGGGATCATAGGAATTTTCATGGAAGTGAGGAGCCTTTTGACGAATGGTGGGGGAGAGTTGAGGAAGAAGTGAGGGTCCGGGATCATCCTGACTTGCTGCTGACATGGGCTCTACATTATTGGGGAATTGACCTTGACAATTTTGACCTTGCCCATGAATAGGGGTGGCATATGCCTGATCTGGAATTTGTGGTGGTGGATATGAAGTTTGGTAGATTTGATAAGGCTGGTTCTCATGAACGCCTAGCCTCTCTTCTATAAATGCAATCAATCCACACACATCTAACATTTCGTATGTAAGCTCTTGCCAATATGCCCTTTCAATGGGATCCCACTCACTTTTGATCAGGTCTATTGCCTCCCTCACTTGATAGATGACCTGACAAGGAATTTCTTGACCACATCCCCTTCTGTTATCAAGCTCTAACACATATTTTTTAAATCCTAGCAATGCTTTTTTAAAAGTGAAAATAAGGTTAGGTTCAACATGGGATGAGACATATTGGGGGGACTGGGCATAAGACTGATGTGGCTCATAACAATATGCATCCTCATTACTCTACATGATTCTAGGAGAAGCTTGTTCTCGATAAAACATATTTGAAGGAGAATAAGACTCATAGCTATGAGTTACAGAGTTATACATACCAAAAGGATTTCTTGATGATACTGCTTGATTGGCTGGTGATGTAGAGTCATTTTTGGTGTCAATAAATACTTCCAAAGGCATATTGGCTGAAGAATACACCAAAATTCTTCAACTCCTTGAAAGATTGGTCCCATCGGGCGTGCCAGAAACTGTTGATGTCTTAAAATGACGCTAGATCTTAATCAACAACAATGGGAAGTTTCAAGCTGTGGGACAATGTGGCTTGAAAACAACCTCTAGATTTTAAAGAAGTTGGTCTCTTCTTTTGTATTGGGTGTTGGGGAAAAGGGATAGGAGATTAAATAGAAATGCAAAATGCAGGAATTGAAACCTAACTATGGCGATGCGCCTGAGAGTAATCCTAATCCTAACCTGAGCATAGTGAAACTATTATGTGATTCTATTACATTTAAGAGCAGACAAGTGCATGATCAATGTAAAAGATTGGAATAACAGAAACAGAGGCTCACAACAGGGGAGTATTTTGCTGAGATACAAGAATTGTCAACAAAGGCATAGTGTTCAATCTTCTTAATAGAATCTTCCAATCACATTAGAGGCGCAGAAGTCATGCACAGTTATGTAGAACTTCAGACTCCAAAAAATGGGACAGAAGCAAATAACATTTCCAATCACAACACTAAAAAATCTACAGCATAGACTACTTTGCAAATGACACAGATGACATCAACAAGGGCATAGTGTTCAATTTTCTTATTGAATCTTCCAGTCATACAAAAGATGCAGAAACACACACAGTCATATAAACCTTTCAACTCAGGAAAATGTAACAAAAGCAAATGATATTATTGGTCAAAAACTCTGAAAGTCTAAAACTATGAGAATTCCCCCCTCCTTTTTTTTAGATTTTACAATTCTTCTTCTTTTATATCCCCGGATGTCTCCCTATACTTTCTTTTCCGCACAATCTTCTCTGTCCTTCGCTCATAGGGGACAAACAGACGACACCGTCAATGTTGTGGGTGGCTCCAAAAATCTACCCAATGAACGGTTTCATCTACTCGAATTAACTCTAGCTGATTTTTCTTCCATTTCGCTTTTGGCAACCGATACACGGAACACTCTGCTATGTTTGAAATAGGAGAGGACACTTAGTCAATTTTATAAAAATCCCCTTGATCACCTAGAATACATCAAAAAATGACACTTGGCACCTTCTGCATGATTCATCGAAGACACGCGGCTCTTTCTGCTCCCCTTTGGCTATGGCATGGTATCATTAGGGGCATATATCAGACTCTTATAGATGGCGACATTTGGCAGCTTCCGTGGCTTTGAGGAAGATAAGTGGCATCTTCCACTTCTTCTATGGATGGAGTAGAGGGGGACCCAGAGAGTGACACTTGGCAGCATCTGCTGCTTTGTGGCACTTGATCAAAATACAATGACGCCTTTGTGCGTTGAATGGAAAGCATTGGACTCATGGCTTCCCAAATGTTGACACGTGGTGGCTTGCGATTTTTCTCCAAAAAGGTCTTTCAGGGCCTCTACAACTGCCACTTGGCGCTTTCCATCTTCTACTGCCTTATGGTGAAAGTCTCTTAATGAAGTGCGGACGCCGATATGAGACGTGAATGCTGACACGTGGTGCATTCTGCTTAACTACTACTGGGTATGTGTCATGATCTGCAATTCTCGAAGGTTACAAAAATGTGACTTGGGGGATGCCAACTGTCAGCTTTGTCTCCCAGAAAGTGACGCTTGGCAGCATCTACTTAAACTAATACTCGGGCAAAAATGAGACGAAGGAAACAAGGGAAAAAAAACCTACTCGGAGGGTGACACTTGGCAGCTTCCACTGCATCTCAATACTTGGGCAAAACGAACCAGCCCTCTACTTTAAAATTCTGCCGCTCTGCCCGAAGAACCAAAATTGCAGTGCTCGAATCAAAAAATAATTAAATACGATGTAGAGTAGGAAATTACTCTACAAAACCTTCTCAGAGGTGCTACGGGACAATAAAGACAAATTTATTGGTTAGTTGAGCATAAAAGTTCTTCACTATTGGATGAAGAAAAAATCAAATATCAAATCAAAATATCTTCCTATCTACAGCCTAATCAAATGGTAGCTACTCTCAAGATCAAATAATAGAAAAATTTGGTGGTTCTATCGAGAGAACAACCAAAGTTATGTTAAATTCAGCATCAGTAACATTACGTATGATTAAACATCCTGATCTTCATTTATTTTCCAACCATTCCACATTCCATTATCATCTACCATTCCATTTCAAAAACAAACCTACCATCCATTATTTGTCCTTGTTTACCATCCATAGTCATACTTTCCTTTGTAGAGGCTACAAAGATACCTTGTCTCGATGTTTGAAGGAATCAAAATCGATGACCAATGAAGATCACAACAACATTTTCAACATCCAAATTTATAGGCAATTCTTGATGGAGTAGTTATTTAGATGAGGTGTGGGCTAGCAATTAACATGATCAAGTATTATATTTATATCATTTCTTGATTAGGATGTACATCTCCCTATTAGTAGAAACAATAGAATCAAAAACCACACCTAGGCCAAAAACATGTACCATACCATTTCACATTGCCATGCCATTGCCGTTGTTACATATCCATTTGCCATTGTTGAATATTCTTGCTATTCACCCTATCACTTGGCAGAAAACCATTTTATCCATCATATCATTACATTCCTATCTAGACCAAAGCCTATTTTTAGTCATCCTATCCAATCCTATTTTGACCTTGGTTCCTTTGGTTCTTCCTACACTTTTTGCAAGAGGATTCCAATCAAGTTTCAACAATCAATCAAGTCAATGTTTAAATGATATCCTATGAAAGTAGTGTGATAGTTGATCTGGTAAGATATTTTTTATTTTCCATCCTGTATCAAGTTTGTTTATGTGAGCCTAATTATAACTGCCTATAGGCAAATCAGTGTTTCACCAGTCTTGCTACTAATTATAATTGCCTATGGGCAAATTAGTATCATTGACCTATGCCATTATATCCTAGTTATAACCACCTATGGGCAAACTAGGGGCAACACTTGTTTATCATGCATTGTGTGCATCACCTTGCCATTATTGTTTTCATTTGATTGGCCATTTGCTGGTTTTGAGAACTTGTTGGGACCTAGTTGGTTTTTCCTCACCTTTTTTGTGGATAGAATTACTATGACTTGAGATCATTTCAAGACTATGTAGGTCATGCTTAATTCATATTCAGGTCACCGTAGTCCCTCTTTCCATATGCTCTTGTCAATTTACAAGTAACCTAAGCCAAATGCTCTCATCATTTTGCGAGTAGGTATATTGTCATTCTCTAACAAGTTAAGATACCTCAAAATGCCAAAAACATTCATAACATTTCAAAAATCTAAAAATATTTGTCTTATCTAAGCCTAGTCAGTTATCCTTGATCCGCCTTACTAGGCATTGCCATTGTTAGGATGCTTTCTTTTGCTTTTGTTTCTAGGCTTTTTATTTGTTTGTTTATTTTAGGTTGTTTGTTTGGTTATTTTTCTATTTGTTTATTTGCTTGCTTATTTTTTTGCTTTCAGCACTATTATCTTGACTCAATCTATAAGTGTTCATTAAGTGATTCCTTGAAAACATTATTCTTGAGTCTATTCATATTCATATGTCAACATTATCATCATGGTTTTTATCATTGGTGCATTGTTTCTGAGTGTTTATTGGATAGGGAGTTGATATTTATGCATTTTTTGGCTAAGTCTTCATGGTGTTCTATCATAAAGCCTACCATCACATGCTATAGCAAAAATCATCTTCACGAAGGTCTACAATCAATGGAGCTGATGAAGTTTCTCCTTGACACCTTGGCAAATCCTCCCACCCACCTTGATCAATATAACTCATTTAACCATTCTATTTATATCATTGTTAATCAAGACGAGCATCTCCTCATTGATAGGTACAACTAAATCATTCACATTGATCAATCTTATTCATCTATTTCATCACTTTACATCCACTCATCTTTAATCTATATTCCAAGTTATATCCTTGAGTTATGCTTGCTAATCAGCCCTAACTGGGGCATAATCATCGTTAGCCAATCTATGTCCTCTTAATGATTATAACTGCCTATGGGCAACTCATTATTTTGACTTGTATTCTTGATTATAACTGCCTTTGGGCAAATCAGCATCCTTTTTACATCAATGCATGCAAGCATTTTCTTATTTGGATTAATCACAACCATGGGTTAATTCCACCTTTCTTCTTATTTCTTTTCAAGGGACCACCCATCAATAAATGTGACGACCACTCCCTCGAGGGGGCATCATCATAAGCTTCCCAAACACCATTTGGAGCTTTGTTCTTCAACCATCATCTTCTTTTTCAGCATACAGGCCATTTCTCATTCTTTGAGAAGACATTGCTTTGCCTATAATTTGTAATGCCTTCCCAAATAGGGGCAAACTATAGGCACCTAAATCTGGCCATCGATAACCTCCAACCAGGCTTTTGACCAATTTCCACCAAAATGCACAATTTGGCCTAAAAACACTAAAATGCATTAAAAGCTTTGAATCTGACATATTCAAGTGCTAATTTTGGCCAGGATATCACTAAATGGGGCAATGCAATTTATGGGCCAGCTAACTTTGATCAGATCATTTTAAGTCAAAATGTCACTTTTGTACCTGGGTGCTCTAGATTGCTCTTTCCTATCAAATCTCTTGCACGAGACATGTGTCTTTGTTATTTTGTGTTGACAACTTCCTAAATAGGATAATGAATCTAAATAATCTAACATTGACTTTCAATTCCAATCCAGCGAAATTTTGGACCAATAATAAGGCATTTTGATTAATCTTAGTAATTTGTGCATAAAGTGCTTAAACATGCTTAAGAGCTAATTAATCCAAATCAAAGCCTAATTAATAATTCCATGGAAACTTGTTAAAGACTTGTTTTTAGAAATGAATATTGAATATCTACATCATCAGGTGACCTCATTTCTTGGAAAGACATCCCTAGGCCATAAATGCCACAATTATCAAGATTCATGCCTCCCATGCCTCATCAAAGCCCTCCATGCCTTTTAATTGCTCCTTTATCCCAAATATTTATGAGCCTATTTATCAATTTTAATTGAAAAATTATATTAATCCTTAGCCACACATCTCAATCTTGATATGAATGATTCAGGTTGATTCTAATCAATCTTTAAAATATATAAATAGGAGGCCTTACCACATGAAAAAAAGAAACACATGATTATGCAAATTTATAATGTAGAATTGATTACAAAGCTTCATGAAACTAGTGTTACCATGCCAAATTGATTCCAAGCCAAGCCAAGCCACAAGCAAAAGGTGCCAAGGAGAGATGGAGGTAGACAAGCTTCCATTACCAAGGACTTCATGAGCACAAACCCGAGCAAGCCACTACTACAAAGCCATTTGGAGCATCCAAAGAAGGTGAAGGAATTCTTGTTGTTTTTCCTTACTTTTTAGTTGTGTTTATCATTTGTTTTTGTTACAAAGCTCACCCTAGTAACTAGGCTTGAAGGTGTTAGCTTAGTGTGTTCTTTGTCAATTTATTTTGTGCATGTTATCACTAACACAATACTAATCTCCTCTTCTTAGTCAAATTCCTAGTTCACATTATGCCTTCAAGAAGTCAAGATTTTTGACTTCATGCTTCATTCTGTGACATGCATTATCTAGCCTGGGGCCATCTGTTAGGCCACTCATCATGAGTCTAGTAGAGGGGTAGTTATGACTTTATTTAGACTCGAATTGTCCCAACATATCATTTCATGGGGGTTTGACCCCTTGAATCATGTGGTTTGGATGCTTTTTTATTTTGACAACTGAATAATTGGGTTAGTAAACCTTTATGCTTCTAATGATGCTATTGAGTGTACCTTATTATGGAGATGTCTAGCAGACTCGCTTCCAAATGCTCACTAGATTCTTTGTGGTGATTTCAATATGTTAGAACCACCAAAATACAAAGAAGGGTGGATTCCCATGAGGTGGTGTGCAGGAGAATGTGAGGCATGGTTCTAGTTATAGAACAAACTCAGGGTGTTTGACCCCAATCACCACTGATGGAAAGATTCTCACTCACCATGGTTCACTTGGTCTAATTTTTGCCAAGGTGAGGATAGGGTTCTCAAAATACTATATCGAGATTTGTTAGCTGAACAAGATCTTTTTAATTTTATACTTATTAAAGGTCACCCTATCTTGGATATACCAAACAACTTTCTATCAGACCATCACCCCATTTGCTTCAATGTTGAGTGAACTACTCCTCATGTTCAGGTGCATATCACCCAATTTTACCTCAAAACTACCCATATCAATCATGAGCGTATCTCGAATCACATTAGCCATATCTAAAACCTTGTTTCAAGACCCACTAGGTCCACTAGATGGATTATGTGGTGGTCTGATGCTATCAAACATACTACCACTTTCCTTAGAATATATGGCAAACAGACTGCCTCTTTTAGATGGCATATTCATCATGCCACCAATCAAAAATTTCTCAGAGCCTCTTAGGAGCTTGAAGCTTTATATTTTAATGTACAATTACAGGTGTGCACTACTAGCTAGAGACATAAACTCTAAGTTGTTGAAGCTTATAATGTCAGAGGAGCTCAGTTATGTGC
Source organism: Torreya grandis (assembly GCA_037957365.1). Lineage (NCBI taxonomy): Eukaryota > Viridiplantae > Streptophyta > Pinopsida > Cupressales > Taxaceae > Torreya > Torreya grandis. The sequence continues at coordinate 1,305,836 of JARHVA010000441.1, forward strand.
TAAAATGTATTAGCTCAAAGTGGGTGATAAAGTGACCAAGGAATTTTTTATCCTACTCCGATCTAGACAAGTGGTTGATAGGATCAAGGCTATTAAAGGAGTAGCTAGGTGCCTAACAAAATTACTTTAGGTGCTTCAGGAATTTGTTGCTCACTACCAAGAGGTGTTCACCTCCCAACCAGATACTACTACCAGACAAGATGTTATCACCCATTGTTTGGGGGTTGTTCTTTGTAAACTTTCTAAATCTCAGAGAGTCATTTGTGATCGACCTCTTAGTATTAATAATCTAAAGGAAGTTATTTCTCAAATGGCAACTGACAAGGCTCCTGGAATTGATGGGTTCCCTTGTGAGTTTTATCATTCTTTATGGGACACTGTGGGCCCTGATCTTCATAAGGTTTATCTTTAAGCTTTGTATACCAATTCTCTAGGGACTCTCATAAATCAAGGTAATATTAAGTTCATACCCAAAGCTAGAGACCCAAAAGTGTTGACCAATTGGAGGCCTATTACTTTATTGAATGTATCCTATATGATCATTGTTAAAGATTTAGCCCTTAGGATCAAATATATCCTTCCTCTAGTTGTGAGGAGTGAACAAACAGGTTTCATTTAGAATCATTATATTCTAGACAATGTTATAGTTGTGTGAGAAGGCATGGAATGGGTTAGAAATTCCAATCAGAAAGCTCTTTTCATCAAGATTGACTTTGATAAATCCTATGACTGCATAGAATGGCCCTTTATTATAGCCATGTTGTAAGCTCTTGGCTTTGGACCAAAATTTGTTCACACTGTTAACATGCTCTTTCAGGATGTTGGAGCTTGCATCACCATAAATGGTTCACAGTCTCACAGATTTGAGTTACATAGATTGATTAGAAAAGCATGATCATTTGCCCCTGCCCTTTATGTGCTTACTGTAAAAGGTTTTAATTACCTTTTAGCTGACTATACTTCTAGGGGGTTGGTTAAAGGTATCTCTCTTCTTGCCTCAAATCGTTAATTAGTTAATGGTCACTTTGTAGATGATTCCTTTCTTACTCTCCAAGAAGATGAAGAGTTAGTCAATAATGCCATGCAATTCCTAGATATTTTGTGTTTGGCTTCAGGATCTTCTATACAATGGAAGAAGACCCAACGCTATAGACAATCTCTATCTCGTAAAGCACCTTGGCTTGAGGGTTACCAATGGCAATGGATCCTCCCAGGTATTCATTTTAAATTCCTTGGCATTCCTTTTGCATTTTGGGCCTCCCCTGCAGATCTTTGGTCTTATGTCATACATAGGGTTGAAAATAAAATTGCCTATTAGATTGCTAAGTCTTTTACTTTAGCTAGGAAATTTCAAATCTACTCTAAGGTCTTGGTTGTTACTCATGTCTATTACTCTTCTTATTGGGCCCCTTCTAATGCCTCATATGCCAAGTTGGAAAAGCTTCTTTGTGACTTCTTCTGAGCCAATTTTGAAGGCCATCAAGGGTTTCACAGAGTGGCTTGGGCCATTTTTTGTTGGCCTAAGGAAGCAGGTGGTCTTGGCCTTATTGACATTAAGCTTCAGGGCATTGCTCTCAATGTCAAGTGGATTATAAGAGGCTTGGAAGGAGATGAATCCTAGAAGATCCTTATCAAAAACTACATTGCTCAAGGATATCCTTTAGGTAGGAAGGCATAGCAGGGTCTTGATTTTCACACCCTTCTCCTCACTCCTGTGCCTACCAAAATCATTGGCTCTTTTGTCATACAAAGCATATGGAAGGCCTAGGAGAAGCTCAAGTCTCACCTAGTCTAGGTTGGAGATGGATTCAAGAATGGTCTCTTTATTAATTCTCAATCTCTCTGGTGGTCCCCTATTATCAATTTCCATAATGTTCCCTTTGCCATGGTTCCTTAGATAAAAAGTCTTAGGCTTTTTAAAAAGGGTATTAAACACATTGGAGATATTTTCTATAAGATCTTTTGGGATTGGCTACCTTGGAATATTGTGAAAGCTAGGTTTTAGTTTAACAAAGAAGATAAAGATTCTATTTTTAAAATTCAAAATGTCATACCTGGTGAATATTTACACAAAATAGGAGTTTCCTCTCTCACCCCATGGTGGAAGGATTGGAATTGGCCTACAACCACTCTTTTTTGTCATTATGCCCCTAAGTTTGGATATAATCTTCTTGTTCCCTAGCATATTGACATTGAGGTGCTCAACAAGTGTTGGAGGCTTACCTCTCTTCACCATGTCTGGCTCAAGATATTCAATAATATTTTGTGGGATATCTTGGAACCTAAAAAAACCCATTTTCTTTGGTGCATTATGTATCAAGGGCTCCCTGTTAGAGACCTACTCAAGCATATGGGTTTCCTAATCCCACTTGTCATGCTTGTCACCACCCAAAAACCATTAAGCACCTTTTTTGGGTTTTGTCCCCATGCTCAGTCTGCCTGTAGATGGATTCATTCTCTTTTTAAACCCTTTAGACCCAAAATTTTCACCTATAAAATGGCTCTTTTAGGGGACTCAACCTTACTTCCTGCAAGATACAACAAATTTTGATATATATTTTGCACAGATATTTTATTTCAGATCTGGAAGACTAGAATAAAGATTATTTTAATCATGAAGTTATGGAAATTAGGTTTTCAATTTCTAACAAAATTAATTTGATCTCCAATGTTACCCTTTAGATCCAGAGCCAGATGGAGGAAGTATAGCTGGAACTTCACCATTTACAGGAGTTGTTGGATCATTGGGGGAATGCCCCTTGTGTTGTCAGTCGAAAGTCGCCTGATCATACACCTCCTCAAAGACATGGTGGAGGAATTAGACATTCTCAATCTCAAAGCCATAGGTCCTGGAGTCAGAGGAGCTCCTCTCCTCACTCTCCCTAGCCATCTCTTGGGCGTGGGTTGTCTCATTATGAAAGTGGTAGTAGAGGAGGTTGGGCGGCTCCCCAACATGATAAGTTCCCATGATTGGCACTTGCCATTTCTCTACCTAGGTAGATTTTTGAGTAATCATAACAAACTCAAGAGCAACAAAATGATAGGTGGGAGCCTCTTACCTTGGATGAGGACCCCCCAAATGATGGAGGGTGGGGAGGGAAGCCTTAGGACCCTCCACCGTTGTTGCCACCTGCTACCATGTTTGTTATTGTTGCTTAAGGAGTTGTTTCTTTTTTTATGATTTATCCTTTTTTTTTGTTGTTGATGCACATGTGTTAGACTTGCTAGTCAGTTTGGCCTTCTAGTTACTTCTATTACTTTCTCGGGGCTTGTTTAGCCTGGTGTGGTATTTGGGGTATGACTTTTCCACCCATCTTTTTTTGTGTGACTAGTTGTATTTTATTTTGTAAATTCTTGTTTATTTAATAAAGTGTGATTTTCAATCAAAAAAAAATTGAAGGTCAATTAAAAAATTTTGCCATATTTTACTACTAAAAAGTTAAAATACATTTTAAGGCCGTCACAGTGAACAAACTAAAACTTTCAAAATTTTATTGGAGAATCAAAATAATTGGTACTTCAAAAAATAACTTCTCATTATAAGACCATGTGTTTAAAAGAAGCAGTCATTAGTAAATTTGAATTAATTAGGGGAAAGGTCCCAATAGCTATGCATGTTTCAATTGTTGAATAAAGCTTTTGTTAACATGTGTTTCATTGATGGAACATATTGGTGTGTATAAATATCAAAGTGTACTTGAAGCTGAACATGTATTATCTAATACTTATTCAATATTTATTCTATAAAATAAAAAGTAACCAATCACATATTGACAAGTAAGATTTGAGTATTGATACTCTAATGCACAACTATTGGTAATCCAAAGATCAAGTTTTGGTCATAGATTTTTAAAATACATTTTATGACCTCTCATGATAAAATCAATTATATCATAAAATGTATAATGTGTAAGACCTTGAAACCTTAGTTATAAGTAGTTAAGACAACATATTAAAATGGGTAAAATTTTTGAAGTCTAATATAATGTTATGGCACTTTAATTCACTATCCAAAGTTAAGGTGCATGGCTACTGGAACCTTTCCCCTAACATAACCCTATTTTAGATTGGCATATGTTTTATATTAATTTAAGTAGATAAAAAAGGGGGTGGATAAGCATCATATTTCAAAGTAATATGGCCGTGAGACCACCTCAAAAAAGTAAACTGTGTTACATAACGAGGCCAACCAACATCTAATAAAATTAAAATTAGAATTTTAGTTTTGGTTTTTCATTTAATCAATTATCTTTATATGTTATAAAACAAAATAATTAGTCTTTGTCTTGCAAAGAATTATAGGAGTCGATGAAACTAATCATTCTTACGTAATGAATGAATAAAATGCAAGAATTTTTATATTGCTAAAAATTTTAATCAATTTTAATAATTTTTGAACTTAAAAAAAATCCATTAAAAATAGTTATTTCCCATTTTATTGGTTAAACAACATTTTTTTCATGTTGTTGTAATATAATTTTTTTTTAAATTTTAAAACAAAATTTTTAAAAAAGATATGTGTACATGCATTTATTAATTTATATAAATAAAAGACAAGTGTACATCATGTCCCCCACTTCACCTATATTATAAGAATCAATTTTCAAATAACTAATTTTTATTTCAACTAATATAAAATATTTTTTACATAATGAACTAATAAAATGCAAGAATTTTTATATTGCTAAAGTTTTTATTCAATTTTGATAATTTTTGAACTTAAAAATCTATTAAAAATAATTATTTCTCATTTCATTGGTTACACAACACTTTTTTCAAGATATGTGTACATGCATTTACTAATTTATATAAATAAAAGATAAGTGTACATCATGTCCCCAACTTAACCTATATTATAAAAATCAATTTTCAAATAACTAATTTTTATTTCAACGAATAAAAAGTTTAAAATAACTAAAAATTAAGTGTATATATTTTTTTAAATTGAAATGCCCCTTGAGGAGTCAACTACCAATGGCAATGGAGACTCCAACACAAGGCCTCATGGGTAAAACCCACCTTCCTTACCATTTGGTCACCACCACAAAGATATATATATTTTTTAGATAATATTGGTATTTAATAAAAAAATTATATAAATTGTTTAATTAATTAATTAATTATTAAAAGTGGTTATTAATCGTGCCTAAAATAATAATTATAAGAATCACTTTACTATTAGTTAGTTTTTATTTATCTTATCAAATAATTTGAATCATATAATTTAATGATAATTATAATTTTTTCCCAAAATTTACTTCATAGATAATATCATAGATAACAACATATTTCGTAGGGCTTATTAGAACATATTCTTTTAAATTATGTATATTATGTTCGATAATATTGACATTTACTTTAAAAATTAATTAAATTATTTAATTATTAAAAGTGGGTATTAATCGTGCCTACAATAGTAATTATAAGAATCACTTTACTATTAGTTAGCTTTTATTTATCTAATCAAATAATTTGAAACATATAATTTAATGATAATTACATCCTCCCTAAAATCATTCTGAAACCCTTGAGACAACGCTTGTTACATCCTCCCATTGATATTTTTGGTGCTTGGGGTTACTTTGGTGGTGCTTATCAAGGTACTATATATATATATATATATATATATATATATATATATATATATATATATTCCAAAGACTTATTCCATTTCAAGGCAACCCTGGGATGTGGTACTAATAACTTTGTTGAGTTGATGGCTTTGAAGCTTCTCCTCAGACTAGCGGTTAATAGAAAAATGGGAAAGCTACAAATATTTGGGGACTCTATGGTTGTCATCAACTAGTTAAACAGGGTGTCTTAAATGTAAAATTCATGCCTACTCCCCCTTTCTCTCTAACTAACAACTTGTAGTGCTCCTTCGATGCCATCTCCTTTTTGCAAGTTTACAGGGAGCTAAACTTTGAAGTTGATTCCCTATCCAAGGACGGGTTGCACTTAGATCCCAATTTATGGGTCATTAATGAATTTCATGAAAACGTCTACTCACTAGATTACCTTCTCTTGATGTTGGAGGACAAATACATTTGTCCCTCTTTATTTTTTCTTTGGGCTAGTTGTTTTGCTCTGTACTTTGTGGGTTTGCCTCTTGGACCCCTTTGTCTTTTGTGTTGCTTCTTCCCCTATGGTCATGGGGTTTTTTTGCCTTTTCTTTCCCTTAGGGTTTTTTGATGTTGGGGTGTCTTCACTCCTTTTTTGTCCTCTTTTTTCTTTGAAATGTTGTTGCATCTTCATAACGTAATTTTTTATTTTAATTAATATGAAGTTATAATTTTTTTCCGGATGAAAAAATATTTATATATAAACTACACAAAAAGTATAAAAACATTAAAATAAAGAAAATTTATGATATGTGATTAGATTGTAATTAATTAAATGACAACTTAATAATAATTATAAGATAAATGTGAATTATAAAACATTACATACTCCAAAATATTTGGTAGGTGTATAAATATTTTGAAATTTTTATTAACATAAATATCAAATTATCAATTAATTAATAAACTAAATAATAATATAAAATTAATATCAATATAATTTCTTTTAAAAGTTAAAAAAATATTTTATTATATATACTCCATTACATATCTCAATAATATATATACACATTGTCTCAATGGTTTGATTTAATGTCCCTGTGCACAGTGCGAATATGAGAATGCTCGTGTAGGTAAGCCAGACCTCGAGCTGTACCCAGTACGATGTCGAAGCGTGCTTCCCAACTTAGGCAAATAACTTCAGTCCCTGCAATATTATGGAAACTTATTTAAATCTTTGGAATCGAACTTAATCAGGTCACAGATTCATCTCAAAATATTATACATTTTCCTTGCCTAATCAACTGGTGAAACACAGATCTCAAATAGACCCAGTGATTTGTTAAACTTTATGAAGAAAAACTCTATTTTGATGTTTAATATCTGCTAACCGCAAGAAAACTAAATGAAATGCTGTTTAGGATCCAAACCAAAGAGATGTTTGTCGAGGCTTCGATTTGGCATGTACTGGAACACGAGGAACCTTTGGTTTTGTAGTGTGCAGCATCCAAGCAACGTAACCAGATTCCGATGACTCACACCTCGGATAACCTCCATTTCTGTTAAGAATTCGGCCGTGGCTCCACTCGACTCACTTGCAAACAGCCTCTTAACAGCAAATTCCCTCCCGTCCCCTGAAAATTCTCAAATATTTCAGCCTGCACTCGAATTTAAGCGAGGGCTACATTAAGATTAACTGAAGTGTGCCGTTAAAGAATTTGAGAGGACTACAGCCGTAGAGGACGTCAACGTCGATGCCATTTTGATCTGCCATCGAATCCCCTGCCAAGGCGGAGAGGAATACAACCCCATACACAGTCATCATTCGCATCATACCGATTGAAAAAAATCATAAAACAAGTGGACTGTTCCAGCATTTGATTAGTGCCCTGGCTTTGCAAATTAAACGAAATTGCTGCCCTCATATGTAATCTATAGAAATTTCAGGTCTTTCGACCGCGGAATTAGACTGTATATAGCCTGTATTCGGTGTTTTAGACGGTATCTTACATGGAAAGTCTTGAGTAAAACCTAGTTGTTTAGGGAATTGTAAATATTTCATAGTTATTATGATGATTAAATTATTATTATTCTATATTGAAGAAATAGGTCACTCATTTAAGGAAGGAACTTAAATTTGAAGGTCAATTAAAATTTTCTGCCATATTTTACCACTAAAAACTTAAAATACATTTTTAAGGCAGTCACACTGATCAAACTGAAACTTTCTAAATTTTATTGGAGAATCAAAATAATTGGTCCTTCAAAAAATAAATTTTCATTATAAGACCACGTGCTTAAAAGACATAGTCATGAGTAAATTTGAATTTATTAGGAGAAAGGTTCTAATAGATGCGTATGTTCCAATTGTCGAATAAGACTTTTGTTAACATGTGTTTCATTGACGGAAGATATTGGTGTGTATAAATATTAAAGTGTATCAGACGTTGAACATGTAGTATCTAATACTTGTTCAACATTTATTCTATAAAATCAAAAGTAACCAATCACATTTTGATAAGTAAGACTCAAGTATTGATACTCTAATACACAACTATCGGTATTAAAAAATGCATTTTATGACTTCTCATGATAAAATCGGTTATATCGTAAAATGTATAATGTGTAAGACCTTGAAACGTTAGTTATAAGTAGTTAAGACAACATATTAAAATGGATAAAAATTTCGAAGTCTAAATGTTATGGCACTTTAATTCATTGTCCAAAGTTAAAGTGCATGGCTACTGGAACCTTTCCCCTAACATAACCCTATTTTAAATTGGCATATGTTTTATATTAATTTAAGTAAATAAAAAAGGAGGCGGAAGAAATCTAGATGGTCGTAAGACCACCTCCAAAAAGTAAAATGTGTTAAGTAATGAGGCCAACCAACATCTAAGGAAATTAAAATTAAAATTTTAGTTTTGATTTTTCATTTCATCAATTATCTTTATATATTATAACACAAAATAATTAGTCTTTGTCAATCGATAAAACTAATAATTCTTATATAATGAATTAATAAAATGTAAAAAAAATATCTTTATATATGATAACACAAAATAATTAGTCTTTGTCAAACAATAAAACTAATAATTCTTATATAATGAATTAATAAAATGTAAAAAAAATTATATTTCTAAAGTTTTTATTTAATTTTGATAATTTTTGAACTTAAAAAAAATTCATTAAAAATAATTATTTCTCATTTCATTGGTTACACAACATTTTTTTCATGTTCTCGTGATATAATTTTTTTTTTAAATTTTAAAACAAAATTTTTAAAAGAGATATGTGTACATGCATTTATTAATGCATTGACATGTGTCCTCTACAATAATGTAATGTCATAAAAAATTGTTCAATATTCTTATTTATTTATATTTCACTTTGTAATTATTTTATTTTTTATTTAACTAATAAAAAAATTGAAAACACTTACTATTATAATAATTATAAAATTTATTTAAAATATAAAATAAAAATAATGAAATATTTAAATATATTACTAAAAATATGGATCATACATTGAAACTCATAAAATATTATATACAATATTATATATATCCTTGCATTCTTTAACATGTACATTAATAATTAAAAATGAAGGCAATAAAATAAGAATAACAACAAGAAGTAGCAAATATTAAAACCTTATACACATTGATCCATGTCTAATGTCAAAAAAATATAAGGTGAGAAAAAAAATCTTTCTTACTTTTTTTTAGAATGAACAATTTTATAAAAAATAAGAACAATGCAATTATTGTATAAAGATATTATTAAAATTAATGAAAAATACTATTATATAATAATTATATATTATAAAATTTAAAAATGAATTTATATTAAATTAACAATGTATTATTTTTAATTTTTTAAATTGATTTTTATTTATTATTATTATTACATTTTATTTATTTATAATATTACTAACACATTAATGCATGCACTATATTTATTTAATATTAAAGTGATTTATTTTGTTATTATAAATGTCATAAATATTGTAACTTAAATATATTTATGATAATTTACAATATAATTATTTTTATGCCAACACCACTAAATTCCATCACAAATAATTATGATAATTTAATATTATTTTTAATTATTTTCAAAGATTTAAATAATATGTTAACTTTACAATTTTTAATATGCAACCTTTCTCCTATTAACCTACAACTTTACCTCCTAAATACCTCAAATTAACTCAACACAAAATACATTACAATTTCTAATACAATTAGCACATTAGAAGTAGGGACTAGCGGCTACATGGCACTTATTTTATATATAATTTTATATTTTATCTTATCCATGACTTTCATAATATAAAGTTTTCAAATTTTATATTTAATTTTGTCAAAATCAATATCATTTTGAATAAAACATTATTTGTTAGGAATTTATTTATACACATTAATTTAATAATATAAATATAGAAAATATATATTATAACTAAAAGAAGATAAAAATAATGTATTGAAAAAATAGAATTACACTAAAAAATATTGTGAGCTTTTTGAAGGGGTTAATCTACATTTGAACATGGCTCAATACAAAATATTTAATAGATAGTCTTTCTTCTTACATTAACCTTCTATTTAAACTAATCTACTAAAGACAGCTACTACTTCCTATGCATATGAGATAATTATAAGTATTTGATGGGACAATGTACAAATTATATGCATCCAAGCTGTCAAATAACACCTAATAGAAAAGAAAAGAATTAGAATGAAAGGGCCTTAACATGTCCACCCCCTTTAAAAAGCTTTGCCCTCAAAAGTTTGGGATGAAAACATTACTACTATAATTGAAGTAAGGGTTCCAACATTATGTCTTCTAATTGCATGCCATGTCATTGTACTAGAAGCTCTATAATAGTGTGGATGCAGAGCTTGCATGTTCCCCTGTATAGGATAGACTCAAGATCCAAGACGATAGAGTTTTCAGTATTGAGCTTAAGTAGTGCAATCTCAACTCAAACATGTTGACCACTGATCTTCTTCAAACAAGATACATAAAAAACATAATGGATCTCGGAAGAAGAGGGAAGCTCCAACTCGTATGCCACGGGATCAATCATCTAGAGGAGACTTTATAAGGACCATAAAACTTGGGTGTTAGTTTTTGATGACCCTTCATCTTCAAGGATGACTACTTATAATGTTATAGCCATAGAAAAATTGTATGCCCTATGTTGAATACATGCTCACAATTGTGTTGATAAACCTGTTATTTCATATAGTTTTGTGTTGGATGGAGGTTATCCTTGAGAGTTCAAAGGATATTTTCACGTGTGCTGAGTTTGGAATCCACTTCTTCTACCTTAGAATCTTTAAAGATAGGTATGAAGAGATTGTTGTTACTGATCATAGACAACTTCATATAGAGTCATCTTGGTGGCAGTGTAGTATGTGGAGTTGCACCACCTTACACAGATAATAACCATTTGACCTAGTGATGTTGTTGATTTGAGATGAAGCAACATAAATAGGTCTCCAAGAATTTGTTGACAATTTATGTTTGAACATTTGTTTGAGGATGGCAGGCGAAACTCATTCTACATAAGGTGTCATAGAAGTGGAAAAGTCCCTGCCATAAGTTACCAGTAAAAATGGAATCACAATCACAAATAATGGAATCATAGTCACAAATAATGGAAACACATATCTAATGGAGCTAGAAGATATGATCAAGAAAGGTTTGGATGAAAGTGGAGGATGTAAATGGATGGGTGAGGGTGCATAAGTGGGCATACTTCAAGAGGTGACCCACCACCACCAGAATAACTAATTTTGATCTTGACTTTGGTAGTCCTTCAATAAAGTCCATTGAAATGTTGAACCATACCCTGATAATGGTTGGAGCGTCCCTGGGGTCACAACCATTTCACCTTTGTTGTGTTGACAAATTTCACATTCTACCACAAATTATTTTATGTCATTTTTAATGCCCTCCCAAAAAAATACCTACAGACCCTTTCATACGTTTTTAAGAGCCCTCTGTGCCCAAATAACAATGATGCATACACTTTGAGCATAATTTTTTTTGCAAATGTCAATTTAGGCATTAGTGCACATGACATTTGTGTCACAAATAGTGACCATCCCAAGATTAATTCGGTCAAGATGAAGGATTAGTGGTCACTTGTTAGATGAGACGCTTAATTTGGGTATCTTTGTGTCAATCTTGTTGGACCTTATGCAACCACTTCAGAAAGGAGAATGATAGGGCACACAAAGTTGTATGTTGTTCATACTTACAAGACAATGCATCTATGAAATCATTACCCTTACCTTTCTTGTAAGTAATCTCATAGTCATAGTCCATCAACTTAGTAACCTACTTTTGTTGTTTGAGAGAAGAGACTCTTTGCTCCAAGAAGTATTTAAGACTAAGATTATTTTTTTAAATGCATAAATGTCTCCCTATCAGGTATGGTCACCACTTATCTTCTGCATGAATGATGGCTAACATTTCCTTCTCATATGTTGAGTAGGCAAAATTTTTACATTTACGTGCCTTATTCGTAAATACGAAAGGTCTACCTGCTTGCATTAGGATAACTCTAATTCCACTTCCCAAGGCATCACTTTCAATTACACATAGTCTACTTGAGAAGTTTGAAGGTTGTTTCCACCACCTCTGACCAATGAAAGGAATCTTTTTCTTTCACATGGTTGTTAGTGGAGCTGTAATTTTTCCAATGTCCTTGACGAACTTGTGATAATATCTTGTGAGGCCTAAAAATTCAAGAAGGCCCTTCAGTGTTTTGGGTTTCAAACATTTTTTCGTAGCCTCATTTTTTTATAGATTCACTTTGATGCCTTTTCTCAAAGATGATGTGCCCTAAATACTCAAGTTCTTTTTGTCCAAAAGAGAACTTTGATCTTTTAGCACATAATTGGTTTTCAAAAAGGATTTTGAATGTCTGCTCCAAATGCATCAAATGTTCTTCCCATGTTCATTTATACACAAGAATCTCATCAAAAAAGACTAGGATGATCCTTCTGGGAAATGACTGATAAATATTATTCATTAAGCCTTGGAATGTTTATGGAACATTGGTGAGAGCAAAAGATATGACTATAAATTTGTAATGGTCATCATGAGATCGAAAGGCTATGTTAAGAATATCTTCTTCCTTTATGCGAATCAGATGATAACCATACCCCAAGTCAAGCTTTTTGAGAAGAAGCAGGCTCCATGTAGTTCGTTTAAGAGCTCATCAATCACCAAGTTGGGAAACATGTCCTTGATGGTGAGTTTATTCAATGCTTCAAAGTCAATACAAATTTGTTAGGACCCCTTTTTTCCTTCTCATTAATACTGAGGAAGAAGGATGACTAATGCTTGGTCTAATGACTCCAGCTTTCAAAAAGACTTGGAACATTTTTTATTTATTTTAATCTATTGTAGAAATGGATACCAGTAAGGATAAATCTTTGGAGGCACACTACCTAGAACAAGCTGGATGGCATGATCTTTTGATCATTGTATAGGTAACCCTTTAGGATCCTCAAAGAGTTGTATGCTTAAGATAATAGTTCATGTAAGTCCAACAACTAATTTGCCTCAGATGATTTATTGAGCTCAATGGCACAATGTTGGGCAATAATCCCAGGAGATTCCCTTTTCAATAACTTCTCCATCCAATGAGATCTAATGATGCTTATTGATCCCAAAGTGAGTCCTTCTAAGGCATGTTGCTATCCCTTATCAGTGAATAGCCTCCATAGTTAGGAAAAGTCCCATAGTATAAGTCCCGATATCTAAAGCCACCATGCTCCCAAAACTACACCGTAACCTTTTAATGGTAGAACGAGCATGTCAAATTTTAAATTATAATCCTCCACTAAGATTCAAACATTACAATTTTTTCCTTACAAGCTAAGGTTCCCCCATTTACTATCATGACTTCAAAACTAGAATAGGGATACACATAATAATTGACTTGTTTAGCTAGTTGTCGATGAAGTTGTGTGTTACCAAAATCAATGAGGATTGTGTGGGGATGTTTTTTAAATTACCCATTGACCTTCATTATTTTAGGAGTGGTGATGTTAATCAATTCGTGCACTAAAATTTATCCTCGTAGTCAATGTCTTCTGATAGTCTTTATCTTCATTGTGGGAGTAAATCTCTCCTCATAGTCAATGTCTTCTTTCTGTGCATAACCTTTTGCTACAACTCTTGCCTTGTACTTGTCAATGTTTCCATCTATTTTGTACTTGATCTTAAAGATCCATTTTCAATTGATAGGATTCTTCCCTCATGGAAGATCAATAAGCTGTCATGTTTTATTTTTCATCAGTGACTAATATTTTGCATTCATTGCCTCTTTCTAAGGCTTTGACTTTTGGGCTTCTCAAATTGTTGAGGGCTCAAATGATTCTACAACTATGCTCATAAGGGCAAAATTCACCTCTACACCATACTACGAGTCCTCTGTCATGTAGTGGAAATGTATGGGACTCCATCTATTTTTGCATCTCATATGGTGCTTGTATACCACTTAGGCATATGTTGAATAGTATTAGTTGGTGGTGTAGGATCTGGATGACCATCATCATTATCCTCATTCTCACTAACCCTATCAATATTTGAAATGTTTATAGGTCTAATGCATGTATTAGGTGACTATTTGGAGGGTGGATTAGATTCACACTTCTCATCAAATACAACATCCATTTGACATGTATCTTCCTAGTTTTTGGATCTATGAGTTCATAGGCCATTGACTCTTCATTGTAGCCAAGAAAGATGCATGTCAATGAATTTTTATATTCTTTTTAGGTACATGCATATATGCTTTACAACAAAAAAACATGAAGATGTGATATTGAAGGCTTATTCCCAATCCGTGTTTCTTATGGAGTATTACCATTGAGAGTTTTGGTGGAGGCCCGATTCAAGTAGATTGTTGTGTAAACTGATTCTGCCCAGTATGTATGAGGGAGGTGTGAGTTCTCAATCATGTTATGCACCATTTATAGAATAGTGTGATTAAGTCATTCTATAACACCATTATGTTATTGGAGAATAAGGTACAGTCAACTATCAATGAATGCCATGTGTTTTTAAAAATTTAGAGAACTCTTTACAAATGTAATTCGCCCCTCAATATGGGAAAAGGACATGAATTTTATGACCAAATTCACATTCCATAGAGGCTTTGAATTCTTTCAAGACTTAAAATGCTTGATCGTTAGTCTTCAGGCAATATACCCACATTTTCCATGAGTAATCATCAACAAAGCATTGAAAGTAATGGAAGCCTCTAAAATGAGGTCTCATGGGCCCGTAAAGATTAGTGTGCCCTAGATCCAATGGGCTAGGGGGCTAATAAATGCTTGTGCCAAATGGAGCTCGATGTTATTTACTACTTAAACTATCGAAACATATATTTGTATTCTTTTTTAGAGGAAGGCCTCTCACCATGTTGTGTGTATTGAGTGTAGTCAGGTACCCAAAACTTAAGTGTTCATACCTTTTCTATCATAGATTAGTTAATTCAGTATCTTTTGCAACTAAATCTTGATTGGATTTATGGATAACATCAAGCTAGAACATTTTTGCTACATTAAAAACTCTTACAACAATTGTTAAGCTTCAAGACTTGTCTCAATTAAGACAAATTTTCATCATTTTCCTTATTGATCTTAACCTTCAAGATGTGATCAAGCAATTGATTGACATATGGGATTTTTGTTAAGGTCGGGAAAATATAGGACATCAATGATTGTACATTTGTGATTACAAAGTGGTAATGAAATGTCATATGTACCTTAGACACTATATGATGTATCATGTCCAAGAGATACATTACCCTATCAATATGAAGAGATAAAAGTAGTGAACCAATCCTTGTGTCATGTCATGTGCCTTGTGGCAACAAAATCCACATACTAGACTAAATTTGGAGGAGGGATGTCCTATGTTGTCTATGAAGTATATACAAAGTCTTCATTTGAAGGATCATTATCTTCAACAACATTCCCACATTATTGAAAAAGACTTTTATTTCCAAGTATGTGTGGATTGTGGTTTCTTCTTCTTCTATCATTATGGAGACTAGTGGGGAGTAGGCTTCCTATTGATGGATGAACCTTGAGTAAATGTATTGTACCAACATTCCTTTAGTTCATGGCTTATTTTGCAATATATTTGATATATTTTCTATGAATAGGGTTTGATCTCGTATTGATTTTGTTGATTGTTCTACTTAAGGGAGTGTTTGTAAGGCTTCATAGGCCTTAGCCTTTCCCCCTTTGATGTGATGCAAGTTCATATTCAACTGTATCTTATTCTACATGTATGGACTCTTCTTGTTGCAACATATTAACAACCTTTTCAAAGGTTGGTTTCATCTTTGATATATTTAGAGAAGTCACAAAGACTTATAGGTGGGAGGCAATGCTCGTAGTATGATGGGTACCAAGAAGTCATTTGACATTTTCTTGCCCAATGCTTAGAGGAGGCCCATAATGTTACACCATGATAAAGAAAATCTTCAACTTTTTCATGTCTTCAACTTGAGACAGTGAAGTTGACTTTGTAGATGGAGTGTATTTGATTCTTCACCTCATAAATGATATTGAGTTTTTCCCAAGCATTTTTTGTTGTAGTAGCATCTCAGATATGAGGTTGGACCTCGTCTAACACCCCAAACATAATGATCAACTTTGTTTTTGGGTTTGCTTTATCAAATGTTCATAGTTGGTCAACCTCTAAATCATCTTAGGGGAGTGGCATCTACTACCGGCTAGAGATATTCAAATTCTCAATGAGATTTCACCTTAGTTTTCCATGCTACATAGTTATCACCATGAAGAAGTTGTGTATCTGGCAGAACAAATCTTAGACTATTACTGACCATTTTGAACAAGTATGTGGGAGATGGCATGGCTCCTTATCACTCCAAAAGGTCATATTTTATACTATTAGTCTGATATACCAAACCTCTTGATATATGTGTCCTTATTCTATATTCATTGGTATGTGAAAGAAGTTCATCATTTCTATATACATGTTGGTACATGAATGAGACGTCAATCTACATGAGAGCTAAGTGGTACATGATACTTATATAGTACATGAAAGGGATTTGTCCTATCAATGAGACTTGCTCAAAAAAAATCCTTGTATGTGGGCATAACTCTCTATATATACTTGGATTTTCCAACTGACAAGATTTATGTTGAATGATAGTGGCGAGTGGGTAAAGGAAGCAAATTTTAATGAAAATATCTTAACTTTATTTCTCCTTGATGACTTATAGAGACGATGCCACATACATCATTGTTGTAGCTATGTGAGACTATAGATGCAGTAATTTAATGTGATGACATTACTCGTAAGCGTGAACTAGAGGTGTCATTTATACAAACTACATTTTTTTAAATTTAAAAAAAATCCTATTTCAAAGTGTTTTTACACATGGAAAATCATAAGAAAGAATTAAATTTGTATTTTTATGAAGAGTGAAAGAAAAAACTTTCAAACAAATATATGTTATGCAATATCATAAAATGTGGTAAAATGTTAAGTCCTAACTCTTATTGATTTGTGAGATATGAATTTAATACTATTTTCTAAGTATTATAGTCTAATGACGAAAAAAATTAAATACAAATTTTGAGGAGCTATTTTATGAAAGTTTATTTTTTGTGTAATGTATTATCACTAATTGAACTATGTGGCCAAGTTTTGGCTTATGGGTTCTTCTAGTTTGCCCTATTTAGAATTAACTGTGTATTTTTTTGGTAGGTTATCAAGCAAAAAAAATAACAAAAATAAAAGTTTATGAAATAAACTTGAAAAAAATGCGCAGCCCCAGATTTTAATAAACAATTAAAACCATGTCTAAAAAATCATGAAGCATTATTAGTTAATCGAAAAAAAAACCTGTAGGTGGAACTTTTGCAGGGTTTGTTTATGGCACTCCAGGGAGAAGACGGGTGTTCCACAAGTTTGATTTTCAATGCTTTTCAACACTGTCACTTTCCAGATGAGATCATAATAGCTGTAATATTCTAGGAATGCATTTTAGTTGTTTTGATTTCTTTATGAATGGTGTTTCTATCTTAAAACAACATGCACCTTTTTAGGATGACACTTTGATGCAAGTTGATCTTTCTACCTACAAGTTACTTCTTGGACCACATTCTTTAGAGGATTGAAATTGAGGTAGATGGAGGCCTCTGAATCCATAAAAATGCTTTGATAAATGGTGCTTGGGTTTCCTTGATTGGAATGCCCTTTCCAATGTGCAAGGTCTTACAACCATGCCTCACCACAAAGATACAAAAAAAAAATCAATTCCTCTCTAATTTTCAATGAAGCTTCAATTTTAAATCTTTGCCTTATAGAAACAAATAAATAATGAAAATTGATTAAAAGAAATGAATGCTTCACTTTACAAGAATAGATAAGAAATAAACAAATAAAAATTTCTTGTGCCGCTAATGGAGCTTGCACAGATAGAACAAGAGTGCTTAGGGCTCCTATCAATTTGTCTTTTTCTCTCCCCTTGTGTTCCTAATCTTGTAAGGCTCTGATACCAAATCTTAGTTCCGAATAATAATATTATTATTCATTAATCAAAACATTACAATAGTTGAATTATTTATAAAATAATTCAACTAACAATAACTTATTATTAGACCCTTTAAAATAGGGATGCTAACATAACAATATGTTATAATCTAAGTATGGGTCTAAATAGACTAACAGCCTGTCTAATTAAAACATAATGAGATTTATGATACCCCAACAATATAAAAAATTACATTTTCTACATGAATTAATTACTCATAATTTATTACTACGGTGAATTAGTCACCAACTTATTTATTCTAAAAGAATCTCGAGACTAAGAAGGCGATCTATAGTTAGAGTGTAGCCTTTAGGGAGGTATGCAAGGTTATTGCATAGGAAGAACCAAATAAGCAGTGAAAGGAAGAAACAAAAAATATATAGTTTGATGTAAATGCTTATGAGCATGTGTTAGAGTATGGTGCGACGGATGGAGAGTTGCAAGAATTAGAAGAGGAACCTGAGACTCCAACTCTAAGGAAATCAGAATAGGTGCATATAATACCTGAAATTGATCCACACTATGCTTCCTCTTTATACTCTAAGGGGATCCACACTATGCTTATTGAGATTGCTTATGAGTAAGATCTATATCATTCTAAATGTATAACATTACTTGTTTATATATTATGTTTGACATTACAAAATTTTGTATTAATGGTACTTGCATCTTAGCATATGATTTAGTTATTTTTTTGAAAAAAATAAAGTAATAAATGTTCATATAATATAGCCATATTTTCTTGGAAAATCAAAGAACAAAAAACTAAAATGTAAGATCTTAAAAAGAAGGATATTGTAAATAATAACATGGAAAAGATATTGCAAACAATGACAGAAACGAAATGCTAGAAAAATAAGGAATTTTTTTGTGCATAGAGATTAGTAAATTCCCCTAAAATCCAAGGTCAAAATAAAATACTTTCAGTGTCATATATCAAATATAAGGTCAAAATAAAGTGCTTTTAGTGTCAACTATTAAATTTGAGGTCAAAATTTTATTTTAGTGTTAGATTTATACCAAAGGTCAAAATAAAAATATTTTAGTGTTGAATGTTTAATAATTTATCTAAAGCCTAGGACAAATTTTTTGAAGCAATGATTGAATGAAAAGTGGGTTCACCAACATGTTTTACTGGAATTCAAATTAACCCTAATTTATATAAATTGAATAAAATATAACAAAATACTAAAAATTGACTTGTGACATGTAGAAATGAAAGCAAACATTAAATTTAACAAAGTGCAATCATTTGAAAGAAAACTAACTATGACATGAAATGAAAAACTTAGTTATTTTTGTCTTAGATCCAATTACGTTGAATTACATATGAGTAAATTAGGAAAATAGGAGCAGACATTGTAAATGCCTATAAGTTATGACTAAAAGTGAAGAAGGTCAAGATCGATTGACACTATTGACTTGAACTAGTCGATCTTGACCCTCATTGAAAAATAATAAACTCACGTCATGATCATCTCTGACAACTTGAATTAGGTTTATATGTAGATATTTGACCTTTGAATACGTGTAGAAGACCTGCAAATGACTTCTCCAATGTTGAAACCCTAATATGGCTTGCAATGATTAAAAACCTACACACAAAAAATAGTGGAGTGGAATGAGTTGAGCTAAAGTAGATACTAAAATATAATTTATTTAGCATCTTAGTCTTATACACTTGGGAAATACCTATCATTCAAAGGAATAGTATTTTCACAGTCCATGAATTATGGTAGAGAGCTTTTGGATTAAACTATGTTTAAGTTTTTGATCGACGTTTCAGTTCACACTTCATGAACCATCTTCAGAGTAAGAGAATGAAAAATGTAAAACTACAGACTTTTGAGAACCCCACCTTTTTTCACTCACCTGAACATCAATGAGCTTCAATGTTTTATCTATAAAGGAAATGCTTAGTCTACAATTTTACATTTTTCATTCTCTTACCCTAATGATGGTTCATGGAGTGTGAACTAAAACGTCGATCAAAAACTTAAACGCAGTTTAATCCAGAAGCTCTCTACTATAATACCTATCATGGTTGTACCCTTTATTGCTAGACCTTCCTACTATTAAAAGGCTTTAGTTCACTATCTCTTTGTGCCTAATTGTTTATCTCTTAGTATGACCCTTGTTATTCTAATGACTTGGGCCTTTTATACTATGAAAAATGTTCTAAACCTAATGTCTATAATTCACTGTCAGTTTTGGACCTATACCTATTCTCTAGCTTCATGGGTAGTTTTGGCCACAATTAGACACCTGCATCAACAGAGGTCTCCAACCTTATAGCAAGTGTGTAGTGCCTAAAAGTCACCCAATTTATAAAATAATTATATCCTAAGATCTTCAATGTGAAATGTTTTCACAAAATAATGATATGTATGTATGTATGTGATTGTTAGGTGATGAATGAATGATTATATATATATATATATATATATATATATATATATATGTATGTATGTATGTATGTATGTATCTATGTATATGTAGATGTGTGTGTGTGTCTATATATATGTACATATAACACACACGCACACATACATATACATCTATATATACATAATATATATACATACATGTGTGTGTGTGTGTGTGTCTATATATATATATGTGTGTGTGTGTGTGTGTGTGTGTGTGTGTGTGTGTGTGTGTGTGTGTGTGTGTGTGTGTGTGTGTGTGTGTATCTATGTATATGTAGATGTGTGTGTGTGTGTATATATATATGTACATATAACACACATGCACACATACATATACATCTATATATACATAATATATACACATACATGTGTGTGTGTGTGTGTGTGTATATATGATCAGCCCTATATATAAGATCAACCCTCATTCACTCCTCATCTAATAATCACTTACATATATAAGATCAATCTTATATATATATTTATATGTAGATGTGTGTTATATATATATATATATATATATATATATATATATATATATATATATATATATATATGATCAGCCCTATATATAAGATCAACCCTCATTCACTCCTAATCTAATAATCACTTACATATATAAGATCAATCTTATATATATATATATATATATATATATATATATATATATATATATATATGTATGTATGTATGTATGTATGTATGTATGTATGTATGTATGTATGTATGTATGTATGTATGTATGTATGTATGTATATACACATGTGTGTGTATGTATATATGTATGTATATGTACATATACATACATATATACATATGCATACACATATACATATGTATATATACATATATACATATACGTATATATGCATATACATACATACATACACACACACACACACACACACACACACACACACACACACACACACACACACACACACACACATCAACCCTCATTCATTCCTCACCTAGTAATCACTTACAACTCACATGACAATATACCAAGAAATCATGAGTGCATCTCCTAAAGCACAAGTGCAAAAATAACAAGTATGGATACCAAAACATAATTCAAAGGATGACAAGATTCATGATGACAAAGAAACATGACAAAAGCCATTGCCAAAAGGAATCAACTATATTAAAACAACAAGATCAAACATTTAAGCTTTCTTTATTTGTCAATTATGAATGGCAAGAAGGCATAATTCCAGCTAATTTTGATAATGATGATGATATTCCTAATACCAATGATATGATAAATGAACAGTTGAGAAAATTTCATTTTGATCCTCTCGATACCTTACCACATAATTTATTTGTATCTATAGGTCTTGGTACATATAAACTAAATCCATCTCCAAAAAGTAGAGAACCAAATACAACTAAAGGCAAAGTAAACCTTATAGTTTAGGATGTTGACAAGGTATCAACATCTAAGATGCACACATATACAAATATTGGCATACCATAAAAGTTACAATCACAGTATGGGTAGTTCATTATTCATATACAAATGATCAAATGGACATATCATAAGTTCAAGAATAACCTAAGAAGTTACATTTATCCTATAATAATGATTACATCGATGATTATGATTCTAATGATAATACAAATTGGTATGATCCTGCAGATATTGATTACGTAGCATATGAATATGACACACATGATACATGGCCTCAACAAAGGCATCTTTTTGATGAGATTTTTGGTTTCTAGTAGAAATTTTATTTGACCATGGCACCTTTTCTAATCATACTATTATGCAAAAAAATTAAATATTCAAAAAAGTCAAATAAATAAATAAATAAATCAAAAATATTTAGCATTTACATGTCTTATTTGCTCTTTGACATCTATGTTGTTTGATTCATGTTAGTAAATATCATATAAGTTCCTTTCTATATACACATGTTTTACACATCCTTTGAGTGTGATACAAGCATACCCATACACATGATATATGCACCTACAAATGTTGGACCTTTCCTCTTCCCACATACTACACTACGTTGGGGGCATTTTGTTTCCTTGATCATGATTGATAGAGGTTACATTATTTTATGATCACTTTCCATTATCATGTTTGAGATTATACACTAACACTTACACATGCCTATATCCATGCTCATATCCTTCAAAGTGTACTTAACATGAGATGTTAAATAACATTTTTTGCTAACATATATATGTAGGGACCAGTATGACATGCTTATGTTGGTTACTTTTACTTCATCTATTCACATTTTCGCTTCCTTAAGTGTATCTCATTGATTGATATTGTCTTGCTTGGGGAACATTTGAATATGTTCTTTGTTTGTTGGCCCTTGTGTCATTATTTTTTGTTTGGACATTTGAATATGTCATTCTATGTTATGTGAACATTTGACTAAGTCATGTCCTTTTGATTGTATGACACTTTAACATGCCTCTTATATGTGGTCTCCTTGGACCATCCTTTTGTATTACAATGAGTGCTCTTATGTGTGTGCGTGTGTGTTTGATTATTTGTTAAACTTGTATTGTTACTCTCTAGATGTTGCCATGATCTATATCATGCATCTTATGAATTGATGGGATCACATACTAAGAGCCTCATTGTTACATTTGCTTAGATGTGTGTAATCTTATATGGTACATGATTCATACATAGATCATATAGTTATATGATCCTTTTAAGGTAAGGTAACTACTAGATTCTACTTTCCTCACCTCAAAAGGGGGGCATATTAGTGGTAGCATGTCATAGAAGAATGAACTCCAAATTTACACAGTTTCCATATCTCGTGGGGGCATGTCATAGAGATATGATCTCCACACTTACACACTTACTCAGTATATCTAAATTTTAGTGGGGGCATGTCACAAAGACATAACCTCCACACTTGCATAATTTTTGGTTTAGTTTCATGATTTAGATATTCACTTAGATCAGAATCTCGTATGTTGCACTTATTTTACATAGATTTGAAACATATTTTTTCATATTTGTGACACATATACTCCAGTTGAGACATACTAGATGTGCATATACCATGTTATTGCACTAAAAGTTATAAAACTTACCAATTATAATATTCATTAGGACACATTGATTACACCAGGTTGTATTGTTATCGAGCCTATTTTGATATAATAGTGGGCTCTCTTTATAGGTTGAAGTGATTAAATCCTTTGACCTCACTAGATTTATAGGTTGGAGTGATTAAATCATCCAACCCCATAAGATTTATAGGATGAGTTGATTGAATCATTCATCCTCACCATATTACATTTACACTTGAGTTGTATGATTGAGATGTAATGATCTCAATGGTCATGTCACAACTTATCATTTCACTAGATTGGGGGCATAACACCTTCTAATCTCCCTCTTTAGATATCCAAGATTCAATTTTGAACCTATTTTAGCTTCAATACTTCATAAGGAAACATCTTTACCAAGTCAAAGCATCGAGAGGCAACATGGTTGCATTGACACACATTTACTCCTTCCTTGCTCTTTTTCTTTTCAAACATTTTAATTATTTCAAATTTTAGATTATATGCATTGAATTATATTGTAACATGCTCTTGGTAACAAGTCATACATCAGCAAATCCATTTAAAGTGGGTTCAAGCAAATATAAAGTGTGTTGTACACACCTAAGTGAATATTTGTTTTCCTTTAACTTGGTAATTTCATCCTTATGCATTACTATATTAAAGGGGGGCGAGGGAGGGGGCAAATGTAGATATTAAAATTTGACTTATTTATCATCTTAGTCCTTTACACTTGGCAAATACCTATCATGGTTGTACACTTCAATTCTAGACCTTCTCGCTGTCGAAAGGCTCGCGTTCACTATATTTTTGTGCCTAATTGATTATCTCTTAATCAGACCCTTGTTATTTTGATTATTTAAGCCTTTTATACTGCACAAAAAGCTCTAAACTTAGTGTCTATCCTTACTAGTTTTGGACCTGTACCTATTCTCTAGTTCCCTAGACAATTCTGGCCATGGTTAGACACCTAGTGTCCAGCGTTTGACCAAGTGTCAAGGCCTAAACGTCATCCAAATTGTAAAATAATCATATCTTAAAGGTCAGCCCAAGTGATTTAATGTAATATATTTCCAAAAAGGATTGATATATATATATATATATATATATACAAGATCAACCCTCATTCATTCCTCACCTAGAGATCACTTACAATTCAAATGGTAATATATAAAGAAGTATTCAATCAAGCATTCAAGTGAGCAAATCTACCCTATTTGTCCCTATTTCCATATCAATCATAATACATGTTAGAATCACTCAAAGAGTATCCCATGAGCCATATTTTCCAAATTACAAGCTAGATCATTGCATATATCCACATATAGCATATTTCACCCTTGTACATACACTTCCCCATATATAACATAGAACTACATCAATTTTGTTTTCTCTTCAGAGCAGTGGCTATGTATGCAATGCTCATTGATATAGGGGTTTTTGGGGTAAACTCGACATTATGAGCTCACTAACCCATTTTTGACAGTTAATTCCAAGGGTGAATAAGGGTAAATAGATGGGTTTGATCAATACATAATTAGTCATAGCTTGTGTGTGAGATCTGAATATATAAGAAGGAAAACAATGAAAAACTAAGAAGAATCTAGTTGGTCACACCTAATTATAGTCATTATTCCATACTTGACACCTATGGTAGATCCAAACACCTACATCGACTCAATTATCCAAATTTGATAGAAGTATCTAGGGCCACAAAAAGAATATTTATAGAATCTGAGGACTATGCTAGAATATTCATCTAATTTATTTCCAACTTGTTTCTACTCAGATCTGCACACACATAGTAAACTAGTTAGGTGCCTTTGTTTCTAATTTATTACAATATCTATCAATAGTTGTACTTTACTATTTTTAGCATATATCATTATTTAACTCAAAGTGTTCATTTATCTGAGTTTACAATTATTTGGCCTGCTATAATTTTTTATCACCCTTATGCTTAAGCTCTTCTATATTCTTAACCTTATTACCTCTTATAAAAAAAGGGTTAAATAGATGTTTCCAATCACCTCTATGATTACTATTTTCTACCTACATATTGTTGACGTTGTGGATTTGCACCCGGGGCAAGACGCCTAGCTCCTGCCTTCCACACGCAACATGGAAACTCCCCTCTCACCTGTGGGACCAGTGAAGCTGGAGGGGAGAGTCTCTAGATAAGGGCTAGCTCCCTCTGATGTATCTTTTAGGCCCTGGTTTCTACTACTACTAACAAACGAAATGGAAAAAGGGGGGATGAAAAGGGAGAGAGGGATGCTGAAAATAGAACCTAAGCCTAAAAATGAAAATGTGATACTCCAAAAAAATGATGACCCACCTAGCCCAAATATACACTTTTCACCAAGACGAAGTGCCCATACACTTCATCTGATGTGGGAAACTCTTCTGTGTCAGTGAGTCAGGGGCCCATAGAGATACAAGGAGGAAGGAAACTAGCAAAGGTGTTATGAGACACACTTTGACAGCTTATTCACATGCACCTATATTCTTGCTGTAGACACTTCTGGCAGACCTGTAGAAAAGAGACTTCACAATGCACTGGACATGCTGTAATCGATCTGTGAAAAGCATGAAAGACAATGACTTAACACAAAAGAATAACACAGACATATACTTTAAAGTGCAAGTCCAGATAGAGGTAAAAATGCTAAGTCCCGATTCAAGGTAAAATCTGGTAGAGCTCTGCCTTACAAGCCCCAGAGATTTTTGGGCAGAGTCTTGTCTTAAGGCTAAGAGAGTCCCCCTCTCAAAATGAGAAGTTTACAATATAGAAAGAGGGAGAGAACTTGGCACTTTCTAGGAAAGACTTTGGCACTCTTTTTGCAAGCTGGCCCATGTGCGCTCTGAGCCTTGGGAAGAGGGAGACATTTGATTATTGGTTCCTACTTTGACTTTGGCATCCCAACATTAATGATAAAACATGGCCACACCTCTTTTTTTTTAACAAACTACTTCTTCCAGATATTCACACGATTTGTCCCCTTATAAATGCAAAAGGAAGAAGACAGGCCGTGTCGTTTACTGTTTGCACCATTTGGTGACCATCTGGCAATAACTCGCCTCCCCTTTGCCACTTGGACTGCTTTGTCTTTTCCTGCACTTTGTCTTCTTCCTGGCTTTATTGCTTTCTGGCTCCTTCGGCCCTTGGGGCTATCTTTTGGTGAGTCGCTAAGTTCTTTGGGCTGCTCTTTAAGCTTTTCAAAATCAACGGCTATTTCACGAGCCTTAGAATTGATGTTCATGCACTTATCACTGCGTTTGAATTTCCAATGGCTAGTTTGTTGTGTTTGATTTTGACGTCCTCAGGCCCATCACCTCTTGGAATTTCTTCGGTTTTCTTGATTCGACTTTTTATGTGGACTTCAGACTTCTCATTTTGAACCTTCCCGAAGGGAAAGTGACCCTTCGACTTTTGGAGAAGAATCCTTTTCCTCGGTGAGAGCCCTCCGTAAGGGCACATACCCTTTGAGCGGTCTTATTTCTCCTCGATGGGTTGCTCCTTCAAGTTTTTTCCCATGGAATTTTTCCCGCAGACAAATTTTTGTGGACAATTTTCTCATGGACAAAAGTCCGCAAGAATTGTTTTGGCTTTGTCCTTCGAAATCTCTATCGGCTTCCTTTCCCGCGGACTTTTTTTGTGGACTCTTTCCCGTGGATAAAAAGTCCGCAAGAATTGCCTTATTCAATTTGCCTTCGAAATTCTCTTTCGGGCTTCTTGCTGCAGCTTCTTGAATTTCTTCAGACTTTTTGTCTAAAGGAATTCCTTCAGACAAAAATTCTGAAAGAATTCATTTCTTGCCTTTGTCTTTTTCAGTCTTTTTGTTTGTGGCCCTTCCGAATTCCTTTGGACTTTTTGTCCGAAGGAATTCCTTCAGACAAAAAGTCTGAAGGTTTTCTTTGCTTTTGCCTGCCTTTGAAAGTGCCCTATGGGAAAAATGGAAACGACCATTTTGAAGGGAATTTCCCTTGCCTTAGACAAATTTCTGAAAGAACTTACCTTTGCGGCTTTTCTCTGTGGCCTCTTTTGAAAGTGTCCCTTGCCCTCCGCAAGGGCTCTTGAAATGGTCCATTTTGTGCCTAAGTGGGAACTTGCCTCTTCCTGCAGAGTCCATAGTTTTCCCCCTACCTGTCGAGTCCATAGAAATCCATGCCTGTAGAGTCCATAGAAATCCATGCCTATAAAGTCCATAGAAAACCTGTAGAGTCTGTAGAAATGGACCTGCAGAGTCTGTAGAAATCCTGCAGAGTCTGTAGAAATTCTTGTGGAGTCCGTAGAAGTTTCTAAGACTTGTGAAAAAATCAAAAATGAAATGGCCCAGAATAGTAGGGACAAAAGGGGACCGATTTTTTGGCCTGTTGGGCAAAAAATGGTCAACAAATTAGTGACTCCCAGGGGAAGCATGCCTGCTATGCTTATAGACCAGTTGCCTTGAAGTCCATTGGGCACGGAGTCAGATGCAGCTTTGAAAGAGTTAGCAACCACCATGATAGATCCCAAAATCAATCATGAATATTTTTTACCCCAGACACAAGGGAAAACACACACAAGGCTAAAAAAAGCTACTTGGCAAACTACACTTAGGGAAAGCAGGGAAGAAAACTGAAAACAACTACTATGTACAACTAACCAGGTACATCTACTTCCCTCCTAGATCAAAGGGAAAATTTCTCAAGTCCCCTTCCTGGAAAGAAGACTTATGGTGCCAGACAAGTTGCTGAATGAAATAGAGAGTTGGTGACCTACTCCTCTTGCCTGCCACCTGGGTTGGCTTGTATCCGAGTGGAGATTCAAACATGCTTCCAACATATACGTACTCTATTTGTTCTTGGAAGCTTGCCTCTTATTGGTTCTTCATGCTGGTGTATCTCATCAAGAAATCAATCGTTGTTGGCTTATCACCATAAGCCCTTTGATGTGCATAGTCCCTTTGTAGTGTATCATGAATTGGCTTATTTTCTTCTACCTCATGCTCGAGTTATATGATATGACCATCCTCCTTGATGACTTCAAAGAAAGTATCTTCAGATTCACCAACCTCTTGAAAGGACAAATCTGAAAGCCTGCAGCCCCTTTGCATACTTATTTGAGTCCCAATGCTGCCTTCTCCACTCTTATCCAGCTCATAGCCTCCTTGAAGAAAAGTGCAGCCTGCCTCAATGACTTCAAATGAATCATTCAAAACATGAAGAAGAGATTGTCCATGCTCCTTCATGAAATCTAAGGTGATCTCCTCCTCATTTGCACTCATGAAGTCTCCCTGATTAGTCATGATCTGAGCATACTCCTCTTCACTTACTTCCTCCAAGACAGGTTCTTCCTTGAGAAGGGGGAAAATGGAAGGCTGACGGATGAACTCATGTGAAAGAGGAGGCAGTTCCTGAGCCAAAGTCAAATGATTCTCCTCTTTCCATCTAGCCATCACTTCATCTATATCAGGCGTGGCCTGATAGCTTTCTTGGAGGTGTGTGGATAGGGTGTGTTTAGACATGGAATTTGCTATTTAGTCTGAAAGTCCACCACCTGCTAGCTGAGGAAACTCGCTTTGGACTCCAACTCTGCAATCCGCCTGTCCATATCTTCCTAGAAGAGCCTTTCTTGCAAGTCACAATCATCATCGGGAGCAGGAGTAGCCTCATCTTCTTCAAGGTTTTGAGCAAAACCTTTCTCCTCCTCTTCCTTTCCACCCCGAGATTCCACTGTTTGCTTCCAACTCATGACCTTGGGATTGGAATTTTCCCCTTGTGAACAAGGAGTAACTTTATCCTCTTCAAGGTCCTGAGCTGGTTCATGATGTTCCTTCTTCCAGCTTGGAATTTGGAGATCATGTTGAAAGACTTGAGGAGGTTGGGGAAGATTTGGGAGGGTCTGCTCATGTACAGGAAGAGCTATTTGAAAAGAGGCATGCTGAAAAGCTAGGCACACGGGATTGAGGGCAGGATCGATTGATGCATCGAATGAGCCAGAAAGATCAAGTGCCATCTGATAGAAAGGATTTGGCACACAAGAGGGGGCTTTCTTTAGAATAGGAGGGGGTAGACCTTGGACCAAAACTCCTTGATTTTCGTCCCTCCACTTTACCAACACTTCATCAATATTGAAATTAGTTTATGGATTGGTGGAAGGGGTGTCTTTTGGCGTCGGCTCCTCTATAAATCTCCCTTTCTCTAAGCAGTCTTATTTTAGCTTCTAATTCCTCAATCTACTTAGCTAGATTATCCTCATTTTGTACCTCTTGGAGCTCGTAGAAATCATCATAGAGATGGGGAGTGCATGAAGGTTGCCATGAAATGCAAGAAGCTTCTTGAGGAAGGGTGGGAGGGGCTTGAAAATGACTAACCTCAATTTTTACCTCACACTCTTGGACAATGTCTTTCTCCTCCTTGTTGCTCCATGACTCAATCACTTTATTCCAGCTCGGGATATCAGGACCGGGCATCTCCTTTTGGGGGGATGGGACCACAATGTGAGAGGGTAGTGAGGTTTTGGATTCCATTTCCCTTGCTGCCAAAATAGACTGCTGCATTTGAAGATTTGCCAATTCGATCTGTCTATCAAGATTAGCCTTAAAAACAAGATTTATTGTTTCGAAACTCTCCTCAACATGATTGGGGAAAGGACTTTGACAGGCTTGACTTGGCTCATAAGCATGGGCTGTGTATGACTGATATGATACTTGGGGCAGCGAGGATGCAAGTTGATAAACTTGGTAAGGCTACCTCTCGTGAATACTCAGCTTCTCTTCCAAAGATGCAATCAAACCACTCACATCCAGCATCTCACTTGTAAGCCTGTGTTAATTGGCTCTTTCAATAGGAGTCCATTCCCTCTTAACCAGATCTAGTGCATTTCTCACTTGATGGATGACATGATCAGGAATCTCTTGGCCACATCCCTTTCTAGTGTCAAGCTCTATTACATACTTTTCATATCTCAGCAGTGCTTGTTTGAAGGTGGAGACGGGTTGATTGGCAAAGAGACTGGGTTGAGTAGGAGAAGTGACACATTGAGAAGACTGGGCATAAGGCTGATATAGCTCATGATAGGGTTGAGACTGGTCATATTGGACCTGATAAGGGTCAACATAAGGCTGTTAAGGATCATAGCCATGCTAGCCAAGGAAAACAGGGTCCATGGCTCTGAACGATGGAATTATACATACCAGAATACTATTTCTTGATGGCACCAGAACTGCTTAACCAGATGATTTAACTTAGAGTCACCATTGGTGTTGGTAGAAAAGCCTCCAAAGGCTAGTTGGTTGAAGAACACACCAAAAATTCTTCAACACTCTGGACATAACTTGTCCTAGTTGGTCCCACCGGGCATGCCAAAACTATTGACGCTGTGGATTTACACCATGGGCAGGACGCTTAGTTCCTTCCACACGCAACATGGAAACTCCCTTCTCACCTGTGGGACTGGTGAAGCTATAGGGGAGAGTCTCTAGATAAGGGCTAGCTCCCTCTGATGTATCTTTTAGGCCCTGGTTTCTCCTACTACTAATAAACAAAATGGAAAAAGGGGAGGGGATGAAAAGGGAGAGAGAGATGCTGAAAACAAAACCTAAGCCTAAAAATGAAAAGGTGATACACTAGAAAAATGATGACCCACCCAGCCTGAATATACACTTTTCACCAAGAAGAAGCGCCCATACACTTCATCCGATATGGGAAACTCTTCTGTGTCAGTGAGTCACGGGCCCATAGAGATATAGGGAGGAAGGAAACTAACAAAGGTGTTCTGAGACACACTTTGATAGCCTATTCACATGTGCCTATATTCTTGTTGTAGACACTTCTGGCAGACCTGCAGAAAAGAGACTTCACAATGCACTGGACATGCTGTAATCGATCTGTGAAAAACATGAAAGACAATGACTTAACACAAAAGAAGAACACAGACATATACTTTAAAGTGAAAGTCCAAATAGAGGTAAAAATGCTAAGTCCTGATTTAAGGTAAAATCTGGCAGAGCTCTGCCTTACAAGCCCGAGAGATTTTTGGGCAGAGTTTTGCCTTAAGGCTAAGAGAGTCCCCCTCTCAAAATGAGAAGTTTACAATATAGAAAGAGGGAGAGAACTTGGCGCTTTCTGGGAAAGACTTTGGTGCTCTTTTTGCAAGCTGGCCCATATGTGCTTTGAGCCTTGGGAAGAGGGATCCATTTGATTGTCGGTTCCTACTTTGACTTTGGCATCCCAACATTAATGAGAAAACATGGCCATGCCTCTTTTTTGTGAACAAACTACTTCTTCCAGATATTCACGCAGTTTGTCCCCTTATAAATGTAAAAGGGGGAAGACAGGTCGTGCCATTTACTGTTTGCATCATTTGGTGACCATCTAGCAATAACTCACCTCCCCTTTGCCACTTGGACTGCTTTGTCTTTTCCTGCACTTTGTCTTCTTCCTGGCTCTGTCGCTTTTTGGCTCCTTCGGCCCTTGGGGCTATCTTTTGGCGGGTCGCTAAGTTCCTTGGGCTGCTCTTTAAGCTTTTCAAAATCAACATCTATTTCATGAGCCTTGAAATTGACATTCGTGCACCCGTCACTACGTTTGAATTTCTAATGGCTAGTTTGCCATGTTTGATTTTGACATCCTCGGGCTCATCACTTCTTGGACTTTCTTCGACTTTCTTGCTTTGGCCTTTTCTACGGACTTCAGACTTCTTGTTTTGAACCTTCATGAAGGGAAAGTGACCCTTTGGATTTTGGAGAAGCATCCTTTTCCTCGATGAGAGCCCTTTACAAGGGCACACACCCTTCGAGCGGTCTTCTTTCTCCTCGGCGGGTTTCTCCTTCAGGTTTTTTCCTGCAGACTTTTTATCGCGAACAAAAGTCAGCAAGAATTGTTTTGGCTTTGTCCTTCGGAATCTCCGTCGGCTTCCTTTCCCACGAACTTTTTTTGCGGACTCTTTCCCGCAGACAAAAAGTCTGCAAGAATTGCCTTATTCACTTTGCCTTCGAAATTCTCTTTCGGGCTTCTTGCTGTAGCTTCCCGAATTTCTTTGGACTTTTTGTCCGAAGGAATTCCTTCAGACAAAAAGTTTGAAAGATTTCGTTTCTTGCCTTTGTCTTTTTTGGGCTTTTTTTTTGTGGCCCTTCCGAATTCCTTCAGACAAAAAGTCTAAAGGTTTTCTTTACTTCTGCCTGCCTTTGAAAGTGCCCTTTGGGAAAAATGGAAATGACCCTTCCGAAGGGCATTTCCCTTGCCTTAGACAATTTTTTGAAAGAACTTACCTCTGCGGCTTTTCTCTGTGGCCTCTTTTGAAATTGTTCCCTGCCCTCCGCAAGGGCTCTTGAAATGGTCCATTTTGTGCCTAAGTGGGAACTTGCCTCTTCCTGCAAAGTCCATAGTTTTCCCCATGCCTGCAGAGTCCGTAGAAATCCATGCCTATAGAGTCCGTAGAAATTCTTGTGGAGTCCGTAGAAGTTTCTAAGACTTGTGCAAAAATCAAAAATGAAATGGCCTGGAACAACAGGGACAAAAGGGAACCGATTTTTTGGCCTGTTGGGCAAAAAATGGTCAACACATATCCAATACTCCAAAGAAGAAAATCAATCCCATGTAATTCTCACTTAAAGTGATTTGTGCAATTGTGCTCCTTTGACTATATGAATACATGTAAATATGGGTTGAATACTTGATCATGTTTTGATTTAGCTCTAATATAACATGCTTTGGACTTGGCTAAGGGCTACTTCAATTATAATTATAATTGGGAAGAATAGGGAAGTTTTTCTCATAATAGTGTAAGTATAGTTATGTATATAAATTCCCAAGTGGTAGAATAAATGACTTAAGTGTGCCTATGTATAAATCTAAAAGGGTAAAACCATCCTAAAAAACATGGACCAAAATGTAAGTGAGGGTTCAAATTTGAAAAGTGACCGTTAGAAGGTTAAAAGTCAGAATCAACCCATTGGGGTCAAGATTATCTCCCACTATTAACCCAACTAGTCAATCCTATCCTACAATGGAAACACATGAATTTTGGGATTTAGAATGTTTGTACATATGCAAATAGGTGTTTTTAACATTTATGTAGGTTTGTGATAATAATTTAGAAAATGAATAGGCACATACAAGTGCTTAAGATGGGGATAGGTGGCAAAATAGGTCATGTTTAAGTACACAAGCTAATTAAAGTGAAATAGATCCAAAACTGACATAATATAGTATGTGTGACCATATTTAGGTGTCTACACTTGGTACCCATCATTTTGAGAACATTGCCCCCCACATACAAGATATTTATAACTTCTCTAAATATATCATAGATGAAACCAACTTTGGAAAAGTTGGATAATATGTTGCAACAAGAAGAATTCATGCACACAACAAATGAAGATGAAGAAAAACATGCACTTGCAATATATTATAAGGGTAAAATGCCCATGAAGCCTTAAAATATTCCCGTCAGTAGAGAAATTGGTTGAACCAACATGAGAACAAACCTCATTCTTAGAAGATCCATCTAATTTATGGAAAGATTGGCCATGAACTACATAATTATTGGTATAATGAATTTACAGAAGGGTTATCTAGCAACAAAAATGACAGCCCTAATAATATCCATAAGGATAGAAGCAAAATCCATAGTTCATGTGTATCAGGATGAAGAAGCCTTCCCCACAACAACATGAAAACATTGGTGAAGGCAATGATCATTAAGATGAGGGTTTTATCTTTATTATAAAGATAATAAAGGATATCACTCCTCTATATAAAGTTAGTTATGTGAATTCTGGTGCCACAAGGCACATGACTAGATGGAAGGTTGGCTCACCAACTTGAACCATTCAATGTATTTTGTTTATGTATCTCTAGGAGACGATCCATCATATAGTGTCCAAGGTTATGGTGTTTTTTATTTATCTCTTGGAAATCATGTATGAATAATCATTGAAGTCTTGTATTTACTAGGACTAATAAAGAATATGTTGTCTATAAGTCAATTTATTGCTAAAAACTAAAGGTTGAATTTGATCACCAAGAGGGTAGAAAGTTTTGTCTCATTAGAAAAAAGTCTAGAAGCTCAAAAATCATTGCAAGATCTTCTAGTGTAGGCAAAATATTCCAACTTGATGTTGTCCATTGCAACCATCAAACTCTTATTATAAAAGATATAGACTCAAAAAATCTATGGCACATAATACATGGACACTTCAGTTTTGGGTACCTAATTGCACTAAACATGCACAATATGGTAAGTGTTCTTCCCTCGCTAAATAAGAATATCGATGTGTGATATAGTTGTCTAGTTAGAAAACAACATAGAGATCAATTTAAGACAAGTAAATATAGGGATGTCAACCCATTAGATATGGTGCACATCGATCTGTATAGACCAGTAAGATCAATTATTAGTGGCTTGCAGTATTTTTAGCTCTTTGTTGATGACTACTCATTAAATATGCAGGTATATTGCTTGAAGACTAAGGATTGATATTTTAAGGTCTTCAAAGATTTCAAGTCCATTGTGAAATGTAAATTTGGTTGTCAACTTTATGTCTTCTGCTCAAATCGATGGGGAATACACCAATAAATAGTTTTATGAATTTATGAAGGCACGTGGCATCTGTTGGCATTTGACTGCACCTTATACTCCACAACATAATGGTTTTTCAAAATGATGAAATCACACCATTGTGGAAATGGTGTGTATCATGATTGAGGACTCACACATGCCTCATACATACTGGGAAGAAGTAGTCTGCATAGTGATGTACCTACTGAATTGAGCACCCACCAAAGCTCTCAATGGTATTACACCACACAAAGCATAGATTGGGAATAAGCCTTTTATGGCTTATCATGTTTTTTGGTTGTAAATAACATATGCATGTCCCTAAAAAGAAGAGAAAAAACAAGAAAACAAATCATTGACATGCATTTTTATTGGCTATAGTGAATATTCAAAGGAATACCGACTCATGGATCCAAAAATTAGGAAAACACACATCAACATTGATGTTATATTTGATGAGAGGGGTTGGTTCAAACCACCAAGTCATTTGATACATGCATTAAATCTATAGACATTTTAATTGTTGCTGGAAGTAGTGAGGACGAGAAAAATGATGATTGTCAGCCAAGTCGTTTAGCTCAACCACCACTTTTTAATGAATTCCCAAGTGGTATACCAAGACCATATAAGTTGCAAAATTAGATGGAGTCCCAGGCACTTCAACTACAAGATGAAGGACTCGTAACATGGCCCTTATTAAGCACATGATATACTGAGAGGGGGGGCGAATCAGTATATCATATATCTTATAAATCTTTTACTTAATCAAATTCCACTTAACCATTCATTCAAGATATGCAATAAAATTGAAAGCAATATCCACCACATAAGAGAGAGAGACACCAAAATTTTACGTGAAAACCCAAAATGGGAAAAAACCATGGAGAACAATCTCAAATATATGAAATAGTACCAACTCAAATTACAAAGTTCACAAGCACCAACTTACAGGAGCACCAATCTCTTTGCCGAGTAGCAACACAACAATTATTTGTGAGCACCAACCCACATGAGCACCACCCCCTCTTATGTATAAAACACAACTATCTATCAATGTTGCTTACTCAACAAATGATAGAACTCTATAATATCTCTTTCTATTATCTCTTTTTTTATTATATAAAACAAATATAAACCATGCACTCTCTTACATATTATAAATGGCTTCTCAAGCCTTTATTTATATCTTTTAAATGACCTTTGGCATTCACCTTTATGTCCCTTCAATCCTCATGGAAAATGACACCAAACTTGCATGACCCTTCGTATCCTTTCATTTGAAAAGTCATATGGTGACTCTTCATAAGCAAATTCATCCTTTCCCCTTTTGTATTTATTTTGATGACCTTTCAAATTCTTTAAGATGACTCTTCATGGGAAAATGCATCCCATTCCTCTTTTGTCTTTACCTCATGACTCTTTGACTTCTCCATGAGCCCTCTTTTGACTTTTATGCAACCAAAAATATATTCGTTAATATTAAATAAATATCAACACATTTTAGCTAAAATATGATCATTAAAAATACCTTTAGACAATAAATGCTATGGAGCCTTTATCACCAATGTTAGACCTTTGACATGAATGACAATATTTCCAACAATCTCTCCTTTTGTCATTGATGGCAACCTCAAACTGAAACTGCCACATCCTAAAACTTATACTGCACATGCCAACCTGCACATACTACCATCTAAAAAACACACAGTAAAACACATAGTAATTACCCCTTACTGTAGCATCATGTACCTATTTCCTGTACTTATTTTTGTTCTTCTCCCCCTTTGACATCAATGGTAAAGGGCCTATTCTAGAGATAACACTTAGCTCCCCCTCAACTGACGATGATCCTCAATGGCAGGAAGTAAAAGAAATTACTCTCAACTTCTCCCATAGATACTCAAATATGTCTTTTGGTAGTGCCTTTGTGAAAATATCTACAATCTATTATGTAGTACTGATATATTCCATCTTAACCTGTTGATTTACAATCTGCTCTCTCAAGAAGTGATATTTGATGAGAATATGTTTTGTTCTTGAATGGATCAATGGCTTCTTAGAAATATTAATAGCACTTGTGTTGTCATAAAAAATAGAAATAGGTTCATCATATTTTTACCTTGATATCTTCCAAAGTTTACTTCATCCAAAGCACTTGAGTACAACATAATACCGTTGCAATATATTCTACTTTAGCTGTAGAAAGTGATACTGAGTTCTACTTTTTGCTTAGCCATGATACTAAGCTATCATCGAGGAAGAAAGCTCCTCCACCTGTATTCTTTATGTCATCCAATCAACATGCCTAATTTGAATCTATATAAGCAACCAAAGTGAAATCTCTACCTGTGGGATACCACAATCCATAATCTAATATCCTCTTGACATATCTGAATATTATCTTTACCAATTGAACATGACTCTCATTCGAGGTTGCCTGATATCTCACTACCATGCCTATTTCATGCATGATGTTTGGCCTTGATTTTGTCAAATATAAAATACTACCAATCATAGATCTATACAAAGATTGATCTGCAACAGGTGAATCTTCATCCTTACTCACCTTGTTCCCTGTACACATTGGTATGCCAACTGGTGCACAATCCTCAAAACCAAATTTTTTCAATATTTTTTTGGCATATTTACTTTGAGATATGAATATTCCTTTATCTAATTGAAATATTTGCAACCTTAAAAAAAATGATAATTCTCCAAGCGTAAACATCTCAAATTCTTTTTGCATATTATCCAAAAATTCTTTTATCATCTTTTCAATATTTCCTCCAAAAATTATATCATCAACATATACCACAACAATCAATTAATGCTCACCTTCTATTTTGATGTAGAGATTACTGTCGACAAAACCTCTCTTGAAACCTTGATCTTATAGGTACTTATCAAGTCTTCCATACCAAGCTCTGGGAGCTTGTTTCAATCCATACAATGCTTTCTTCAATCTGCATACATGGCTACTATCATTTGAGAGAATAAATCCCTTAGAGTACTTAATGTATACCTTCTTTTTTAGATTCCGATTCAGGAAGGTAGATTTGACATCCATCTAAAACACTTTAAAATTTTAAAAAATTGCATATGCAAGAAACATTCTAATAGCCTCTAGCCTTGCCACTGGTGCAAAAGTTTCTTCAAAATATATTCTCTTAATCTGAGCATATCCTTTACATACTAATCTTGCTTTATTCCTAGTCACTTATCCATTTTCATTCAACTTATTTCTGTAAACCCATTTTATTCCTATCACATTATGATCTTTTGGTCTAGGCACTAATTCCCAAGTATCATTCTTTTCTATCTAATTTAATTTTTTATCCATTACATTAACCCAATGCTTATCATGTCTAGCTTCTGAAAAAGTTTTAGGCTAAATTTTGGATAACAACAAGAAATTAACTTGCTCAGATTCACTTACCATCATTTTTCTACTGTGAATTCCTTCATTTATGTCCCTGATGATGTCACTTTCATTATGATTTCTCTAAACATATTTGGATGGGGTTTTGGTGTCTTTTTTCTCCTTCTTCTCATCTTCATCTGATTCTTCAAAATCTTCTTCTTCAATGATTTCAGGAATGTTTATTGGATCACTGATTCTTTATGCTCCATCTTCTTCTATTCTGACACTTGTACTTTCAACTATTTTCTTGATTTTTTTGTTATAACATTTATAAGCTTTATTCTTGCAAAAATAACCAAAAATATACCTTTATCTGCTCTAGATTCAAATTTATCCACTTTTTTATTAGTTCTCTTTATGAAGCATCTACTGTTAAAAACTCTGAAATAATCAACTGTAGCTGGTTTGTCTTTTCATAGCTCATAAAGAGTCTTGTCACTATTGACTCTCAATAATGCTCTGTTTTGGATATGCACTGCTGTACCAATTCCCTCTCTCTAATATTTATCTAGTATCTTGGATTCATTTAGCATTGTCCTCGCCATTTTTTGAACTGTTATGTTTCTCCATTCAACTAATCCATTTTGTTGTGGAGTTATGGTTATTGAATAATGTCTCTTTATTCTATGGTCTTCACAATACTCAATAAAATGATCTAACATAAATTTTCCTCCTCGATCTAATCTTAGGCACTTAATCTTCAAACCAATTTCATTCTCAACTAATGCTTGAAATACTTTGAAATGTCTGAAAGTTTTTGATTTTTTTTTTAAAAACATTACCCAAGTCATACGTGAAAAATCATCAATAAGCAACATAAAATGTTTCTCACCTTGAGTACTTTGAGTTCTCATAGGTCTACACAAATCAGTTTAAACAAGCTCTAACATTTGAGTGGTCGAGTATTCTTTTGTTTTGAACCACCTTCTGGCCTGCTTCCCATGTTGACAAGGTTCACAAAGTGTGTTGGATGACTTTGTAATTTTTGGAAGATTTTTGACTGCTTGCTTCTTGTTGATGTTAACAAGATTGTCAAAATTTATGTCTCATTGTCTTGTGTCATAACCAACTTTTTTCAATCTGACTCAAACAACATCTTTGACCTTTAATATCTGATAACATATACAAATTATTGCTTGTTCTTTGAACATCTGCAACCAGCACATCTGAATCTTTACTCCTAATTTCACAATCTTTTGCATAAAACTTTAGTGTGTGCCCCTGATCATACATTTGACTTACACTCAAAATATTATGCTTAATACCTTCTACATATAAAACATTTTTATTTTTATTTATACTATTATCTAAACTTAGTGCACCTTTTCTGACAATTCTGACAATAGTATTATCTTTGAATTTCACTGTGCCACCATTGATCTTCTTCAAGGTTATGAACTTTCTCTTATCTCTTGTTATGTGCCTTGAACATCCACTATCAATGACCATTAAATTTTTTCATTTCTTATATGCAAAGCTATCTGTACCAACATAAATTTTTCCAGTTGTTTTTTCTACCAAGAACATGTCTGAACTTTTTTCTTGATGAACAGAGCCTTGAAATTCTGGTCCTTCTTGACTGACTCGAACATGTTTCTATAGTATTGAGCTATGTGTCCAAAGTTATTACATTTATAACATATTATGGCCTCTTCATTAAATCATAATCACAACATCCCTTTACTCTTTCAGGTAGAGGTTTGGATCATATGGAATCCTCTAGAATCCATACTAAATGAGATGTTCTTCAATCTTGATATAATAGGCTTGGGGAGCATACATGAGACCATATGGTGACTTGATAAGTCTTTACACCTTTTGCTCATGACTAGGTGTGACAAAACCCTCTATTTGGGTTATGTACACTTCCTCATGTAGATCTTCGTTCAAGAAGGCACTTTTCACATCCATCTAATGGACTTTCCATCCAAACTATGTAGCCATAACAAATACCATTCGAATAGTATTTATCTTGGCTATGGGAGCAAATGTCTCATCATATTCAATGCCTTCTTTTTGTGCATAGCACTTTGCTACAATGTTACCATATACTTTTTTCTTGGTCTTAAAGATACATTTTCAACCAATAGACTCCTTCCCTAGTGGAAGATTAAAAAGTTGCCATGTATTTTTCTTCATTAATGATTGATACTCTACATCCATGGTCTCTTTCCAAGGCTTTTACTCTTGGGATTCTCAAATTGTTGAGGACTCAAAATATCCTACAATTATGTTCATTATGGCCAAATTCACCTCTATAAGGGCTATTGGAAATATTGTCATTGATGTCAAAGGTCTAGAATTGGTGATAAAGGCTCCATAGCATTTATTGTCTAAAGATGTTTTTAATGATCATATTTTGGCTAAAATGTGTTGATATTTATTTAATATTAATGGATATATTTTTGGTTGCATAAAAGTCAAAAGAGGGCTCATGGAGTAGTCAAAGAGTCATGAGATAAAGACAAAAGAAGAATGTGATGCATTTTCCCATGAAGAGTCATCTCAAGAAATTTGAAAGGTCACCAAGACAAAGACAAAAGAGGAAAGGATGAATTTGCTCATGAAGGGTCACCATGTGACTTTTCAAATAAAAAGATATAAAGGGTCATGCAAGTTTGGCACCATTTTCCATGAGGATTGAAGAGACACAAAGGGTGAATGCCAAAGGTCATTTGGAAAGCTATAAATAAAGGCTTGAGAAGTCATTTGTAATATGCAAGAGAGTGCATGGTTTGTATTTGTTTTATATAAGAAAAGAGGAGAGAATAGAAAGAGATATTATAGAGTTCTATCATTTATTGAGTAAACAACATTGAGAGAAAGTTGTGTTTTATACACAAGAGGGGTTGGTGCTCCTGTGGGTTGGTACTCATAAATCTTTACAAGGGATTAGTGCTCTTGTGAGTTGGTGCTCATAAATTTTTGCAAGGGGTTGGTGCTCCTGTGGGTTGGTGCTCACAAATAATTATTGTGTTGGTGCTTGGTAAAGGGGTTGGTACTCCTGCAAATTGGTGCTTGTGAACTTTGTAATTTGAGTTGGTTCTCTTTCATATACTTGAGATTATTCTTCGTAGTTTTTTCCATTTTGGGTTTTCACGTAAAAATTTGGTCTCTCTCTCTCTCTCTCTCTCTCTCTCTCTCGTGTGGTGCATACTATCTTCAATTTTATTGCATATCTTGAATGAATGGTTAAGTGGAATTTGATTAAGTAAAATATTTATAAGATATATGATATACTGATTCACACCCTCTCTCAGTATATCTCATACTTAACAATTGGTATCAGAGTAGCTTTCTTTTGAAAACATTTTACAGCTTGAAGTAAGATCGAGCAAGGCACGATGGCTGGATCACATGAAAGTTTTTCTACAAATAAGGCACCTTTGTTTGATGAGACAAATTATGTTTTTTAGAGCATAAGGATAAGGACTTACTTGATGGCCCTTGGATTCAACATTTGGCAAGCAGTGGTGGAGGAATATGAAGAGCCACAGACACTTGTAACTACTCCGATGAAAAAAAAGGCAAGTGAAAATAATGTTAAATCTTTAAATACTATTTTATGTGGTTTATGTGAATTAAAATTTATTAAAGTTATGCAATGTAAATCTGCTCATAAAACTTGGGTAAAGCTTAAGAATATTTACAAAGGTGATATAAAGATTCAAAAAGCTAAGCTTTAGACTTTTAGAAGATAGTTTGAGAGTTTAAAGATGAAAGAGAAATAAAATATAGTGAGTTACCTTTTGTGGGTTGATCAAATAGTTAATCAGATTCAAGGTCTTGGAGAAAAATTAGAAGAATCAACTATGGTACAAAAAGTTTTGAGATCTCTACCATTGAGATATGATGCAAAAAATTTGGTAATTGAAGAGATGAAGAATTTAGCCAAACTAAAGATGGATGAGCTACATGGTATTTTTACAGCATATGAGATGCGGACCAACTAAGATAAATCCTCAAAGAGAGAAGCTACTTTTAAGACATCAAAGAAAGAGAAGGCTAAGATTCAAGAATCAAGTGACAGCTCTAGCGATTATGAAAATGACAATGAAGCTCTATTCATCTGCAAGCTAAAACAAAGGCATAGGTAAATATCAAAGAAAATTACTTTTTAAATATTTTAATTGTGAAAAGATTAGATATTTTGTAGCTAAGTGCCTAGATAAGGGTAATGGTGACAATAAAGAAGGAAAGTCTACACACAAGAAGAATTTCAAAAGAAAATTTAAGAAGGGATTTGAGAAGAAGAGTTTATATTCTAAAGATCCTAGCTTAGTCAAAGATAGTGGAATTAGTGATTCATAAGAAGAAGATATTCTATTCGTGGCCATATATGAAGATGCTTCTACAAGTAAAAGTACAAATGATCAATAAAAATAAGATGAAGCTGAAGTAAATCTAGAAGGGGAACTCATTTATGCCTTATAAGAGTTAAAAGCTCTCGAGAAGAAAAATCAAAGATTGAAGCTCTAGATCCAAAAAAATAAAAAGGAGTCAAAGGAAATAATTGAAGATCTATAAGCACACTTTGAAGAAGCCAAGAAGAATGAAAAAAATCTAATGGCATAGTTGCAAAAAGTAAGTAAATAATATGAAAGGTATGTTATTAAAATTGCTTCTTTAAAAGTAGATCCTGAGAAAACAAATAAAACAATCAATGATAAAGCAACTAATAATTCAAAATTTGCGAAAAGCACTAATATATTGAATAAGATATTAAAAAGTAAAAAATCAATATCACATA
Organism: Torreya grandis; assembly: GCA_037957365.1. Taxonomy (NCBI): domain Eukaryota; kingdom Viridiplantae; phylum Streptophyta; class Pinopsida; order Cupressales; family Taxaceae; genus Torreya; species Torreya grandis. The sequence goes on from JARHVA010000441.1 coordinate 1,349,197, forward strand.
AGACAAGTATCAGATTTGAAAAGAAAAATAACTATGTTGAAGCTCTTATAAAAGAGAAAACAAAGAAAGAAGAAGTTAAGAATACAGAGGACATCTCAAACAATGAAGGCTGAAAGGAAGAGAGCTACAAAAGACAATCAGGTCAGAGATACACAAACATGTTTTATTTTTATGGTTACTATTTTTATTGTAATGGATATGATCATAAGAAAATAGAATGTCAGAAAAAGGCTAACAATTTCATAAACAAAGAGAAGGAAACTCATGCAGAGTCAAGTAGAAACCACAACTCTTTTGCTCCTCTATCATTTTATATGTTGATGATCTAGTTATCACTAATAGCTCAGTGACGATGATTGATGCAACAAAGAATAATCGTAAGTGATTGTTTGATATGATAAATCTCAGGCTATTGCATTGTTGTCTTGGTTTGGAGTTATGGTAAAAGGGACACAAGATTTTCATGTCTCAAATCAAGGATGCCAAGATCATGCTCAATAGATTCTGGATAATGGATTGTAAACTTGTTGCAACACCTATGGAGACAAGACATTAGTTATCTCATTTTGATCCATCACCACTATTAAATGCCACTCTTTATCGATAATTGATTAAGAGTCTCGTTTACTTGACATAAATTAGGCTAGATATTAGTTATGTTATTAACTATCTTTCATGATTCATGCAAGGACCAAAGATGAGTCACTAGAAAGCAATAAAGTGGATATTGAGATACATTAAGGGTACTATGGAGTATGGCCTATAATACAAGAATAATGATTAGTTATTATTGATAGATCACACTAATGCAGATCTTGTTGGTTTTATTGATGATAGGAAATCCACATCTGGATTTGTTTTTCTTTTTGGGATCTGGTCCTATCTCATGGGGAGCAAGAAGCAAAACTTTGATTTTCAATATTTCATTGAGGTAGATTATTGTGTAGTAAGAGGAGTTGTATGCAAAGTAATATGGATAATCCCATACTTGGAGGATTGGTAGTACCAGAAACATAGCCTACGGTTCTATATTACAATAAATATGGTGTTCTAAAGCTTGTTCACAGTCCAATGTTTCATGAGTGCATGAAGGACATTGAGGTTAAACTCTATTTCATATGTGAGCATGTTAAAAAACATGACATTAAGCTCCAATTTTGCTTCACTCAAGATCAATGTGAAAATGTCTTCACAAAGTCACTTGCATGTGAGAAGTTTGAGGCTTTAGGAATTCTCACTCGTACTCTCAAGAGAATTAAGGGGGGAATGTTAAGATAAATAATTAATTAATAGTCTATTTTGTAAGAGGTGTTTTTTTGTCTAAATATAATACACACATATAATATAATTTGTTAATGCCATTATAGTCATAAGGATAGTTTTTATATCCTATTTTAGAGGGGATAATGTTAGTTGACATTAAAGTATAAATAATGGCTTTCGCCGTTATGTTTTGAGTGGAATAAAATATATACATTTTGGTTTGTAATAAAAGTCACTCTCTTACTTGATAAGCTAGTTTGTGCTTGTCTATTATGTGTGGTCCCTTGGCCTTATTTGATGTAACATCTTCACGTCAAGGTGATTGGGGTAAGCTCAACCCATTACACTTTCATAAATTGTGCAAGTTTATAGCCCTCAAAAGTACACCTAGGTTTTCAAGGTGAAGGAGATTGATATCTGGGGTTGCACACATCATCAGGGTTCAACATCATACATATAAAACTTTTAGAACATGTAAAGGCGATCGTACAGTCACAAACACATTTTCTCGCACATGTCACTACCAACCATTATAGGTCAATATTGACAGTTGATACTGACCTGTACATGATGATACTAACCCTATGTAGACATAGATATAGTTCCTGACCTTGAAGAAGCACTAAAATACTTCAGTCTGTTTCCACTATCAAAAGTCAATCATAGTCAGACATTCAATCATAAAAGTTAAGTACTTATCCCTTTGTGTACTTATTATATTTGACATATGCCACTTGTCAAATCATTACAATCAGTTTTAGTAGTTTACTCCATATCTTAGTATCTCAATTCACATACTAGTTTCTATCTTAACTAGATTATGTAATTCATCTTAATTCAATTTAGGGTAAAACAACTTGATATTAATATTGTTGATTTTACAAAAAAAGAATATATTCCATAATGATATATTATGAAACACTAAATGTAAATGAAGTAGCTAGAGAGCTCTTTGATGGTTCATAAGGCACAATCTTCACTAAAAGTTAACAAATTGGGCGACAATATAAATAAGGGAAAATATATTTTTAAACACACTCAAATTAGAGTAGCATTAAGATGGATGACCCCTTGGGGAAGTTTGGGCACTTTGCCCTTGTAAACATTATTTTGAATCTTTATTCATGAAAATAAGGTTATACAAATGACTTGATATTAAAACAATTGATTCCTTAAAAATGATATTACATAATGATATATTACAAAAACACCAAATACAATACATAAAAATAAAAAAATACAAAACTCCATAATAAATAGTTCATAAAACACAATACTATAAGTTTTACAAATAAAATAACAAACTAAAAACACCATACTTAAGTGCTCTTCAATAAACTTTTAAAAAGTTTTAGTGCTTTACCCATGAAAGCACTAAAATAATTACTAAAAGTTTTATAAATTATGCATAAGGTTTAGGAAAGTCAATTGTAGAGAAACATCATAAGCATACTTCATCTACAAAGATATTTACTTAATATTAATAGGAAGCTTCACTCTTAAAATGATAATTTAATATTTTAAATAAAAGAAAATTTTAATTTTTTACATATTAAAATTTAAATAATGAAATATTAAAAAGTATTATCAAATAATTTAATATTAAATATTATTTATTTTATTGATAATTTTATATATTTCATAAAACAATTATATTCTAATTTTTTTAAGGCTAATGATAGATCAGGGATATTAATCTGAAATGTTGAACTAAAAATAAGAATATAATATTTCTAAAAATTTTAAATGAGAATCGTAAACATCAAAATCTTTAATAATAATTTATTTGATAGAACATACTGTTTTTTTAACATAATATTCTGCAATGGTATTAAATCAGAAAACTGCCCAACATACTGATTTTTAAACATAATCTTCTGCAATGGAATTAAATCAGAAAACTGCCCATTTATTGGAGGATAAACACTGGTTTTTTGGTGTTAAGCTACACGTTTAAAATATTTACTTTGTTTTCAATTAAAAAAAATATTTACTTCTTCAATAATTTAAAATCAAAAGAACTACTTTGTCCATCACAGAGTGAACTTGGGTCTGAGTGAATACTGTTACATTAAAGATCTTACCCGAGACTTGAATCAGCGACCACTCTGTACACAACACGATAATGCTAATTCGATCTGTGCTTTACCGTGGCAGTAAGCGGTACAACGATCTTCTCAACGGTAAGATCTACATACCCATTACAATTTATCTTTCTTGTTTTTTTTAAAAAAATGTCTACATAAACCTGCAGGAAAATACTTACATCGGCCTTTGGAGAGTCCCTGGTTGCAAGATGTGTTTAGAGCGCTGCCATGTGCTGAACCTGTAAAGACACACGATTTTCAGAATCCGGTAAGTTATTCTAAATCAGTCCAAGGGTTTATGAAATTTGTTTGAAGCTAAATTTGCGAGAAATTCAGAAAAAATGGGTTAAGTCGTATGTTTCTGCTTTATAACCCTAATACAAGTAATTATGCATTTAAAACCCTAAAACGAGAAATTTTGCAAATTGAGCAATGTTGCGCTTAAAACTCTACAATAAGTAATTCTGCATTTAAAATCCTGAAATGAGTAAATTTGGGGTTAAAACTTTGAAATGAGTACTTCTGCCAGTTAAAACCCTAAAATGGGTACAGTTACATTGAAAACCCTTAAATGAGCAATTATACATTTAAAACCCTAAAAGGAGTAATGCTTTTAAAGGATAGTAAAAAAGGAATATAAAGCTTTAGGAAAAAAATGGATTCAAAAAAATTCCTTTATGCAATTTTTTCCGAAAGTTTTATTTACTTAATTATGGATAGTGGAAGCTTAAAATTGCTAATAAAGTCCTTGGGGCATGTTACTACTCAGGCAGATGCATTATGTGTTTTTTAACTTCAGGAATTGTGGCATTTGGCAGAATTTGTGCATTGTCTCTCTATTCAGTAAATAGTTGTATGCTGTTATGATTTTGATGTTGATAGTTTGCCTTTCTTAAAAATCTTTGAAATCTCGTGGAGGTTGTGTGGTGTTTTGTTATTGATAGCTTGCGTATTGTATGCCTGAGTGGGCCTGGTGGTAAAAGACGTTTTTCCATCCTTGAGGCATGGGTTCAAAATCGGACGGGGGTAGGGTATGTACACTCTGTAGTCTAAGCACAGTTAGGTGCATAGAGGGTTTCGTGAGTAATGCTACACTGTAATGTACACATAGTTAGGTGTGAGAGGGATCTCCTGCTTAATGCTACCCCATTTGTAGGCTACAGTGTACATACAGTTAGGTGCATGGGGTCCAATGCATCATGAACTTGATAACTAGATTCTGTTTTCAGTCCAAGCTGAGTATTACAATTCTGTGATGCTTGTGCAACTTTTAAAAATTCTTCTAAAATATAGGCTTCTTCAAAAAGGATCATTCAGTTTCTCAGTTTGTGGAGATCCATTTAGAGTTCCAGGCATGTTCAACCTTACATCACCTAGACACTCTAAAAAATCCTCAACTTTTAGCATTGGGTGTGTAGGCTCATGCTGAATTCCCGCACCCTCTGATCTAGAACTGACCTGTAACATAAATAGACAATGATTTTTTAAAATTTAAATTATTCTATCCAGATCAATTATTTAGATCCCCATTAAGCCTAACATGAATAAAGACCCAGGTATGGTTCACTTTAAATTCAACATTAAGACACAACTTTTGAGCATTTCTCAAATTATCAGGGGATCTGAAAATACAATGTTGATTTGTCTCATCCAAATCAGACTTCAGCAACCAATTGAGACCAGCATTACAACCCTTTCTATCTTGTAGAGTCGCAGATAAAGTTTGCGAGGGAAATGTCAAATTTTCCTGGATACTACCCTCCTCCTGCTTGACTTGCGAGTAACTTTTCTTTGATAACCCTTGAGTGTCACCAAATGAGGTTATATTCTCAGAAAAAGAACTATTCGTTGAAAAGGATAATTTTTTTCCTTCTATTTGTGCCCCATTTTGTCCTCCTTTTTTCGAAGTATCTGATCTTTGTAGCGGTACTGCTATGGGGTTTGGATATTGCCGATATGCAATTTTTTTGGGCCTGGATATGTTTTTGGATACGGCTGTACAAATATATATATATATAAAAGCAAAATTAACCACATAATATGCATAGATTAAACAAAATAAGTTAAATAACCACACAAGACACTGATAATTAAATGCCAAATGTGATGATATTTAGTGGTTGAAATTAGATTAGTCTTAGAACAAGTACATCATACAAATGTTACAATGGAAAAAAAAAAAGACAAATCGGCATATTCATTATATTCACTGTGGTCTTCAATTTCTTCATTGAGAGCGTCATCATGTAATTCATTAGAACTACAAGCAATAGTAGTGTGTCATGTCCCCCTTTTGATCGTGGAGCCATTGAAGACCCTTAGCCTTGCTTTGTTACCCAAGGGCTAAGGGAAAAAGGAAGAAGGGAAACACTTGGGGTTTCTAAAGAGCAATTATAAAAGTACTTTATTATTTTAATTTTCACATAAGGAGACATTTGAGGGTCATGGGCACTCAATGATTAAGTGAAAGCTTATAATAAAAGGTCCTTTTAATATTTGAATTGTTTTGTCTTCCTTTTGGATGCACTCCTTTGGGAAAAGGCTATAAAGGTAAAGGGGGGATTTTGTGGAGAGGTTCATGCCATTTTTTGATAATTGAATTTGTAAGCTTAAGCATGAAAATGCTTAACTTAGCCATTGAGGACGAAACCCTTCAATGGAAGTTGGAGCAAGGGCAAAAACCCTTATGTTCAACTAAGGCATCGTCTTTCAGGGGTTGCAAGGAGCATCATTGGTTTGGAATTGCAGAATAAACATCATTTTCAGGGCAGCGAATTATTCTAGGTGTGGCGTCTAGGTTTTGAGGACAAGGTTGGCAGTGATCTAGGGTTTGAAGACCCTTGAGGACAACAATTGGTTTGATAAGCTCAACAGCCCTTCACTAGGGTTGTGTGACTCAGTTTGGGAGTGTTTTTGGGACAGTTTGACGGCTGCCATTGGCCACAAAGGCAGCGACCTACCTAGAAATTAATTCATACATTTTGTAAGGTCAAAATTGGCTCATTTGGAGATCTGAATTCACAGTTATATTCCTGGTATTTTTATGTTATTTTTCAGCTATTTAATTGAAGGGAAAATCTGATTTTCAAGTGGTTATCATTGGCTGTATTATTTGGTAATTTCCTGTATATTTTGGAAGGGTAAAATATTAATTTGATTCTAATTTGCTAAGTTATTTTTTCTGAAGGCTGGGATGCACATATACACTGGGGCATCAGCCAAGGTGAAGTGTGTCCAGGTAAATTCTAGTTTTCCTTATCCATGCAGAGACATCACTGGCTGAATATAAATGGAAAATTCAATGCACCGTAAATTGTTCCCATTAAGAATTCATGTGACATGGTATCTATGCTGCTAACTGTATGTTGGTTTCTTCTGTGTTAGGCCAACATGGGTGCCAAAGATCATGCAATTGTCATGCTTGATGCAAATGCAAATGCCAAGCTGAAAGAAGTTGTCAGTTCTGATTTCAGGACAGCAGGCCAACAATGCATGGTACATAGTACAGCTGTCTTTTTTAGAGGTCTAAAGCCCGGGTAACATTTCAGTACCATTTTCAAAATTTTGCGTCCTTGCATTTGAAAGTAGTAGAGTTTCCTATGTATCATTGTTGGTGTTTTTTTCATTTGAAATATTACATTTCTAATAAAATAAGCTTTTGTTAGAGAACTTTTATGTCAATAGGAATATTTTCAGGTGGCACATCTTTGGTGGAAACAAACTTATGTTTCTTTTTCTTGAAATTTCATTGGATTTATTGTTTAGAATCTGTTGAGATGTATTTTTAAAGAAAACAAGAATAATCTTGCTAAAATGTAAGATACAAGATTTCCTATCACACAATACAATAACACTCAAAAATGCAATCTCTTTGGTTGTTTACTGTAGAGTTAAATCAGTTCCCATATGTATGAAGTTAAGATTTAAATGTGCTCACTTGGGTTGGTTCATTGACCAAGTTTGCAGGCTTCATTCTAAGCTATTAATTGGAAACTTCAGTTTGAAGTGTCATCCATCCGGTAAGAAGTGATGAGGTAGACAATGAGTTAAGTTGTAGCGGTAGTCAGGTAATCTTTTGATTGAGATGATACATGTACTTTCCCGCCTAGGACCTCATCATAACAGTAAATTACAAAAAATGAGCTTTGTAAACAAAATAGCTTATCGCAAAATAATGTGTGTCCTAGTTACACACCAGAAAAATAACCTTTACAACTGCAAACAAACATTAGAAATTCCTATGAATGCATTTTAGATTAACGCACCAACTATATTCATCAAAATATTCCTAGACAACATGTTATTTTTTAGCAAACATGATAAAGAATAGATGTATAATTTTGAAATATTAGAGATGTTCCTGGTAGACAACAAACTATTTGCAAAACCATACAATGCAACTTGTTCGAAAAAGAAATTGAATACTTAGGACACATTGCATTTGACAAAGATATGGTATTCAAATATTTTTATTTGTGTGGGATTTATCACCACATAGGAGTATTTTTAATACTCAAGTCATCACCACCATGACTATTTTCCATGAGCAGTCATTTCAATATGACTGTCTAACTCATTATGTACATTGGTGAATCCTCACAAGTCAAGTTGACCTGCAAAGCACGCAAGTACCTCTAAGCATTTGTTAGTATGAGGGAGGAATGACAATTTTTTAAAAATCCACCACTTTGAGATTTTCACCCTCTAGCCTCTTTCCCAATTGGATTTTTTTTTGCGTGATTGTGTTCTTTATAAGCCAGCTTTGTTTCACAATTATCATCAATGTGAGATTGTTACGATCCGACATTTTTGTTATAAGTAATGGGGGCTTTTGTGGCATAGTAGCTGATTCACAAAGTAGCAAATCTGTTTTTTGAATGGATGCTTCTAGGACTTGCAGGATTCTATAGAATATTTATACATGAATTCTTGAAACTAACACTAATGTTGCATGAATCGAAGTTATTAGATTTGGCGATTTTAATCTAAAAAATTTGAATTCACTGAATTTTAAGTAGTCACAAAAAATGTGTTGAAATTCATGATTTATTTTGTACGAATTAAATGACGAGTCAAAAGAATGGATGTGTTAGGAATTAGTGCTTCATATGTGTGTGTGTGATGAGTTGTAATAACAATTTATATATGTAATTGTGTGAGAATAATGCGAGTTATAAGTGAACAACTCACTGGAAGGAGAGTCTTTAGGAGTTTGCTAGGATATGAGAGATTTAAGGGATTTGTGATTAAAGTTGAGGAGATCGTCCTATATGTTGTAATCTCTCATAGTGAATAAGTTGTTATAATAAATTAGATTATTTTTTTGTGCAAATCCTTAACGAAATTAATGTTTGGTATCAGAGCGGGTAATTGAATGAGAGTCATATGCGGATAATCTAGTTGTGCCAGAATTCTGTGTATTTCCTGTGTGTGCAGATCTTTTGCGTACAGTTTTTTTGTTTTTAAAGTTTCCTAGTGCAGCCTCACATCGCTGAAGATCTGTATCCTCTTTGCAACTCACAACAAAAATATCAGATCAAGTTTTCTATAAAAGGCATCAATGTTGTGGTTTCTGTTCTGAACACTGCAGATCTGAAAAAAGCGTGGAAATATAAATCAATGGCGCCTAGACAATAGAAGAAACACCATCATAAGAGTAAAAGTGTTGCATTCTCTACATTCATTCATTATCTATAGTCGTGCATCAGATCAGTGATCTGATGGCTCTGCCAAAAACTCTGTCTGATCTAGCATTGCCATATACATGTTGATTACATTGTTTTGATGCTGTATTTTATCTTTGGTAAATGCACAAAAAATAGTGAAAATAATTCTACATAAAGTAGTCTACTTCCCATCGTCATTCCTTACACTTTCCTTGAAGTTGTCAGTGCTCAAAGTTCCATTGAAATTATGTGCTCTGTACTGCGTTGTCAATATCAGTATTCTCATGTGTCTTCTTCCAGTAGACTCCCTCGACTCAACCTCGAATGTGCCACCTAGTAAAATCTTGACTTCATTCATATTTGTAGGGCTATCCTTGGTTGCAGATCTCACGTGGATGCTCGACTTCCCATTAGATTCGTTCTCATCCTCTTCAGCTCGCTTAGCTCACTCAAAGCCTAGAGCCTGCGGCTACTATTACATAGCTTTTTTAAGTCTCCATTTTTTTTCATTTTATGTATTTGATTTATTAAGTTTAATTTTTAATTATAGTTAATAGCTATATTAGAACTTTAAGTTTTTATAGTGTCATATTATCGATAGTCTAATTAGAGTTTATTGTTATTTTAGTTGTTGTCAACAGATTTGTAATTAAAACTGTTATTACAAATCTAATTTATCTACAGTCACAATAGTAGTCTTTTGTTATTTTGTGTCGTCTTGTCAAGAGTCAAGTCATCAGGGCGTTGTCATTAAAATTCTTTGTTATTGGTCGCATTATCGCTTGTACGTGATATCTAGATTGTGGGGCGGAGGGGGGGGGTCAAAATGGACAAGTTGAGTCACATTGAAAAATTTGAAGGCAAAGATTTCCATACCCGGCAAGTTCGAACTCAATTGTTGTTAATCAACAAAGATTTGTGGGAAATTGTTGATGGTAAAGTACCAAAACCAATTGATGCAGATGAAGTCACCAAAGGGAAAGCAAGGATCGAAAAGCGACAGCAATTATTGGCCTAGGGTTATTTGATGCCTACTTGAATCATATAGACCTATCAAAAAATTCAAATTTCATCTAGAAAACATTGAACAAACTATTTGGATCTCAAACAGGAAGCACAACAGTGACCCTGAAACAAAAGTTGTTTGGTCTCAAGATGGAAGAAGGTGACAACATGGTGCAACACATAAGTAAGTTTTGCTCCATTTTAAATCAGTTAGCAGGAATACAAATTGATGTGCATGATGATGATTCAAAAGCCGTATTACTGAATAACATGTCAGCCAGCTATTCTAACATGGTCTTCACACTGAGTAAAATAAATCCTAGCTTGGAAGATCTGAATTCTTCTTTGATAGATGAAGAAAATAGAACTAAGAAAATTGATCTAGAAGAAAGTGTGATGTACGGTAAGCAAGATAAAATGTATGTTAAAAAACAATCTAAATCATCTTTCAAGAAGGGATCAACTTCCAAAGATTCAAAGAAAAAATTTATTTGTTACGATTGCAAACAACCTGGTCACATCAGTAGAAATTGCAGATAGAGAGCACAAGATCTATTTGATGGAAAACTACAAGAAAATGCATGGCTATTGATGAAGAAAATGACTGGGAAGTAAATACTACAAAGACAAGAAATTCAATTGATGAAGAATATCTCTACTAGATGACAATTTACAGGATGATGGAGGCAGCGAAGGAGGATTTTTAGCATCCTCTCGTCAGCGACTAATGATGAGGTCGCACAATAATTTAATGGTATTTTTTTCGTTTTTTCATGTTTTGTGTGATATGATAAGTGAGCAATTCCAAATTTAATCCCTTGATGTAAAAATGTAGTGGAATACCGAATCACAGATTGTTGTAACAATCATGATAGTTGTATAGGTTGTTGTTCTTCCTTTGTAAAACCATCAGTGCACAAGTGTGGAGGATGAACAGACATGTGGGTCCTTGTTCATACTTGGGTAGTTGTATCCATCCATGAAAGCCAGTTGTGAGAATACAGTTTTGACTCTTGAGAATTGCGCGATATCACATGTAGATCAAGATCATGAGCAAGCAAAGATGACACGTTGCAGTTCCAGAACGAGATGTTTTCTATCATATTTGCACTAAGGGGGGAATGTTAGGAATTATTGCTTCATATGTGTGTGATGAGTTGTAATATCAACTCATATGTGTAATTATGTGAGAATAATGTGAGGTATAAGTGAACAACTCATTGGAAGGAGGGTCTTTGTTAGAATATGAGAGATTTAAAGGTTTGTGGTTAAAGTTGAATAGATCATACTCCTATATATTGTAATCTCTCATAGTGCATAAGTTGTCCCAATAAATTGGATTATTTTTTTGTGCAAATTCTTAACCAAATTAATAGAATATATTAAAAAATTTGTAATAAGATGTATCGAAATTCATGATTTAGGGTTTGCAAAAGTATAAAGATTTGCACAGAAAAAAATATTTAAAACCCACATTGTTTTCATTTTGTCATGGACTCATGAGTTGCCATGTAAGCTTTGCAGTTTGCTGTGAATGTAAGCTCGAGATTGAAGCTTGAAGTTCTATGTTTTTTGTTTTTATTGATAACCTGTTGTAGTGTGAATCGTGATACCTTGCTATACCAACGCGATGAATAGTCAGTAGCTATGTGGAGTCTGCAGAAGCTACAACCTGCCAATCTTTGCCTCCAAGAGAGCTAACACTGCTAAACACTTCCAAGTGTTGTGTGTAGTCTCAATGTGAACGGTGAGTATTGGGGTTGCTCATGGTAAGTTACTTTTAAGCTTTACTTGTATTTTTATTTTTTAAACAATTTATTTTTTAAATAATTTTACTTTTATATAAAGTTGTGAATTAATAACTTTATAAAATTTAATTTAGTTTGTTTGATTATTTTTTAAGTTTTAGATTATTGATATTCAATTAAAATTTAGTTTTGAATCAATGTTTCGGATCGTGCTTTATGAACCATCATCTCTATTCTTTCATCTTGATGATGGTTCATGGAGCGTGATCGAAACTTTGATATAAATTTTTTTTACACGGTTCATCTATAAATCTTCATCTTTACTTCATGGATTGTGGAAACACCATCTCTTTGATAAAATTTAATTTATTTTTTATAGTTTTAATAGTTTTTTTTTAAATTGTCTTTTTTAATAATTATTATATAGTTTTTAGTTTAAGTTTTTAGATATTTAATAAATAATTTTTTAATGTATGATAACCCAAAAAATTTATAATTTTATATTTATATTTTATGGTTTTATCTTCTTTTTATGTAGTTTTTTTTTTCGGTTACGAAATTAATAAAATTATGTTTATTTTTAGTTTTATATTGTAGCAATTTAAGTTTATATTATTTTTAATAGGATATCAAAACTCCATCGCAAAATACTTTTCAAATGGCATTGTTATTTATCTTCATTTGTCAAAAAGAAAAAAACAGAAACTCATTCCTACATTAGTACGATACCCCCAAAATCAACAACAAAAGAATTAAAATATATGAACCGTAAGCACCAAACTAATAATTTATAAATATAAAATGAAAAAAATATAATTTTTTAATAAATAACAAAAAGTATAAAATATTTAAAAAAAAAATTATATAAAGATAAATTTAAATAAAAAAAATAACAATAAACAAATTAAAACATGTTGAAAAATAATTAAAAACAAAAAAATTAAATATGGAAAAAAACATAACAAAAAAACAAAGCTATGATAAATATTTAAAAACAAAAGTTAGGATATAAATATTGAAAAAAAACAAAACATAAACAAATATTAAAAAAATAAACCAAAAGCAAAAAAACAAATATTTGTGAGACCATACTCAGCTCCCTTGATCACACTATAACAATCAACACAAGAAGCGATGATCTACTCCTTGGCGAACATTGACTTCACCAACTTCTCTTCCGCGCAACAGTCAACTTCTGGTGTTGAGCAGACAACGAATCAGTAGAGCAATCTGCCCATCTCACCTTTGCCACTCAACTCACGTTTGGCCAGCTCGGCTCCTTCTATGCTCATGTTCACGTCCGCCTCCTCTGTTCAAGCTCAACAAATCTCATGTCGTCTAGGTATATTTTGGTGTTTTGCACAGACGAAAGGCAATTTTTGACAAACAGGAGGGTTTTTTTACAAGTTTTTTTTCCCGTTATTTTTTTGGCGAACTTTCCTGAACTTGGCTGATTTTTTTGCCACATCAAAATTTATGCGAATTTTGAATTTCCTACAAAGAATTTGCCAAACTTTGTAACATAGATTGTAACTACTCTACTCTTGGCTTTCTCCTTTAAGCTCCTTTTTATTTCCTCCTGGTCTAGGATGATTCTCCAAAAGCGGTTTTAGTGATTACAACTTGCGGTACTTGTGGATCCTGTGCAACAACTTGCTGACCTGCAAAACCGAATCTAGAGGTTCGTAGTACCTCCAAGATCACTAATCCATCTCCACCAGATATTGTACACACTTCTATGATGGTGCAACACAATATGGGCAGATCAGACATGGCGCCAAACCTTATGCAATTTCCACTGAATGCATCCTCAGAGTCCTAGACACCTACATGCCATGCCACAAAGGTTAATTCACACCGCATTGAACCACCAGGTGTCAACAACACCATTGCCTCTATTCTGATGGGGTGAAGCCCCAATTTTGATGTCATTCAGCTCAATCAATGGAAGGCAAATAGTCACAAATGGAAGCTCAACCATTTCGACTTCCATAACAGTACTTTGAGCCTTTACGACTGTGTAGTATATGTATAACTATACACATTTGTTGCATTAGATGGAGATTAGATAGTAAAAGATAAGCAGCCATATGTCTATCTCAAGAGTAAGCCATATACAAAACGCACAGATTAATAAAAATATGTTGTTCCAGTTCTATTATTTTCTCTGTTTTAATTCTCAGAATATTATGTTTCATGATGCTTCCGCACATACATATAACCATAGTTAACATGTTCAAAAAGTTTGGTTTGTTTGGAAGGGGAAAAATGTTTGGAAGTTTGGGATTTTGAAAAAAGTTCAGTTCGGTAAATTCAGTAGTTCGGTTAGTGTTTTCTGTAAATTATAAAAAATAAATAATCTTAATATTCGCTAAAACAATTTGAAGTTATTAAGGACTTTGACATAGACATACTTGTGAAGTTTATTTCACTCTTAAAATGACCTTGGCATTTCCCTAAATAATATCTTATATTTATTGATCATAGATATATGTTTGACCAAATGATAAAACGCACTCATCAAAATAAGTTATGGCACATAAAATCTTCAAATTATAAAAGGTGACATTTTAATTATGGGCCATCAGAATAAAAGTATTAGTCTTAAAACTTATTTAAAACCTCCCATTGGTGTTGGATAAAGGTAGCATTTGATTAGTCCCTGTCATGATTTTTTTTTATGACAATTATTTATTCAACATTGCCTTGACATTGCCCTTTAAATTTAGTATAGTTTTTAGAGGAAGAAAAACCATTAAAGATGATATACACATATTTATTATAATTTTTTTTTTAGTATTTTAGAAGGTTTACTTAAAATTTCATTCTATTGAAAAAAAAATTGATTATATTTTATGAATAAAAAATCATAAATATGATTATATAGCGATCAAATTTAGTCCACGCGTCTTATGGTAATTAAGCATAAATTTTGGGGGCATTCGGTCCACCTATGTTCAAAATTGAAAGTTTTGCCAAAATTGAATTTAAATTTAGGTATCCCATCTGTCTAAATTTTGAGTCTTGAAAATTCCATCGCACTTGTGTAATGCCTATCATCGCAAATGAATTATAAGAGTGAAATAAACATCACAAGTATGTCTATGTCATAATGAATATCATACCACCCTCCGAGATAGTTGTTACATAGATAATATGCCACAATCTGAGCATCTTGAGTGGAGGCAATTAAATAGCTTCCTGAGCCTCCTCCCACGGACAAAAAAGTATACCCAAAGGAGTGGAGAATTTGTCGGAACAAGATATAAGGTTTGAGTTGTTGGACACTAGTTCACAAGCTTGCCGCTGTTCTGCCTTTGAAGGTTCACTTTCCTACTGTGGATCTTGATCAGAAATTCCTTGTTTCCATCAATGTTCTCAACTTCAAATATAGTGAACATAGATAGTCCATATAGGCTGCCCAAGTATTTAGCTCGGATGTCATTGTATGCAAAGCACTCCATGAGATAATGCCATTTCATCTCAACCCTACCTAATGTGCACATTGGACATATTCAAATATAGTGAACATAGATACTCCATGTAGGCTGTCCAAGTATTTAGCTCGGATGTCATCGTATTCGGAACACTCTGTGAGATAATGCCATGTCATCTTGAGCAAAGGCGATTGAATAGCTTCCGAAGCCTCTTCCCAAGGACAAAAAAGTATAACCAAAGGAGTGGAGAAGTTGTCGGAACAAGAGATAAGGTTTGAGTTGTTGGACCCTAATTTACAAGCCTACCGCTATTCTGCCTTTGAAGGTTCACTCTCCTACTGTGGATCTTGATTAGAAATTCCCCGTTTATATTAATGTTCTCATATAGTGAACATAGATACTCCATGTGGGATGTCCAAGTATTTAGCTTGGATGTCATCGTATGCAGAACACTCTATGAGATAATGCCATTCCGTCTCAACCCTACCTGCTGTGCACATAGGACATATTCTCTCTTCTCAATTTTCTTTTGGGATCTTCCACCTACCTATCTCACATTGAAGCTGATGTGACCTAGTTCTTAATTGGGCTATGAGCATCTTCATTCTTCATTTAATTTTTGCCTCTATGTAGGTTTTTTGGTCATGCTCATAATCGGGGTTGAACTTGGTCATGTAGTACTACTTTTTCCTCCCTACTTGCTTTGTCCACATGTTTGTTTTAAACTTTTCTCTCACATAGCTCTTTATCTCTTGATTGGCCGCTGGGCACTCTTGTATGTTTATATCCCACTTATCCATCCATATTTTGTTTTGTTTCATCCAAGTCCTCTTTCGCTCGTTCAACTCTTTTTTTATTAGTGCCTTTGGCCACCTATCCTCTTTCATGCCATCTACTTTCTTTATGTAACCTAGGAGACGTATCATAACTGCAGCTTATATTGGGAAAATACCTGTTTCTACAAGAATTATCTCAGAAAGAACTGATGCTTTAATCTTGAAGGTACTTGTGATTAAACGTTTCTGAATTCTCTCAAATTGCCACCACTTTAACCTTGACATACCACTGGCCCAAACTTCGCACCCATAGAGTACCACTGGAACTACTGGTAGCCTAAACAAGACCCTGGTTGTTGCAGAGCCATTCCAATTCTTTGCCAAACTCTGCCTATATCCTTCATTCAAGGTTCTACCTTCACAGTAGTTCTTGGGATCATCCTACACAAGTTTCAATTGAACTTTAAACAGTCAATCAAGCATTCAACAACATTCAAATACACTAAAACATTCCAACTTCTTATTACAAACTATCTTAATTCAGTCACATCACTCATTATCGACTAGAACTTTCATAGTCTTGATTCACTATATTCTCCCTTAACAACATGCAACAATGGACATATGTTTCTTCACAATGGATTCTGAATATTGTCACCTTAGGGGTAATTCCCACAACCTATTCACACTTCTCAACCCATCTTGTACTTTCTTTAATGCACAAACCTATTCCACACAACTCTGCCCTGCCCTTTCTTGATTCCTTGTAGCCTTTGTTTACTGAATTTCTCTTTGTACGGACATGTACGGACACTTATCCAGAAACTATACACAAACCTAGATACCCTTTTCCTTAAACCATCCACTCACCAAGTTTCATCCTCCAACTCGTTCTCTAGACCACTTTTCTTCATGTATCTAGCCGCTGTTTAGGCCTTTTAGGTCTGTTTTGCACTCTAAAACACAGGGTCTTCTAACAGTACGGATAAATACACAATCACTGTAAAAACTCCTAAATCTGTTAGCCTACAATATAATCTTGGTAATCACCAAATGTTGAAGAATTTTAACGGTGGCAACTTTCACAATTTGCCAAGCCCTAGTCTAGGGTTTACTATCCTGCAGACAGGCCCGAGAGCCTACAAAAAGGCATATCTCTTGATGTATGAAGTTTCCAAGACCCATTCCACATTTGAAAGGTCTGTATTCATCATATACTCCTCTACAAGCAATCTAGAAATCTCATCTAATTCATTTCTCAGTGGAAAACATCAATTCTCAGTCTCTTAGCACTGTGTTCTATTAACTAAACAGGGGTAGGCAGGGTTTCTTGGTCCATTGTTACTCCAAAAGTCTTCAATACGCATACTGAGGTTCTCAATGCCTTCAATGACTATCAAACACCATTTCCCATTCAATACCAAGTTCTATTAATTCCTCTATTTGACATAACAGTCAATCTTTCCTTTACGTTGTTCAAGCAAACACAGTCAACAGCTCAAAAACCCTGTATAGACAGATAACTCATCTTGATAAGCAACAAAAGGATTCAAGAGCTTTGAACATTGTCAATGACTTATCTCATTGCAATAAACACTTGAGTTTCAATATGAAATTCGTTCTTTTCCTTCAACACACTACCACTGTCCAATCCAACCAAGTAAGCTACAGAATACAGGGGATTTCAGGTCAGTTTATAACATGAAATGATCAATCACTTAGATTACACCATTCACGTGATGAACATTATAATGAAACCCTAGTTATTGTTCCTCTTATATAGGCACATACTTTATTTATCAATCTTCTTATGATAACGTGTTTCAAACAACATATAAGGCATGAATAGGTTTTTCTGCCTGCTGACTGATACAAACCCTCACTCAACAATAACAAACTGCACCCAAGGGATTTAGTGATCTGTTAGCTTCCTTTATAACCAAATACACTTCTCATTAACAATTACACACAAACTCAAATACAAATAAGATCAAATACTCGGAATCTTTCTTGCACAAATCTGGAAATATGCACTTCCTGTTCTCAGTTCTGACTGTCACCACAAATGTGACAACTCCCCCCCTCACCTTGGGGTTCCCTGTCTCATTCAAGAGAATACAACTTGTCCTCAGTCAATATCATTAAACAAACAATCATGCACTTACCCATGGAAGATTCAAATCACATAATACTCTGTCTCAGCCATGAATATCAATGCACACAGAATTAGTATCTAAAGCAGGATAAGCATATCCAGTCATGCGTCTTCTCAATTTCAAATCTGGAACAACTTCTCATCATGAAGAGATCATCAAAGCTCCATTTGGACACAAGTAGTCCATCATTAATATATATTCCTTGGAAATTTAGATCAATACATAATAGGACTTACACAGTCCATTAGACAATCTTTGCAGACCTTCTTCCCTTTCAAATGTCTGCCCTTTCTCTCTATCCTCTCATTCCTACGGACTCTCTTAAGACTCTATCATCCTTCTACAATATAAAAGGACTCAAAACAAACTCCTAACTGTTTCTTGAATCAAGAAACATCTAACAACTCCCACCCACGTAGGGTGGTGACCTTTTAGACTGACACCTATTTTCAACATGACATAAACATTTAAAACTAATATTAGGACCTTTCTAAGACCAACAAGGTCATTTACAACATTTGTTCTCAATTACATATCTTCAAGACTCACTTAGACCCATTAAAACATCATAACAATTTGAAATTCCCTTTTGGCGGGAATACCTCTCATGATCACAACTTCAAATTTGCTCCTACTTAAGACTTCTAGACTATTTATGAGCATGCCAAGATGCCCTTGCATCACTAGTGGTCTTCCAATCCCACAAATCAGCATCTCGACATCTGTTTTGAAGAGAGTACAATGCTCTCCATCCTTGTATTCTCTTTATTATGCAAGTGTCCCAATTGAGCTTGTTGGTGAAACAAGCCCTTGTATTTTGAGACTATTACCAGAGGGCTGCCCTCAAATATGAAGCTTGCATGCCTCTTCTCTTTTTGATGTGAGATGATCAAAATCTTCATTTTGCTAGTGTTGACTTGCATCCCTACCTCTTTGCAAAAGAGATCTAAGGATTTCAAATGATCTCTTAAGCTTTGGGCTGTAGTTGCAGTCAAAATAGGATCATCTGCGTATAGGAGTTTTATCACATAATTAGCTATGTGGACTTCGCCACCTCCTAGTCTATCTATCCATTCTTCCAACTAGTCAATATAGAGACCAAATAGTGTTGGAGATAAAGGACATCCTTGTTTAACCCCTATGTCGCTACTGAAACTTTTTGATAAAATTGTATGTACTCTGATTTTGGCTCTAACCTGCTCATATAGCCGATGAACTGCTGCCCTATACTCAGTTCCTCCATCCAACCCCATAACTTATCTCTAGGAACCGTGTCAAAAGCTTTCCTAAAATTAGCAAAGCAACATAAGATTTCCTCATCTTTGTTGTCCCATACTTTTTCAATTAAATACCTGAGAATGATATAGTGATCTATAGTTGAATGCTTTGGCCTAAAGCCCACTTGCCCTTTTGCTCTTTTTCCTTTTTTTTCAACCCATTCGCTGATTTTGCTTTCAACCTTGCTTCCAAACAGCTTTGCCATGAGAGGGTTGAACATAATAGTTCTGTAGTTAGATGGGTTATTGACCTCTCCGCTTTTGAAGAAAAGTATGACTAGGATATAGTCCACTCCATGGGGAAACCCTCTCTAGTGATGTTGTTGAAGATGTCTCTTATGTAAGGTGTTAAGATATCTATCCCTCATTTTAGATGTTCAGCTTGTAGACCATCTATATCTCATGCCTTGCAACTTGCCAACCTGTTGATTCCTTTTTTTAACCTCCTTTGTGGTAAACAACTTCACCTATGTGTTGATTATTGGGGTACTATCCTTGTCTCCTCCATGCTCATATAGTAGTCTCGTGTACGCTAGCCATTGCACTAGTGTAATACTATTCTTTGTTTGCCAGGCTCACAGTATTTTAAATGTTTTTTAAAAAAAATCAAAAAGGTGATTTTTCTGAATGATTGAACTTGACCGAATAAATTTGGTCAGCGAAATTTGTTTGGTTCTAACCGGACTTCTGCCTTGTTCAACCGAACATGGCAACTATGCATATAACGCATCTAAATCTTCATTTAGAGTGTTGTTAACTGGACAACTTGGGATCTGGGTCATCTCTTCCTTTATTAAAGATCTGATTAGATCTGGCCCTGATCGAATAGCATCATTTGGTAAAGAGGCCATGGGATGTCTCCGGAGAGAAACTATTAGATTATTACACCGGTATACAGAGAAAATGGTGATTAAGCTAACTTTCGCTGCTATAATGGCTTAACACGTGCTACCTAAAGATGGACTCCTCTCCAAAATGCACCTCCCTTTGTAATAAATAAAACAAAGGCTTTGGTTCCTTGAGGACTTAGCTCTCATTCGCAGGTTGGTGGGAGCCTATCGTCATCCAAAGACTCTCAAATCTAAGGTTTATGAGAATTGGAAGCCACCAGGCTCTAATGGCATTTCATGGCAATCTTTGCCATGAGCATGGGGAAATGATCGATCTTTCAGGGAAAACCATAGTTTATGAACAAATTAAGATTTTTCATGAAGTCATGGATCCCTGCGTTCAATCCCACATAATCTTTCAAGCACTATTGTGGGTCAGACAGTCTCTCCTTTCTGGCATGTTTTGAGGCGAGCCTTCCCTGCAAAGTATTGAACACAATACATGAACACAATACATGAACACAGTTGTGAAAGAACTTGCATTTCAGCCAGGGGTGTTACATGGATTTGGAACAGCCACTGCCAGTCAAGACTTTTTCTTAAATTGGGATGAATTGAGTGGGGAACATCCTGTTAACTATGAAAACATCCCCTCTCATTGAAGGTTGTGCCACCATGATGGTCATCCAGCTTGTGTTTGCCCCTCATAACAACAATTTCAAGTGAATGATGATGTTCCAGACCTAG
This sequence comes from Torreya grandis, assembly GCA_037957365.1. Classification (NCBI taxonomy): domain Eukaryota; kingdom Viridiplantae; phylum Streptophyta; class Pinopsida; order Cupressales; family Taxaceae; genus Torreya; species Torreya grandis. Next base: position 1,370,189 of record JARHVA010000441.1, read on the forward strand.
ATGCCAAAAGACCTATCGAGCTCTAGGGGTAATCAAGATATGAATTCAGATCCAGGACCAAGCCTGACTGCTAAAATCAACTCTGGGGAAGCACTTGTCTGCCACATCAGCACCTATTCAGAGCAGCAAAGCATACACCCAAAAGGCAAAACCCCACAGAGAGGATCAGGTAAGCATCCAAATTTCAAACTACTTCCAAATCTTAGATTTGGAGGACCAAATATTGCACTCAAAAGAGCCAAATGATAACATTAGGCACTCAGCCCGTGGTTCTCCTCCACTTGACATACATACTCCTGCCAACAAGCCAATTTTGCTAGTGAATAATGGTGGACTTCACCCCATCTACAGGATAATCAGCTTGGTAAATAAAAGACCATTGGCAGGTCTGATAATTGGATATAGTGGCAAATAAGACTGAAAAGAAAAGAAAGTCCTCTCATCAGGGGAAGGTTTCAACTTTGGCCTTGGAAGGCTCAGAAACGATTCTATTAATTAGGGAAATGATAGCCAATATGAAGGGAGATTTCATGGTACAACAGGTTATTGAACAGATTAAACAAACATCAGTGTAATTCTATCTTTGAACGTAGGAGCTAATTCCTCTGAGAATAAGCCCCAGTTTCTATGTGCCAACATTAGATCCTCCCATTCCGACCTGGTTATTTACAGGATCTTGGTATCCTTTTCATAGGGTTTGTCTTGATTTTCATCAGAGTTGTGTATGCTTTCTAGATAACTGGAAGAGAGCTGGTGAAAAGCTGGATATTTATTTGTGCAGAATTCCTACAAAATAGAAGAATAATTTAGAAAACATCTGTGAATCTCACTGAGACTCCAGGCACCTGGTGAAAACTTCTCTAAAAATTTTCTTAAAAAAAAATCCCAGAATCTTAATTCTGATGAAATTACTCCAATCCCTGATTGTCATTATGCTATTCCAAGGAATTGAAATGTTTTCACAGACAAAGCCATGGCCGCAGGTCATGTTATGGATTTGCAAAGGCTCAGATTTTCCATGGTAGACAAAAGAGATCATTCTGATCCTAGAGGCAAGATGAATGATTGCTGGGAAAAACTGGTAGCTTCAAGCATATTCTTAAGAGGTACAGTAACATGATAAAGTCATAAAATCAGTATATTTTTAAGGTGTACTTTATAAAGACCAGTTATGTAGTGTCTAGCCATTCCATAACCAAGAAAAAATGAGGTAAGGCTTGTAAATAATTGCGGATCATCTTGTATTTGTTTTGTTTCAATAATTGTGAAAAAACCCTCAATAATTTAGAAAACGGGTTTGATTACATGTTACTACCTTTACAATTAAAAGGAAAGTATCCCAGGCTAAATATTTACTAATATTCATTAGGAATACTATCTTGCAGGGGAGATGTACAACGGGAAAGACTGAATGGAAATAGGGGGATTGAGCCTGGTGCAAATATTGACCATGTGATCAGTAGAAAGGTAAATTTCTTATTCTATCTGATGATGGGTCCAGTAGTGGACTTGAAATGTCGGAACTAAAAACTATTATGCAATCATATTCATAAGATATTCTAATTAGCAAAATGCAAAAAATCATTAAATCTCTTAATGGCTTCTTGGTTAAGCAGATTGTTTTTAATTTTCAAATAAGTAACTGAATTTTCTTTCATATCTTATTCTTGTGCAAAACCACAGGTTGGGTTCTCATTTATGGGTTTCAGGGCATCTTTTGCAGGCGGTTCCAATGTCATTGGTAAGATATGCTTCTATTCTTGATTTTACATGATGCATTCAGACAACATGTACAGTGATGTAAATAATGGATCGAATAAAAAATTCTTTTATGGTGATTGCAGAATCACACCATCAAAACGTAGAATACAGTGAAAGCCTACAACATTTAATTGATTGAATTAGTAGTTTGTTTTAGTTCTGATGACATTTTGATACCATATTTTATCTCTCATGCATAATCTCTCAATATTTTTCATTCCAGGAAAATCTGGCGCACAATATTATGTTCGCCATGCTCGATGCTACTGTAGCACAGGGAAGAAGATATCTTTGAGGGACAAGCGAAATATTCGAGATCACAAACGTAGATTACTTGCGGCTAAATATGAATTGAAACGGGTGCTTTATAAAGCTGTGCTAAGGGATCCCAATCTTCCTAGGGATATGCGGCAAAAGTTCCGTACTAAGTTGTCCAAGTTGCCAAGAAATAGTTCCTTTACACGAGTAAGAAACCGATGTATTTTTACAGGCCGTCCTCGTGCTGTGTATAAGAAATTCCGCATATCTCGTATTTGTTTCCGTGAATTAGCATCTAAAGGCGAGTTGTTGGGCGTAAGGAAAGCATCTTGGTAGCCTCTTTGCTGTTAATGCAGAGTCCTGAACAACAGAGTGAAGGATGTTTCCAGATCAAGCTGTATCCATTTTGAACATCACAGACAACAAAGATAATTAATTCATTAGTGACTTCTAATTACTCATTAGATCACATCTTCTTATTTTAACATTGTAAAAAAGTCTTCTTCTGTGCTCCTCTAATCCATGAAAAGCTCCTGATAACTCCTCTAACATAGTGTATATTTGGCTTTATAGCTAAGAGTTCCCTTTGTTTTAACAAACATTTTAATACAAAATAAAATTAAACTAAAAAATAAAATTAAAGTGAAAAATAAGAATTATTTTTTTATAAATTTCTATTTATAAAAATAAAATAACACCAATAAAATACGAAACAAAATAAAATCATAACAATACAAAATATAGGATTATGATATAGAGAGAAAAAATAGGATTTAGAATTTTTGTAATGAAATATTGATCCATAGAGAAAAATAAACATAAGGTTTTATGTTTAAAAAAAAATTGATTTTTTGATTTAAAAAAATATTAAATATTTTAATTTAAAAAATAAAATAAAAAATATCCAACTTAATTGTTTATAAAACTAAAAAAGTATTTGGGATATTTTATTTAAAAAAAAGTTAAAATTTTTTAATATTTTTTTAACATAAAAAATGATATATAATATATTAATTATTCACAAAGTAAAATAGGCTTAAAGTTTTTTATATAAAAAATACTTGCATTTTTTTCTTCGTATGGATAAAAAATGTGTAGGTTTTTTAATTTGTCTTCCATTCCACATCACCGATTTCGCATGTAAGATCATCACTTGTTTTTTAAATCAGTCTTTGTTTGATTTAATATTTTAATGAATAAACACACTTTATTAAATGTGTTGTAATAAAAAATGATTTATTCGTTTAGGTGAACAAAAAATAGAGGAGTATCGGTCAATTTTTTTCTTATGACCCGCATTCTTACAGTGTTTTAAAGGTAAATTTCCTTGGTATAAAAAATTATGGACATTCATTCATGTATCTATTCCCAGATTCATTGTTGGAATTTTGTGTTCATCAATTTCGTTTTGGTTGATGGAGATAATCTTAAATATATATTTTTAGTTTTTCTTGGGTATCGTATTAATGAGTTGTTTTAATGGTGAAGACTTTGTGCTTTTCAAAGTGAGGCCACGTGTTTAAATCTAATAGGGGGTAAGATATGTATGCCTTATATTTGAAGCACAATTAAATGCCTTATGCATAATAGGAGTTTGTTATAAGCTACCTCACTAACCTTAAACAAGGCACATGACATTGTAAACTGAAAAAATGATTTTCCTTTTCATTTCCAAAACTTTTTAGTGATAGTGCAACCCATTTTGACAAAATGTATATGGACGTGCCAATGACCTTTGCAAAAATGAATGAATACTTTGATTGCATTGAGAAACTTACCATAATGAGTCGTGAATGCCAACTTGAAACATAATTTATAAGAATTTTAAAGTCGTAAATTTAATCCCAAAATGCATAGATTAAGTGTCTCGACTTAGAGGATTTATTCAACCTATTGTAATGTATATGATGGGTTGTGTTTCTAGTTCATTCAAATACATAGTTGCAAAGTTTTTGTATGAACTTAGTCTTATTGTACTTGACCTTAGTACTAGTGCGTTGATAGAGACCTACATGAAAGTGTGACTATTAAAACATTTGTTTTATGGCTGTTCTCTACAATGTTTTTTGGTTTTGTGCTAAAAAGTATATATACGTAACTATATATTTCCAAAATATATTTTATTATCTTGCCAAATGCAAGTAATATAGGCTTCTTAAAAACTTTTTTTTGCATTGCCCAATCACATTGTGCGATGTGCCAGTTTTAAAGTTGGCCTATCCGCTACTCATGCCTATTACTCCCCTTGTTGGCCCCTTCTAAAACTTCCTAGGACAAGTTGGCTAAGATTCTCGAAGACTTTCTTTGGTCTAATGCCAAGCAAGCACAAGAGTTCCACGGAGTTGCCTAGGACATTTGTTGTCTTCCTTGTGAGAAAAGAGGTATGGGGATTATTGATATCCACAGACAAAGCATTGGTTTATGTGCTAAATGGATAATGAATCCTAGAAAATTTTGCTGTGAAATTGTATATTATTTGGATCTCCTTATGGTAAATCCAATTGGAAAAATATAAGGTTCCATCTTTTAATCACAACTGCTTTGATCAAAATATAAGGCTTTTTGTGGCTAAAAGCATCCAGGAAGCCTTTGAGGCCATCAAGTCTCATTTAAAATTGGTTGGTGAAGGTTTTTGTAGTGGTCTCTCTTTTAATGACCACAATCTTTGGTGGTCTCCCATCATGACCAATTTTAGTCCCATGTTGGTTGAATTCCTTGGTACAAAAGCTTTGAGGCTTTTTAAAAAATGGATTCATAATATAAATGAGTTGTCGTTCACAATTGGGCTTCGTAGCCTATGCTAAAAGTGAAATTCAACTTAAGTATTACAAACTTACTAGTCATTCTTCGCATTCAGGAGTTAATACCAGATGTCATGCTCCACAAGTTGGGCCTTTAGTCTGCATGCTTGTGGTAAAAATATTGGAGGTGGAATTGCGATACTCATCTTAATAATTATTCTCTAGGTTTTTGTATCAAGTTATGAGCCCCTTCTCTTCTACACTCAACAAGCTCAACATGCACTAGCATCTTAATATATACATTTAAAAAAAATATTTATATTGGATTCTATTAGTTGAAATAATTTCTTAACCATACGACTATATTCAATTAGTGACAAATACCTATTTTTCTCTACCCAATGAGAACGCGCCACATGAAAAATATTTGGGTGTGATTGATTTTTGCAAAAAAATATATTTTATTTAAAAAAATGTTTAATGTTTGATGCCATTTGCATTGGCGTGCATGTGCTTAATATTTGTCTTGTTTTGCATTTAATATGCTGAGCACATCATCTTGTTGCTTCTCTATTGCATTCAATGGCAGTGTCTTTGGTAAGTTCAGAGCATTTTCAAGTTTTATTGTGTATAGAAAATTCTAGAAAAGTTCAATATAAATGAGATCATTGGCAATGTGGTGCTCAATTCTAGGTGTCTTTGATATATGAATGGGTGCAACTTGCAGCGTTTTTTAGTAATGAACACTACTTTTTGTCCCTATATTTATCTATTGAAATACAATACAAGTAGTAGATATTATTATATTGTACAGTGTTTGTGAACAAAACCATGTGTGTAATAAAAAAAATAGACATGCATTCTTTTTTGTTGGATCCCTATAAGAAAAGTTCTTTGTTTATGCAGTTTTTTGTTTTTTAATGTAAACTAGATATATTCACTGTGTGCATTCTAAACAAACCATTTATATGTCTCAACAATATGTTTTCATTTATATTGGAAGCAAACCCAAAAGGAAATATTTACATTGTTTCAATTTTGTACTATTCTTAAATAAGTGATATAGGTTGAATACTTCTTATTGTTCCTATATTTTTTCTTTGTAATATAATATAAGTGAGATATATTCATTATATATCTGCATTATTTTTTAACAAATCCATGTGGATGTTGCAAAATAGATTTAATATTCCCAAATGTCTGCCAACAACAAATCGCAACTTCCCAAGACATCAACGCAACAAAGAAGGAGATGACTGAATATATGACATCAACATTTGAGAAAGAGATCGCTGCCCAAACAGGAGATCGTTGCCAAGGAGGAACAACAACAAAGGGATCACAACGATTAGGAGCACCACTATTTACTAAGGAGATCGCCACACTAAACAACAATAATTAATTAAGGAGATCGCTACATTAAAACATCAGTGTTTAAAATAAAATTAGTTATTTATTAATTATTTCATTAATGTGTTAATAGCATTCTTTCAAAGGAAGGGTGCCACCCTTGCAGAAGTCACACCTCTTCGTGTAAAGTTGAGGGTATAAATAAGCATTTGGGAATGGAAGGAAATCGTCAAATTAAATCCTATCATTCAAACATTCAAGTGCAATTATGTGCTTTATTATTCTATTCAAAGACAAAAACCTTTGATAGAAAATCCAAGGACGAAAACTCTTGTGATAATTATTGTAATAATCGAAGGATGAAAACCCTTCAGTAATTTAATTGTATTATACAAAATTATTATTCAAATCTAAAGTTACATTTTATTTATTTAAATTTTAAAAAAAAAAAAAAAAAAAAAAAAAAAAAAACACTCATAAATTTCATTTTATCAAATAATATTCTGTTTAGGAATATTACAGTGGTATCAGAGCTCTCATCCTGCCATCTTGTGGAAACATAGTTTGTATACAAAATAACTTATATTACGAAAGAAGAAATAAAACCAAGAAAGTAAATCAACCAATGAAGGAAATGGAAAACAATATGGAAGAGAGGAGCGGAAATGATAAACAGATTGATAAACTCATCCAAGGCCAGGAACAATTGGCTAACTACATGAATCAATTAGCTCTCGTAATGCAATCTATGTCGAATCATGGATATCAAAATGATGGAAATAGTCATTCTAACACTAGTCATAATTGAATATTTCATAAAACAACCGTGAGCTCTTCGATTAGACCCTTTCAACCAAAATTTATTGCAAGAAGGGAATCAAGTATAGAAGAGGAATCCCAAACATCATTTGGAGATGACCTTACAGCAGACTTCGAAGAATATCGAGCCCTTTCGGATGATTTACGAAGTGAATTTTCACTCACAAAATTCATGGACATGAAAAGAAATTATAACGGCACCAGAACAAAGCGTAAACCCCAAAATAATCAAAAAGATCTTCAACATGCATTGGGGAAATTAAACCTGGCAACTTTTGATGGCTCTAATAAATGCACGACTCGAGCATGGATCCAAAAATTAGATACCTATTTATCTCTTCGACCCATGATGGAAGAAGAAGCGATCAAATTCGCAACCCTTCATCTTGAAGGTATTGCTCATGAATGGTGGTACAATGGGTGGATTACACAAGAGTACGATATTATTAAATCTTATAATGAATTTACAAAAAGATTGATCGAAAGATTTGATAGATCGGCCTTGAAATCCATTTTAGGGAATTAGCATTACTAAAACAAAATAGCAATGTGGAAGAATATGTGGCAGAATTCCAAAGACTCTCTGTGATGGTTCCCGATATTACAGAAAGGAGACTTCTATTATTATTCATGGAAGGATTGATTGAACCACTTAAAGGTTTAATCAAAGCCTTTAATCCTCCCACCCTCCAAGAAACGATTAAAAAGGCATTAGATTTGGAAACTTCAACACCGAGAAATAAAATTGTGCCATTTGTGCAGCTAAAGATAACCAATAATGGACAACCATGAACCATGCCATTAGGGAAACAATGGACAATACCCTATAGTCAACAAAGAAAACCACTTCCATCCAGAGGATTCCAATCAAACAACCCACCTAAAACAGGAAAAGAAGTATAAACAAGAAATGATCTAAGGAGGAAAAATCTATGCTTTACGTGTAAACATCCTTGGGGACCAAGTCACCTTTGTTTGGGAAAAGGACAAGTCCATTAAATTGAAGTTATTTTAGATGGGGAACCCGATGAAGAAGAAATAGAAGTTGAAGAAACCATACTTGAACCTGAAGAAGGTGAAAAAACATGGGGAAGTACTCTTGCGACATTATCTGGAGCGCCAAGGTACCATCCCTTTAGAGTAAGAGGAAGTCTTCAAGGCCAAAAAATCATCGTATTAATAGATAGTGGGGCCACTCACAATTTCATTGACGAAGGATTGGTGACAAAAATAGGTTTAAAAACAGAAGATTTCCAAGGTTTTAAGGTAACCGTTGCGGATGGTTTTACCATACCATGCATTCGAAGAATCCCACTACTCCATCTCACTTTGGGAAGGCATCAAATTATTGATGATTTCTATGTGGTGGGTATTGGCGAAACAGACTTGGTACTAGGTGTGCAATGGTTACATTCCTTGGAAGAATTTACCCAAAACTATCAAACGATGGAATTAAAATTTAAAGTAGACGGGAAACAAATAGTCCTTCAAGGTATGGCTAATGCCCCCCGCGCCCCCCCAAGTGATTACTGCCAAGAGAATGGAACAAAAATTCAGGAAGAACCATGTGTCGTGGGCCACACAATGTTTTGTAAGCTCTACAAAATCAGAACCACATAAACATCATGTCGATATTCAGCCCATACTTAACAAACATGCTAAAGTTTTTGAGAATATCCCACATGGATTGCCACCCGATAGGGGGTTTCAACATATCATTGAATTAGAAAATGGTACCTAACCCATAATAACCACACCTTACCACCACCCCAAAATTTATAAAGAGATCGAAAAAGCCATCAAAGATTTATTGGAGATGGGTCATATTAGACCAAGTTCAAGTCCTTTCGCCTCATCCGTGGTTTTAGTTAAGAAGAAAGATGGCACATTGAGAATGTGCATAGACTATCGAAAATTGAATAAAAAGACAATAAAAAATAGATATCCAATACCACGAATTGACAAATTAATTGATGAGCTACATGGAGCTATTTATTTCTCCAAAATTGATTTGAAATCGAGATATCATCAAATACGGATGCGAGATACCCATATTCAAAAAACAACATTTATATGTCATTATGGGCATTTTGAATTCTTAGTCATGCCCTTCGGATTGACCAATGCTCCAGCCACTTTTCAATCATGCATGAATCATATATTTGGTCAACATTTGAGGAAATTTGCGTTAGTTTTTTTGATGATATATTGATATATAGTACGTCAAGGGAAGAACACCTAAGACATTTAGACTTAGTGCTGGAAATTTTAGAGTAGCAATCTCTTTTCGCCAAAATGTCTAAGTGCGAGTTTGGCATGACGAAAATACTATACTTGTGACATATTATCAATAGACAAGGAGTGCATGTTGATAAAGATAAAATTCAAGCAATATTAGATTGGCCTACTCCTACTAACCACCCAATTAAGAGGATTCTTGGGATTATGTACTTATTATCGAAGATTTGTTAAGGCATTTTCCAAAATCACTGCCCCTTTAACTAATTTAACAAAAGAGGGAGCTTTTCAATGGTCTAAAATTGCTCAATCAACATTTGAAGAACTTAAGAAAGAAATGAGTTCATGTCCTATATTGACGGTACCCCCCATTTTTCATTACACTTTGTGTTGGAATGCAATGCTTTAGGAGAAGGAATTGGAGCTGTCCTAATGCAACAAGGTCACCCTATTGCATTTGAAAGTAGGAAATTGAAAGAACACAAGTGTAAGTATTCTACATATGATAAGGAAATGTTGGCAATTATGCACACATTGGTCAATTTCCGTCAAAACTTGGTATGTGAAAAATTCATAGTAAGGACGGATCATAATAGCTTAAAATTTTTCTTGAGTCAAAAGGATTTAAATTATAGACAACATGGGTAAATAAGGTCCAAGATTTTGATTTTGATATTGAATATGTGAAATGGAAGAATAATGTTGTGGTGGAAGCATTATCAAGAAAACACTCCTTGTGCTCCATATCTACCATTGTAGCTAATTGGAGAGTCCTTATAATGGCTGAATATGCTAAAAATGAATTTGCTAATGCAATTCTAGAAGGAAAAAATGGGGATGAACGGTATAAAGTAGTAGAATATCTAATTTTGTATAAAAATAGAATCTTCTTGGTACCCGAATCCAAAATTAAACATAAAATGTTAAAATCTATTCATGACAGTCCTTTGGTAGGCCATCTGGGTTATCTCAAAACATATAAACAAGTGAGAGAGTTATTCTTTTGGAAATGGATTAAGAGTGAAGTTCTTAAGTATATTCAAGAATGCCCTACTTGCCAACAAAATAAAATTGAGCATGAATTTCCAGCTGGTTTATTGCAACCTTTGCTCATCCCTATTCGCAAATGGGAGAGTATTTTGATGGATTTTATTACCGAATTGCCAATGGTTCAAGGGAAGAATTGCCTCTATGTGGTTGTTGACTGTTTAATGAAGTATGCTCATTTCTTTCCACTACCCGTCAAGTATGATGCACGTTTGGTCACTGGGATATTCTTTAGAGAGATATTCAAATTACATGGATTACCAAAAATCATTGTTAGTGATAGACATTGCCGATTTATGAGTTCATTTTGGCAAGAACTCTTTCACTTAGCAAGGACTGAGTTGACTCCAAGCACAAGCTATCATCCACAAATAGAGGGTCAAACCGAAGCTATCAATAAATGGATTGAAGGATATTTAAAGAATTATATTTCGAGGCAACAACATGCGTGGATCAAATGGTTACACTTGGGAGAATTTTGCTATAATACTTCCTATCACATGTCAATTGGAATGTCACCTTTTAAAGTTTTGTAAGGGTATGATGCTCAATTTTTTGTGAACTTGGTCATTCCAGATTGCAGATTTCCAAGCGCTAAAGACTTAATTCAAGAAAGTCAAGATATCCTTGGAATTCTCAAGGATAATCTTCAACAAGCACAAAATCAACAAAATCTATATGCAAATCAACATAGAACATAAAGGAGTTTTGAAGTTGGTGACTTGGTGTATTTGCGTTTAAAACCCTACAAATAAAACTCTATCAAGCAAAGTGGAGCGGAGAAACTCAAACCACGTTTCTATGGACCGTATAAAGTCATATGAAAGTTCAGGGAGGTTGCTTATGAGTTGGATTACCTGGAAGAGCCAAATACATAATGTTTTCCATGTCTCATGCCTAAAAAGGGCACTCGGCCAATAAATTGTTCCTTCCATCGAGCTACCACCATTGGACGAGGAAGGTAAGTTGATCTTAATACCTGAATCCATCCTCGACGTGCATGAGAAGAAGCTAAGGAATAGAATAAATATTTGATTCGTTGGCAAAATTTACCTCTTGAAGATGCCACGTGGGAAGGAGCCTCAATCCTTGAACATCCTAACTTCCAATTGCTTGAGGACAAACAATTTTGGGAGGGGAAAACTATAATATTCCCAAATGTATGCCAACAACAAATCACAACTTCCCAAGACATCAATGCAACCAAGAAGGAGATGACTGAATATATGACATCAACATTTGAGAAAGAGATCGCTGCCCAACAGGGGATCGTTGCCAAGGAGGAACAATAGCAAAGGGATCGTAGCTATTAGAAGAAGCACCACTATTTACTAAGGAGATCGCCACACTAAACAACAATAATTAATTAAGGAGATCACTACATTAAAACAACAGTGTTTAAAATAAAAGTAGTTATTTATTAATTATTTCATTAATGTGTTAATAGCATTCTTTCAAAGGAAGGACGCCACCCTTGCGGAAGTCACACCTCTTCTATAAAGTTGAGGGTATAAATAAGCATTTGGGAATGGAAAGAAAGCATCAAATTAAATTCTATCATTCAAACATTCAAGTGCAATTATGTGCTTTATTATTCTATTCAAAGACAAAAACCATTGATAGAAAATCTAAGGATGAAAACCCTTGTGATAATTATTGTAATAATCGAAAGACGAAAACCCTTCAATAATTTAATTGAATTATACAAAATTATTATTCAAATATAAAGTTATATTTTATTAAAATAAAAATAAAATACTTATAAATTTCGTTTTATCAAATAATATTTTGTTTAGGAATATTACAATAGATGTGTTTCTCTTTGAAGGATAATCATAATTTTTTTTATAATGTTTTTGTAGTTTTTTTTGGGTTAAAAAATATAAACTAGATATATTCATTGTGTATTTTAAACAAACATTGAATATATAGTTTTTCATTGTTTTCATTTTATGTTTTTTTCTTGTATGGGTGATATAGGATTTTTTGTGTGTGAGCGCACGCGCATACGAACTAGAAATATAGACAAGCTATGTAAGTATCCAACAATAGTAATATACTTTAGTTTGGAGAAAACCTAGTAAGATAATTTTGTAAAAAATTTTCAGTTTATATTTGTTAATGTGAAAAACAATATAAGTTGCATATATGCATTTTGTATATGTAATTATTATGAACAAGTCATATGGGTGCTTAGTAATAGCGATATATTTTTGTTTGTAGAATACCCAAAAGGGAAGTTTTATTTTTTTTATGGTTTTGTGTAGTTTTATTGTGTATGGAAAAATCCATAAGACTTGAACATATACAAGATCATTGACAATGTGTTATTCTTCCATTCTAGGCATATTCAAATTGTGGATGAGTGCAACATGTAGGTCTTTGTTAATAATGAACACTTCTTTTTGCTCGAATATTTTTGTAAATATAATATAAATATGATATATTCTTGGCATATATGCATAGTTTATGAACATACCTGTAGGGATATATATATATATATATATATATATATATATATATATATATATATATATATATATATATATATATATATAAATTTTTTAATTTTTATTTAAAAATCAAGTTCAAAATATTTAATGTATGAACTATAAACAAATAATGTGCTTGCCCCAATAGTATATGTTTATATATATTTGAAGCAAACCTAAAAGGAAAGTTTTGCATTATTTCCCTTTTGTATTTTTTTTAAAATGAGTGATCTGCACTGGATATATTAGTGTCTATATATGCTATAAATGTAGATAATCGATGCAGGAGTTTATTTTTTAATAGATAAGGCTAGATGTATTCATTGTGTGCATTGTAAACAAACCATCTGCATGTCCCAACAATACATTTTCATTTATATTTGAAACAAACTCAAAAGGAAATTTATTCATTATTTTAATTTTGTATTGCTTCTTGAATAGGTGATTTATGCTGAACATTTAGTTTTGTCTCAAAAGGGATACATTAAGGAAAAGAATATGAAGGATAAAATAAGTGATTTATGCTGAACATTTAGTTTTGTATTGCTTCTTGAATAAGTGATTTATGCTGAACATTTAGTTTTGTCTCAAAAGGGATACATTAAGGATAAAATAGGTATAATATATACCTATTTTATGGTCTAGTGCTTGAATTGAAGCAAGCTCTAAATTAAAAGAATAAGTGTTTTACATTAAATTTGTCTTTGAACATGCTATGGTTTCATATTATTTTTACATTCAATTAGGTCAAAATGTCCCATAAAATTATTTATACAAAACTAGTTCTAATTAATCAATACAACGTGAAATTTTTATTTAAGATTTTCACTTACCAATAAAACCATTACAAAATATATCATCTGTAGCTTTCTCTAAATTACCATACCTACTATACATTGGATTTATTTAAACGTGTTAGAGCCAAATGACACGGTACCTTTTTTCAGGATCAGATTTAATAGCACATATAGAAGTGCGTAGGCATGTAATTGAGTTCTGAATATGAATGTACCACATTGGAATAGAGATGTCAAAACTTGTTTCAAGTCCTTAGAGGTTGTGAGGATTTATTTGATCATCTTGAGAGAGTCCAAGACTAACTACAAGGCCATATTCCATACATATAACCCATATTCACACTCACTGCCTTGTATACAGAAATGCATACCTACAAGTGGCTTACACAGAGATCTGAGAGTGTGATCTGGAGGAGTTTAAATTTTTTTAAGATTTCCATAAAATGTGTGGAAGTTGGATATACCTTAGAAACTACTTTTTAAGTATTGGACTAGAAGGAAAACTTTAGAGGTCTCCCCAAGTGAAGGGATTTAAATTCAGGGACAAGTTTCCCTAAAACACCAAAACAGAGGCCCAAGCATTTTTGGTGATGCCATATAACAGTGTCGCAAAGAGTCTTGATGAATCCAAGTGCACCCATATTGTAGCATTCACATAGGGGTATAACCTTGAAAAATATAATGGATGTGTGACTAAAGGAAAATTATGTTTTAAGGCATCCAATTTTAAATTTTGTTCACTACAAACATCCAATGCTTTTCTACAAGATTTGACCTAAATACTCCACATGGAATATATAATCAAATTTTGACACATATTTCTCATTAAACTTATTATGATCACCTTATTTTTCTCTTTACGCTCTTTTATCTCTCCCAAACAACCTATTAGGCCTCTTCACTCAACTAGCCCTCTTTTTTGCAGATTTAGGTCATATGACCTTGATAATCATTTATAATCACTTTTATAACTTCATTACATATTAAAAATAGTTGTATACAAGAAAGAAATAGAATTTTTAGTTAATGCCCCATCATACTAATCTCCATCATACTAATGTCTAAAACTAAATGTTCAACATAAATCACTTATTCAAGAAACAATATTTATGTTAAAGATATGACATAAATATTAGTGATTTTCATTATTTTAATTTTGTATTGCTTCTTGAATAAGTGATTTATGCTGAACATTTAGTTTTGTCCGTATATTTTTATTTGAAATATAATATAAGCGACATATATTGATTGCATATATGCATTGTTAAAAAACAAAGCCATGTGGGTGCGATAAAATAAACCTGTATTGATGTTTGTAGGATATCTACAATGAAAGTTTTGCATTTTTGTAGTTTAGTTTTTTGTTAAAAAAATATAAGCTAGACATATTCACTATATTTATTGCAAACAAAGTTAGATATATAGTTTTACATTGGTTTCATTTTAAAATTTTTCATGAGTGACATAGATTGGATATATTTTGTATCTATATATACTATATGTGTAGACAAACGTTGGGGGTATCGAGCAATAGTTATATAACTTAGTTTGAAGAAAACTCAAAAGAGAAATTTTGTAAAAAATTTATAATTTGTATCTGTTAGTAAAAAAACATAAATTGTTTATATGCATTATGTATATGTAGTCAATCTTAACAAGTCATATGGGTGCTTAACAATATTGATCTATATTTTTGTTTGTAGATTAGCTAGAAAGAAACTTTTTATTTTATAGTTTTGTATAGTTTTATTGTGTAGGAAAAAATTGAGAAGATTTGAACATAGATGCGATCATTGGCAATGCGCTATTTTTCCATTATGGTCATCTTGGAATTGTGAATGAGTGCAACTTGTAGGTTTTTGTTAGTAATGAACACCTTTTTTGTTCCTATATATTTTTTTCTTTGAAATATAATATAAATAAGATGTATTCATTGCACATATACATAGTTTGTGAACACATCCACAAGAGAACTTTTTCATTTTATTTTTATTTTTCTTTATTATGAACACACCCGCATGGAAATTTTTACATTTTTATAGGTTGTATTTTTTATTTAATAAAAAAGACACTGAATATATTCACTATGTTAATTATAAACAAGACATGTGTTTGACTTAATAAATCATGTGCATATGTATTTGAAGCAAACCCAAAAGTAAAGTTTTGTATTATTTTTTTAGTATTTTTTCTTGAATGTGTGAAATAGGCTAGATATAGCCATTATCTATATATGCTATAAGTTGTTTAATTATTTGAATTTTGTATTGCTTCTTGAATAAGTGATTTATGCTAAATATTTAGTTTTGTCTGTATAATTTTATTTGAAATTAACTAATCATCTATATGCTATAAGTTGTTTAATTATTTTAATTTTGTATTGCTTCTTGAATAAGTGATTTATGCTGAACATTTAGTTTTGTCAGTATATTTTTATTTGTTTAATTATTTTAATTTTGTATTGCTTCTTGAATAAGTGATTTATGCTGAACATTTAGTTTTGTCTGTATATTTGTAGTTGATTCATTATTTTAATTTTGTATTGCTTCTTCAATAAGTGATTTATGCTGAACATTTAATTTTGTCTGTATATTTTTATTTGAAATATAATATAAGCGACATATATTGATTGCATATATGCATTGTTAAAAAACAAAGCCATGTGGGTGCGATAAAATAAACCTGTATTGATGTTTTCAAGATATCTACAATGAAAGTTTTGCATTTTTGTAGTTTAGTTTTTTGTTAAAAAAATATAAGCTACACATATTCACTATATTTATTGCAAACAAAGTTAGATATATAGTTTTACATTGGTTTCATTTTAAAAATTTTCATGAGTGACATAGATTGGATATATTTTGTATCTATATATACTATAAGTGTAGACAAACGTTGGGGGTATCGAGCAATAGTTATATAACTTAGTTTGAAGAAAACTCAAAAGAGAAATTTTGTAAATTTTTTATAATTTGTATCTGTTAGAAAAAAAACATAAATTGTTTATATGCATTATGTATATGTAGTCAATCTTAACAAGTCATATGGGTGATTAACAATATTGAACTATATTTTTGTTTGTAGATTAGCTAGAAAGAAACGTTTTATTTTATAGTTTTGTATAGTTTTATTGTGTAGGGAAAAATTGAGAAGATTTGAACATAGATGTGATCATTGGCAATGCGCTATTTATCCATTATGGTCATCTTGGAATTGTGAATGAGTGCAACTTGTAGGTTTTTGTTAGTAATGAACACCTTTTTTGTTCCTGTATATTTTTTTTCTTTGAAATATAATATAAATAAGATCTATTCATTGCACATATACATAGTTTGTGAACACATCCACAAGAGAACTTTTTCATTTTATTTTAATTTTTCTTTATTATGAACATACTTGCATGGAAATTTTTACATTTTTATAGGTTGTATTTTTTATTTAATAAAAAAGACACTGAATATATTCACTATGTTAATTATAAACAAGACATGTGTTTGACTTAATAAATCATGTTCATATGTATTTGAAGCAAACCCAAGAGTAAAGTTTTGTATTATTTTTTTAGTATTTTTTCTTGAATGTGTGAAATAGGCTAGATATAGCCATTATCTATATATGCTATAAGTTTAGACAAACAATATTGGTTTCCAACGATAATTATATACCTCAATTTGGAGAATACCTAGAAGGAAAGTATTGCGAAAAAAATACGTTGTATATAATATTATGACCTGCTACACCTAACCTCAATTAAAAAGTCTTTGAAAATAGAAATGAAAGTATTGATAAAATGTCACCTTGGTCATAACTCATTCATGATATTGTGTTGGTAAAACTCTTCTAAAGGTCAAATCAAATCCATCCCTTTCTTATCACATTCCAAAAGATCATTTTATCATCTTTTTTGTTACATTCAAAGGTTATAACTTGGAACATCAGATGCTTGAACCAAAGCAATAAACATAAAGTGTTTAGGGATTTTATTAGTAATAATCAACCGACTCTACTTGCTATTCAGGAAACTAAAATGACCACCAACATTCTCAACAACACCAAAACTCAGCTTTGGAAGGAAGCGAAGGTTGCTAGCGTGGACTCTGAGGGAACCTCTGGGGGTCTAACAAATTTTTGGAAGGACAATGAGTTGAATGGTGAGATCTTGGTTGAAAATAAACATCATTTAGCCATTCTTTTCTCACATAAAAATCAAGATGATGCTTGGATCTTATCTAATATATATGCTTCTAACTTGATGGTTGTTCACAAAAAACTATGGTATCAACTGGTCTCCAAAAAATCATCAACTAACATCAAGTGGATGTTGGCTTGTGATTTTAACACCCCTATTTGTCTGGGGGAAAAAAAGGTGGGGCTCAATATCATTCAGACAACATGGAGGACTTGGACGAATTCATTAGTTTCAATAATATGCTTGACATCGAGCTCAGAGGCTTCCCTTACACCTAGTCTAACAAAAGGATGGGCAATATCCTTATTCAAACCCACTTGGATCATGTTCTTATTTTCTTGCTATCCTCACTTCCAAGAATAGGATCCAACCATAATCCATTGGTTCTTAATGTTCTCAACAAACTCAAAACTCAACATTCTCCCTTTTGGTTCGAGCACATGTGGTTCTCTCACTTGGAGTTGATAGACATAATAAAAGAATGGTGATGGTTGGATGTTCCAGGATCAGCTATGTATAAACTTATGTAGAAGTTAAAGCACGTCAGGAAAGAAATCTGCATTTGGAATTGGGAAGTTTTTGGCAACATCTTGCAGCAAAAGGAGCAAATCAGATTGGATATTCAAAAGATTGAAAGTTACATAAGCATCTAGGGAGCTAAATCTTAGTCCTTCCAATAGGAGTAGAAACTTTTGGCTGATTATTATTCCATCCTTAATAAGGAGGAAACATTTTGGATTCAAAAATCCCGAGCCACCTAGCTGAAGGAAGGAGACCGCAACACTAGCTTCTTTCAGATGGTCACTCTCAAGCACATAAGTCATAATAGGATCAACAAAATTCTTAAATAAGATGGCTTAGTACGTGTGGATCCTATCATCATCAAAAATAAAGTTGTTAACTACTTCAAGGAACTCTTTGCTAAAAATTCAGAGCTTGATGGCAACATGGTGAAGGATTTTCTTTAATATATTCCTTCCCTTATTTTCGTAGAGGATAACCAAACCTTACTCAAGAACATCACTGAAAAGGAACTTAAGGTTGTGGTGTTCATCATGAATAAGGATAAAGAGCTAGGTTTAGAGGCTTTCCAGTCACTTTTTTCCAATTCTACTGGGATACCATCAAACAAGATCTGTGGGCCGCTGCGAGGGAATTCTTCTTGTCGGGAAAGATGCTTAGAGAACTTGATAACACCTTCATATCCCTCATTACTAAGAAGAGTGATCCCACTAGCTTCAAATACTTCAGGCCCATTAGCATGTGTAATTTAGTGTACAAGATTTTCACTAAAATTCTGGCTATGAGACTGCAACCTTTGATGGGCAAAATCATTTCTATCAGTCAAGGGGGATGTCTTTGAAAAAAAATCCAAGATGGCATTTTGGTTGTGGATGAAATGATTCATTCCATGGAAGAAAGCAAAAAAGAGGGAATGGTATTCAAAATTGATATGGCTAAAGCCTATGACAGAGTGGACTAGGTCTTTATTGATTTGGTTTTACACAAATTTGGATTTAATAAACACATCAAAATGCTAATACATAATTGTATTTCCTCTGCCATGTTCTCTATTATCATAAATGGTTATCCGACTATTTTATTTAGGAGTGAATGAGGTATAAGATAGGGTGATCCCTTATCTCCTTTTTTATTCATCATTATGGCTGAATCCTTGAGCGAAAAACTCCTGGATGCTCTAAAAAATGAAGCTCTGATAGGGTTCAAACTGACATCCAACATTCAACCTTCCCTTCATCAGTAGTTTCTTGATGATATGATCATCTTAGCTACGGCCTCAATTAGAGAAGCCAAGGAACTAAAAAACATTTTGATTCAGTATGCTGAGGTTTCTAAGCAAATGATCAACTTCAGGAAGAGTTCTTTTTTCTTTCTCAACACTCTAGAGCCACGTAAAGTCAAAATTTATAGAATTCTTGATTTCAACATCAAGGAAATACCTTCGACCTATCTAGGTATGCCTTTGTTTAAAGGAAAATTGAAGGATCACTAGAACCCTCTCATTGAAAGATACCAAAGAAAAATAGATGGTTGGAAAGGTGCTCTTCTGTCCTAAGCCAAAAAAGTTGTCATACTTAATAGTGTTTTGCAGAGTCTCCCCATTTATCTTATGTCCATGTTTAAAATGCCCAAGAAAATTCAAAATAAAATTGACAGAATGCAAAAAAGATTCCTATGGCAGGGGGTAGAGGACAAGTTCAAATTCCATCTGGTAAACTGGAAGAAGGCTTGTATTCCAAAATCATTTGGAGGATTGGGCATCAATAACCTATCCATCATGAACAAAGCGTTGGTCACCAAACTGTGTTGGTATTTTATTAAAGACGCTAATCAATGGACCAATATTTTCTATGCTAAAATCTCCATAACAGGCCTCCATTGGATTTCCTACATGAGGAAGAATTCATCAAAGGCTTTACCATATGGAACTTTTTCTCCAAGAATAGAAAAAAATATTATAAAAATCCATGCATGGAAATTAGGCAATGGTTTGAATATTAGGTTCTGAAAACACACTTGGATTCTAAAATACCCTCTAGAGGCAATTGAACCATGGCACCAAATCAGTCAGCATTTTTCATCTTCAGTAGGTGAGAGAGTGGCAAATTACTTCCAGGAAGGTATTGATAAAAAGAGATGGAAACACCTGAGCATAGACAATGCAGATGTGTACATAGCCAACATTATCTCAGACCTAAACTTCATTCTCCAAGGCATACATATTTCCAATTTACAAAAGGAGGATGAGTTAGTTTGGGAGGACTCGCCAGATGGTAGTTATCAGGTCAACTCAAGGTATTTATTACTTCAACCCAGCGTCATGGTAGCTAACCTAGTGGCCAAAGTTTGGAATCAAATCTTGATTCCAAAGATTAACATATTCTTGTGGCAGAGTGCTCAAAATAAGATCTTCATCATGAACAATATTTGTAAAAAAGGACTCACCCTGGCTAATAGATGTGTTCTTTGTGAAAAAGAGGCAGAAACAATCTACCACATATTCTTTGAATGTGCCTTTTCTTTCAAAATTTAAGGCTTGCTGTATAAGAGATTCCAAGTCAGTTGCAAGGTTCATTTTAAGAGGCCATGATGAAAACCCCTTAGATTTTTTAGGTGAATCAGATTCACAACTTTGGTGAATCAGAGTGTGCAGAGGAGGTAGAAAATTGTCTTGTTTGTTTTTTGTACAACCATTTTACAAATTGATTGTATTCAGTGAGAGCCCAGGGTGACCTCATGCCACTAGATGACATTATGCTGCTAAGTGACAATATGTTACTAGGTGACATTATTGTATTGAGTGACATTATGTTATCGGGTGACATTACGTTAACGGGTGACATCTGGTGCTAGAGCCTAGGGTGACTGCACTAAAAAATGTGTATTATGGTGCTGGGTGGCAACATGCTATTGAGTGACTTCACGTTGCTAGATGATATTATGCTGTTAGGCAACATCATGTTGTTGGGCATCATTATGTTATCGAGCGGTAGTATACCATCAAACAACATTTTACTGCGATGCGACATTATGCTACTGGGTGGTAACATGGTGTTTGGTGACAACAAGGTGCTGGGTGGCAACATAACACTGAGGGACAATATAATGTCACTTGGTAGCATGGTGTCACTCAGTAGCATCATGCCATGTGACAACATAATGCCTCTTGATAGTATGTTATTGCATGACAACATGGTGCCACCTGGAAACATACTATTACATGGCAAAATGCTATCATGCAACATCATGGTATCACTCAGGAACATGCTACTATGCAGTAACATGGTGATGTTCAATGCCATGCTATTATGTGACATGATGCTATTGGACAATGTCATGCTATCATTTGACATCCTTCTTGCTTGCGGCCCTGTGATGCTGTCACCCATCATCGTGCTACCACATGACACCATGCTTTTGCATGGTGCCATGCTGTCACACAACTTTATACTGTCTTGCATCGCTATGCTATCGAGCATCTTGTTGTCTATCAATAATGTACCCCACCTGTCACCTATCATGTCAACCGATTACTCTAGTTCCCCTTTTGGATTATAAATACCCCCATAGTGCCCTCATTTTCACACTTTGTTTAAAGGTTTTTCTTGTCCTACCTTTTATTTTTAGGCTTCACCTACCTACTTCAATTCTACACTGAAATTTTAATGGATTTTGCATCCATGAAAACTCATAGTCAAACAGGGGTGATCCAAAATTATATTTTTAAGAATCTATTATGTCTAGATTTTCTCTAGATGGTGGAGCAACCAGAATCTTATGTTTACTAGATAAATCAATGCGAACTCAAAGGCCTAGTGCAAATGTCTCAACATGACATGATGATCAACAATAACCTATTGTGGTCTCTAGTTGCCTGTTTTAATCATACTGAGAGCTATTTCTATGTCCACTTTAATAATAAAATAATATATTTTGGCACCTCTTCTTTGGATATCTACAATTTAATAGGGTTTCCATATTGCAATGTAAGTTCTGTTAGAACTAAGGTTGTCTTATTTGACATCAATAAAAATTACTTGA
Organism: Torreya grandis; assembly: GCA_037957365.1. Classification (NCBI taxonomy): domain Eukaryota; kingdom Viridiplantae; phylum Streptophyta; class Pinopsida; order Cupressales; family Taxaceae; genus Torreya; species Torreya grandis. The sequence continues at coordinate 1,392,444 of JARHVA010000441.1, forward strand.
AGTCGGTCTACAAAGTGGCCATTAACCCAGTTGGTAAGCATTAGATTTATTAATGAAATTAACATTTCTTAATTATTCTTGAATCATTTATTATAAATAGTTTGATAATCTAATTGTAATTTCATGTTTGCTATTTTCATTACAGATAGTGAAAATCGAAGGAGAATCTTTGTTGATAAAATCGCTAATCCATTTCTCAAATCTATTGTGCATTTCTTCCAAGCTAGAATTATTTTGCAGGGAAGACCATCAGACATTCCCTTTTGGGCTGTTTACTATATTCTTCATTCTTTGTCGGGTGTTGTACATCACTGGTGCATAATTATATCCAACAAGATTAAGGTTGAGTTGAATTTATATTTTCGAAGGATACTTGCCCCATTTCATCTTCCAACTATATTTTGGCCTTATCTTTTGAGGCCTTATATGATATCTGCAATTCCCACTGCCCTCCATGAAAAAATGAAAGCTAATACTTTGTCTATCGAGAAACATGAGGTACATTTAGTTTTCTAAGTCTCCTTTCTTACTTTATACATATTTCAAATTTTAATATTTTTTATCTTGTTATTTGTTACAGGTGAGAGTGCTTGCTTATGACACAAGAAAATAGGCAACAACCAAAGGTCAACGTGCTCTAGAGAGCTCTGGTGATACCTAGTCTATGGAGTCTTCGTTCAATTCATTTTGAATTGTGAAATACCCAAGAAGTGATTATGTTTCGTCTCTGCTTCCAAGTTTCCCAAATTTTCTTTAATATTTTTTTCTTGTATTATTTAATGAAAAAAATAATTTTCATATTGTTTTTTTTTGGTAGTTGACTCTCGAATTGTAGCTGTTGAGGATTCTTCCATACAACATAATTAATATTTGCTAACTTACAACTTTTTTTTTGAATTGAAGTTTCTTAGAATTTGCTAGTTAATTACTGGATAATTTACTCGTTTTGCAGGTGAAACCACCAAAATCTCTCCCGAAAGTAGAATGAGATGGTAAAAGCCAAATCTCACAATGAAAACAAGAGGGGAAGAGGCAAATCTATCAAGGAAAATTAGAATGAAAGAAGCAGTCACCCCGACATGTAATAATAGATTCGATTTGAATTTGCATTAATTTTATGTTTTCAAATCTATCAGTTTTGATTTTTTTTTGCAGTCCATCCAACATATGCTAGGAGATTGAGAAGTATGCCATCACTCATACCACCCATCCAGACTCAGAGAAGAGGAAATAACATCTCCCTCCCTGCACAAAGTAGAGGAACACTGCAAATTTTGATTTCTCAAATTTCTCTATTGGTGGCATTTCAAGTGCATAGGGTCTTACATGTTTGCAACAAACTGATCTAGATGAAGAGTTTCTTGAGATTGAAAGTGGGCCTTCGGCTATTGATGGATTCAATTCACATGATTTTATTCAAATTGCTAATGTTCTTACAAAAGTGCCTTCTATGGCTACCTCTTCTCCAGCTACCCCACCTCACATTGATAATTTAAACGTCTCTAATGATTCCATTACTAATTTTTCATTGAAAAATCTAGTTTCAAAAAATCTGCTTACTAATATGAGGGAAGGTGTTATTGAAGAATTTAATGATTTAAAACAATAGGAAATAAAAGCAAAAACACTTATCAAAGAAATCAATGCCCATTATCACAACCACTCCTAAAGAGTTAATTTATTTTCACTTGTTCAAAATGAACCCTCAAAGATTGACGCTTTATTTCAGCAAGCTCAATCTAGATTGATTTTTGTTGACAATGTTTACTATGATAAGATTTTAAGGATTATGATAAACATGTTGAAAAATTTAAATGGAGAAGCCCAAAAATATTTCAATAAATAGGCTAAAGATATAAACCTTGTAACCATTGTACAAGCAGAGAAGGATAAAGCTGTGCTAAGTTTTCATTATCTATAACGTGTATTTTGGTTATTAACCTTTGTATGTACTTGACACTTATGTATTATTTGTTGATTGCAGGCAAAATATGAAAATTTGAAGCAAGAATTACTTCTTAATGTGCATTTGAAAAATGCTTACAAAAGCATCATCTCAGTAATTGCATTGGAGGAAAAACTTGTTCTGTTAAATAAAAATAACAATACTTTGAAAATAATAATTAAAGAGCATGGTATAGATCCAATTATTTTATTGAAGCAAAAAATAGATGTGGATCCAACTATTATTTCAACAGGCAATGCAACAAATGGGGAGAGGGTGATTCTTGCAAATATGAATTTTGCTGTAGAGGATCTTCAAAAGGGAGTGATAATAGAGGATCCACATGTAGGTCAAGATAGCGGGGTTTCTATGGAGGGTGATGGCAAGCAATAAGGGGGTGGAGAGTCTCTACTAGAAAAATATTGATTTGTTTCAGAGTTTATAATATTCAAAATGACAATTCTCAATGTTTCAAATAGTTTATATCATGTTTGTTTGAAAAATTCTTGTTTCATTAAATGATATTTTACAGTTGTTCCAAATACTCTTGTTATATAATTTTACTATTTTTTATATATAAAATGTATTGTGGTCAAGTTTATATATTGTATGGAGATAAAGTAGCGTAAATATTCTATGGAATTATACCATTTTAGTAGTTGTAGATTTGAATGCATTGTTATATTATTCTAGTAGTTGTAGCATTTGAATGCATGGCTACACTGTTCTAGTAGTTGTAGCATTGAATGCATTGTTACACTATTCTAGTAGTTATAGTATTGAATGCATTGATTGTGGTGAAATTTGAAAATATACGACCCCAACTATAGGAAAAATATTTCGTACATATTCGTGTAATGGTTCTAATGTAAATGTGCAATAGAATAATATTGGTGCAATTGAAATATTCTCTATGTTTTGGTTCAACACTTATGCATGTATTAAATTTGTGTATATGCTCTCCAAATTACTATTATAAGTAATTAAGATAATGAAAAATAATAAATCTTAATGATTGGAGTTTTAATAGCAAGAGAACTGGTATTCTATGGTGCACCGTGCATGTCTAGACATAAGACTTGTATGCTTCAATGAATGCTATAAGGAAATGCTATGTACAATGTTAATTATAATTATGATTGCTACTTAATAAATGACATACATTGCAAAGATATAGAAGTACTATTTGAAATACATAGAATTGTAATAGGACAATTTTTTTTTATTAATTTCAATGTATTGAATAAGATTCATGACTGTAACATGTGGGAAATAGATTACATAATTTAATATATTTAAAGATGAAATAATATGAAATATTTCAGAAAATAATAATTGCTATACTTATCAAACTTAAAGTTGGGTAATTGAAACAATCCTCGAGAAACTTGCTCATTGTAAGTGTGATTTGCATCTACCATGTCAATGCTATATTCAGTCTCAATATTCTCATCCTCTGTATTGGTAGCTGTATTAGTCACACCTCTTCTTTCAACTAGAGAACTCCATGTTTCCACTGCTCTATCATATGGAAACTTGTCCACATAATCACGCAAAACGTATAGTCTCAAGAAAGTCTCTATATTTTTATCTAATCTATTTCTAAGTTTTGACTTCATGAAGGATAATGCACTAAACACTCGTTCTTATTCCATAGAACCCAAAATCATTATTTGAACAAGTTCATATAATTTGAAATATTCACTAATACTTTTTTGTAATATGCTACTTGGATAAAGTTTTTCTCATAGACGTGTAATGACACCCTTTTCTGTTGGGTCACTTAAACAGTGAAATTGATCCATCATTGTAATCCCAAACTATATTGATTGAGATGTCATTAATTGTTTATTTAAAAAACCATTAATCTAAACTCCATTCACATCTACAGATTTACATAAATTCATAGAAATTATACCCATGTGTTTATGAAATAATCTACTGATATGTTCTTGACTGTTAACACTGTTCTAAAAAATGAGATTCACAACTCTCATGCCTTCCAATAACTCATCCCTTTGAAAACACTCTATGATCTCAGTGGATAAACTTTGTGAGATTTTGCTTAATTTAATTTGTGTTTTAGACAAAATATTATCATATAGTAAACGTGTCACAGGTACATTTTTAGGTTCAACTCCTATAACATCAAGTCTTCTAGAGCATGTGCATTGGGATCTCAATGTCATTTACCTTGACACAAAGATGATCATGTATATTGAATTTCAAATAACTCTTTGGATTCTAAAAATCTATCAAAATTTGCTAGGTTCTAAAAATGAGATCGTGAAAGCTTTCATTCGATATAATATATCTAAGCATTGACATAAACATTTTCTCAAACGTATGAAGTCAAAAATATAGATAAATCTCTCTTGGGCATGTTTCATTAAACATTTGATTTCTTTCAACATTGGAAAAATACCACATAATATGAGTAAAGTTTCTAAATCTATTAAATGACACAACAAATCTTTTGCTTTGTGAACTTCCCTGTGATAGTTATACATAAACCCTATCAAAGATGGATTTTCATCAAAAAATTTGCATGCAGGTTCATACATGAAAATCCATCTGGTTTCAACATATTTCAGTAGTTTTTTACCATCTGTCACTCTAATTGCAAACTTTTGGAACTCCATAAATATTTTTGGATTAATTGACATGTAAGCATGCAAGTTATGAATAAGCTCTTCCACTTTTGTGACATTACTGAATGTGCTACCATTTATATGCAATATTCATCCTATGTGCCATGCAATGGATTGGAATCATAAATGGAGAAACTATTGTTTAAAGGTGAATAAAAAGACCTTTTCTATGCCCCTACATCATTTATGCACCATCAATGCCAACACACACCAGATTCATAGCTATGACATAATCATCCATCTCAACGCTCTCTTAAATTGGATACAACCAATTTATGAAAGTTTTTCGTATTGCAATTTTATACCATTTCATGGACAAGATGAGATTGCCTTGAATAGTTTTCAAAGGTATACACATGCATGCAAATCCATGCTCTGTTTTCAACTACAGTGACCTTATCGATAGATAGAGAGATAAACATTAATCTCTTAACACTTTCTTTCAAATCTTCCTTCTCAAAAATGGCTAGATATTTTGCCATTATTCAAGCATTTTTATCCGACCAATGTGACTATGGAATATCCAGAAACCCATTATATTGAAACAAAAAAATTTAATCTATAAAATTAGAAATGGGTCTTTTCAATGTGAAAAATAGTAGAGAACTATACATATTTTGCCTTAAGATTGGATTGCATAACTTTTCCAAATTGTGCTTTGATTGTTCCCCCTTTCTGAGCAAGATATTTTTGTAGTTTCGGATCACTTTCGTATTCACGTGCATATCTTACTTGTATTCATTATTCTCCATTTTTATAGCTATGCATTCTTGTTATCTATCCATCTGGGTGCTTCATGAATATATTTATTTTCTCACAATGTTTCTCAATTGTGTCTAATTTAAGTTGCATTCTGTGTTCTTTTTCAAAATTTCAACTGTAAATTATACATCTGCATTCTGTTGGAGGTTCATTATTATTTTACAGTTCTATAGGTTCTATAAATAGATATTTTACAACCTAGTCAATTGGAAAATAACTTCCTATTTTCCATGTACTTCTCTTCCTCCATCGACTTTTTTGAGTGGAATTTTTAACAAAATTTGGTGTCTAAAAAGAATTGCAATTCTCTTATGAAGTGCCCAGAGGAGTGTGTTCTAGTGAAGTGCCTAGAGGAGTGTCTTTTAGGGGTGGCATTCCATTAATAAAATCTTTGGGTGGTGAAAAGTTATTGGGATTAATTCTTTCTAATGAAATAGTGTCAATATCTATGCCGATTTCTGCATTGAAATAGTTTTGTAATTATTCTATAATAAAAAAATTAACTGATATATTTTTTAAAAATTTCAAATTTACTTGTAATCATAGTGCCTGCTATTTGTGTAGTCTTCTTTCTTGGATTTATGAATTAAGACATGATATTGGATTTTTTTGGTATTTATTGTGGTGCTTTATCCTTGCCATTACCTCTTGATGCCATAGTTTTTTATTAGGCAATTTAGTGTTGTCAAATTCTCATATGCTTTCAAGCATCACACTACTATCACGTAACATAATGCTTTTGGATGGTAATCTACTGCCACACGACACAGTGCTATGGGGTGCCAATCTACTACCACATGACACATTGCTATCAGACACTATGTTACCATTGCACAACATATTTCTATCGGGTATCAAGTTATCATTATATGACACATTGCTGCTAGGCATTAGGTTGCCATCACATGGCACATTGCTATCAGGTGTCAAGTTACCATCATATGATGCATTATTGTTAGGCATCAAATTACCATCACATGACATAGTGCTGCTAAAAGCCATGTTGCAGTCATGCGACAACACAACCAAATGTCTATTTGGTGCTGCGTGACATGATGCTACCAGATGTTAGGTTACTATCAAGTGTTGTATTCTTGTCACATGGTTTAGTTACTGCTGAAAGTAGTTGAGTGATGCAGTCTAACCTTAAGTCTCAAGATCTTTGCAATACGTTAAAGAAAGATACTTCAGTGGTAAGTTCATGACTTCTAAAAGCATATGTACTATGTATGTATGTATGTATGAAAAATTGCATGGATAATCCATTAATTATTATAAATTATTGGTGAGCTGACGCCTAACAAAATGACATCCCAAAATTCTAGGTAAAAGGGTCCTATGCTGCACCCAAAAAAATTGCCAAATTCAAATTCTTCAAATCAGAATATTCATAAATTAATGAATATTCACCCCTAAATTTATCCTGGTCAGTTGGGTTCACCCCTTTTCTCTCTTGAATGCTTGGTTGGCCTAGAAGGGCCCTTTTGCACACCAAGAACTCACAACCCTTTGGCAACTTGATTTCCCTCACATAATTTGGGGAGTATAGAAGGAACATAATAATAGGATATTCAGGGACATGAAAAAATCATTTGATAGAGTTTCCAATACCATTTTCCCCTCCTTGCTAAGAATTTAAAGAATATTATTTGGGGCAAAAATCAACCTTTATTTCCTTCTGAGGAAGCCATTGCTAAGGAATGGCTCATCTCCATGGATAACAAACCTTAGGTGGATCTTAAAATTATTCTCAGATAAAATGTTAGATGGATTGTTCCACCTCTTGGTTGGACCAAACTCAACTTTGATGGGGCATCCAAAGGTAATCTTAGAATTTATGGAGGTGGAGTGTTTCAAGACAATCAGAGAGCTTTTCTAGCTAGTTATGAAAGAAGTATAGGTGTGCAATCTAACCATTTTTTAAAAGCTTTAGCAGCTTTATGGGGTGTCCAAACGGTCTTTGATTTAAGCCATCAATGTATTATGGTTGAGGAGGATTCTCTCAACATCATAAATTGCATCAACAAAAATAATGAGGTCAGCTAGACCATAGCTCACATTATTGAGGAAATTCAATTTTTGGCTAAGAACTTCAAAAGCATCACTTTCCAACAAACCTACCGTGAAGGCAATATGATGATTGATGCATTTGCCAATAGAGGGGTTGAGGCTAGGCAATTAAAGTATGGGATGTTATGGAGATATTGCCTAGTAGGATTAATGAGATATCTTATAAGGACAAAACCAACTATAATCATGATGGGATGAAATGCACTCATTATATTTAATATGCATTGCAACATTAGTAATGATTGGAAGGTAAAGGATAGCTAGGGGAGTAATTTCAGTAGTCATCATTATAGGTATGATAACATTAAGTTTTATTTGGAGGCTTCAAGACAATTTGGTAGAAACTCACAAGGCATACGGTTGAGAAGACATAATAACAATTTGAATTTGAAGGGGTTTGTGGGTCTGCATTTCAAAATGGGGGGTGATTTGAATAGGTTGATTCACTGTTGGCAGATAACATAAAAAACAACCCATATATTTGGGAGATTCTCCACACTAGTGGCATCACTAACTTCATCGACTGCATTTTTGGCATTGACAAGCATTTGTCCTATTGATTTGCCAAAAATTGGAGGAATAGAGTGGTTTTGATTAGGAACATCTCGATGGAAATCAACAAGGAACTCATTGATAGAGTCACTTGGCTCAAAATAAAAGAGCATAAATACAACAAGATCACCAAGGATTTTGAGAATGAAAAAGAGAAATTCTTTGTGGGTAATGAAGACCTCACACCTTTTCAAGGGGGTTTCAAGAGGGAAGACCTTCCTACTCTATTCCATGAGGTTGCTCAATACTTAATCAGGTATGTGACTTTAGATGGGTGCTATAAGGTCATTCATTACCATCATTTTTCATTCTTTAATTACCTTCACCACAAAATTCCCATCAACATTCCATCCTTTATCATGCATTCATTGGAACACTTGGTTTTGAAGGTTAAGTAGGGGAAGAAAACAAAGGAGCCACTTCATCAAGTGGTCATTTTCCTCATTTATAAGTTCTTTCAGGCTCTTCATCCTGAACCCTAGGTTATGGTTGAAGAGCGCTATCCTCAACATGATCCTTTTGTCATGTAGTCCTCTATAAATTAGGTTCGGGTGGAGGGGTAGAGTCCTCAACAACCTCCTCTAATCAGACATTCAACTAGAATTATTTGTAGCAGTACTAAGCCTATACCCAGGAATCATTCTCAGGCATCTCCCTCTATGGGGCATGTGGAACATCGGTTCAAACATCCTCTTCAACAAGAAAACATTTTTGTGGTTGGCCTTAAGGAGCTTATAGATAATAATGCGAATGCAACACAAATCCACTCCATCAATGCCATGTCTTCTCTTGAGGAAGAAAAAGATCTAAATTTGGGGTCTGGTAGTAGAGCTAGGTAGGAAAGGAATGATGACAAGGGTGGAGAACCTCTCTCCAAGACTCATAACAATTTGGATCCCAAAACTATGGTAAACTATTTCAAGAGCTATAACAAGCTGGAAGAATTGGAAGATGAAGTCAATCTTCACTAATCCTTTCTTAGATGGTTCATGAAAGACCATACCCACATGAAGAATGAAATTGGCAAAATCAATCAAAAGGATGGGCTCTATTGCACCAAAGAAAAGTAGGTGGAACTATTCTGTTAGGTTATGGAGCTAAAAGCTTCACTGATGCAAACAGAGGAGGAGGTTGCAGAAGGGTTGCAGAGCGTCTCAGATGCTGGCGTCAGTCAGGCCAACTGACATCGGCAGGATTAGACCAGAAGGCAACCGACGTTGGTCAGAAGTCAGCCGGCGTCGGCAACCCCCAGACAGACAGGGACCGATGTCAGTCACCTGTGTGGTTTGAGCTGGAGTGTTTTACGGGTAGTTAGCTAACGAACCATGTGTTTGCATGTCAAGAGCCAATTTTAGACTGAGAGCTGTAGATCTAATTATTGTAATTAGATGTCTAATTATTTTTTGGATGAGATCTATATAATAGACTCATGGTTGTATTGTAAACTTGTGCTAGAGAGTAAGAGAGCATTATTATAAGCTCCTTCTGTGTGTGGGTGAGCAATGGTGTGTTCCTCCTAGTGCCACAGTACCAAGGTGGGTACTGGTCTGGAGAATCAGCAGGGTTATTCATGTATGTATGATCTTGGTCATCAGGTGAGCATGGCTTCTATAGGAGATCTACATGGTAAGTAAGATCATTGATATGCAGGTGTATGTGTGTGCAAGGTCAAGGTTCACAGGTGTGCAGAACCAAATTGATTTGTAGGTGTGTAAAGTTAGAGAGGATAGCAACACAATAGGGAATAGTATCAGGAGAGATCTACTTGGAGTACAGGCGTATACTCAAAGCAAAGAGGAAGGCAAGGAAGATCCTTCCATAAGTAAGGTCTATTGAGGTTCAGATTGATGCAGGTTCAGGGGAGATCTACTTGAAGTACGTTGAGTACTTGTAGAGTGTGTGGAGCACTTGTGGTGTGCGTGGAGCACTTGTGGTGTGCGTGGAGCACAGGTATAAGGTGAACACCAACTCTATGTTTTAGTTGGGTGTTGGGACCTAAGAGAGAGAGCTTTGAGGAGAGAATTACTGTTCACTTGAGGTGTGGGAAGCCTCTGAAGAGGTGGTGGAGAAGAAGTGGCATCTTCTTTATTGTATTCTTTTCTGTAAGAGTTTTAATACAAGTTGTGTATTGTCTCTCATATCTTGTGTTATTTTTGGATTCTAGTTACTTGTTGATTCTGGTTAATTCCACATATTAAGTTGCTTGTATTTGGTAATCAATTGTGTGCTTTCAGTTATTCATATCCCAACACGTGGTATCAGAGCCTTGGTTGTAGGTTCAAAAGTTGATACCATCAAATGGTATTAGAGTGAGGTTAGACGTTCTCAGAGTGAGTTTGACTAACAGATGGCCTAGATCTGTTAAGTGTTGTTGATTACAGGTTACTCACAGGGGTTGCTATTTGAGTGGGAGTATAGCAATGGCAGAAGAAGGTAAGATGAGAATGAAGAAATTTAGGCACAGGTGTAGCACCACAAGGAGTGTGGTGGGTTGTCTTCAAGTGGGAGCTTGAAGAGGAATACAAGCTAGGATGCAGATTAGACAGAGTACTGGTTTTGGGTATAGGTGTAGCTCTTTATCTCCAAGTGGGAGATTGTTAGGGTGTGGAGCTAAAAGCTTCACCTAGGCAAATAGGGAGGTTTTTTGTGCATGACAGTCGCCAGTGTCGGCAAGCCACAACCGATGTCGGTCAGGGGACAGTGCAGGGGAAACTGGCATCGACAAGAGATCAACTGGCGTCGGTCACCTCCAGTCAGGAAGGGACCGACGTCGGTCACCTGGGGTGGACAGGACTACTGTTGACGAACAGTCAGTTAAGTGAATGCAGAGTTTGCATGATAAAGATGAGTTCGAAGTCTTGAGCCGCAAGTCTAATTAGTGTATGCATGAGATCTATATAATAGACTCATGGGCTATATTGTTAAGTGTTGAACTTGGAGAATCCAAGTGTGGAGATTGTAGAGTTCTTCCCATGGTGGAATCAAGTAGGATTCCCCATGTATGTGATAAGTAAGATTAGTGTGCAGGGAGGTGTGTGAATGCGAGGGTCAGAACGAGATCGGCGATTGGCCAGGATCCAAGGTGACAACAATACATCAGTAGGATCATGGTGAGATCTACTTGGAGTACCGATTTGTACTCGATTATATAGATGTAAAATGAGGTGAACAACAACTTGTGTTAGCTGTGTGTTGTGACCTATGAGAGAAGATTACTCAGGTGGGAAGATTACTTGGAGCCCTTGAGGAGGAAGCCTCACAGAGGTGGAAGAAGAGTGTGATCTCTTTATTGTAATATTCCTTTGTAATGAGTTGAATACAATTGTGTGTTGCCTCTCATATTCTGTGTGTTTTCTCATTGATAGTTATTTGTTCTTCTGGTATTTCCGCATGTTTAATTGATTATACAATGGTAATCATGTGTTCTCTTAAATCTGACAAGTTGTGTCAGAGCTTTGGGGAGTTTCGGTCCTGACAAATTTGGGGTCTGGTAGTAGAGCTAGGTAAGAAAGGAATGATGACAAGGGTGGAGAACCTCCCTCCAACACTCATAACAATTTGGATCCCAAAACTATGGTAAACTATTTCAAGAGCTATAACAAGCTGGAAGAATTGGAAGATGAAGTCAATCTTCACTAATCCTTTCTTAGATGGTTCATGAAAGACCATACCCACCTGAAGAATGAAATTGGCAAAATCAATCAAAAGGATGGGCTCTATTACACCAAGGAAAAGTAGGTGGAACTATTCTCCATGATTGAATCACTTCCTGACTGAGTCTATAATTTGGAAAAGGAGAATAAATACCTCAAAGACAAGCTTTCTATCCTAGTTAACTTTAGTAAAGTCACTATCAATAATGCAGTGAATAGCATGGAAGGACTATCCATGTGCTTCAATAATAAGGAAGAGACTAATGAAGGAATCAGACTCAACAAAAAGCTCAAATGAATCGTCAGTGGTAGTGGGGAGGTTAGCATCAACAAAGTCATTGATACAAACCTCAAGAGCATGAATGAAGAATGGACCAAGGATTATGAAAAATGGAAAATCTTCAACAACTGGTTACTTCAAGTGCTGGCTTGGTCTTAGTTTGTGCTGTATTTATGTTGTATTTGTTCTTTTTAGATCTTTTTGTTCCTTGTGAGCTTGAATTGCGTTAGGCCTATGGGCTTCCACATGATTGTTAGCATTGTACAAGTTGGGTCTCCTTAACATCCACTTTTACCCTCAATAAAAACATTATTATATTTGATTAGTTCATGTCATTTTGTAGTTTTATTATGCAAAGAAAAATTAAGAAGACTTTAACATAGACAAGATAATTGGTAAGTACATATCCTCTATTATGGGCATTTTAATTTGTGAATGAGTGCAACTTACAACTTTTTATTGGTAATGAACACTTTTTCATGGTTTTATATTTTCCCTATGAAACATAATATAAATGGGATGTAGTCATAGAAAATATGCACTATTTTTCAATAAAACCATGTGGGTGGTTGAAAATAAACATTCATTTTTGTTTATAAGATATTGTTTTATTGATTTTATGATTAGGAAGAAATTAATATAATAAAAAAAAATAACTAAGTAGGGAAAAATAGCTAATTAAATCCACATTTAACCATGTATTATACCCACGTACAAAATGATATTGAACAACTAGGTTTTTGACTAAAAGCATGCAAAAGGATGAGCTACTTATATTTTTTGGGATCAAAGAGTTGTGTTTGACTATTTTTGACTTGAAGGATGATATTGGCAATGCGGTATTTTTCTATTTTGGAGTCATTTTGAATTTGGACAAGAGAGGTGGCTTGGACAAGAGATCAGGGCACTCCTGTCTAATAGAGCACTCCTTTACAAAACCCTTTTGGAATAAAATTGAAACTTGTAACCCTGAGAAAGCTTCTTATAGGTGTAGGTCAGGCTGCCACAAACCTGTGTTCATTAGATTCAACTTGTATTTTGTCTTCTTTCCTTCAAAACCCAAACAACGTCTTGCACACAAGAAGCAAACAAAGATCAAATGAAAAAGGGGGAAAAATGGGGAAGTGACAAGCAGCCAAATTATCGTCAGAACCCCTATTGTACTGACTATCATGCCCATAAATTAATATCGAAGAACTTAACTAGAAACTGAGAAAAAACATGGGAATTATTATTATTATTATTATTATTATTAAATGTTTCAAGGGAGTGAGACACATAATTATGAAGTAACAGGTATATCATTAAATTAATATTATACAAATAATTAACTTGAGCATTACTGTACAAGTCACACAAGGAAGATGACAACAATCATAACTTAAGAACCTAGACCCGATGCCTCCACTAAAACTTGGGTAGCCTAAATATCCACTTCATAAAATTAGGGTCTGATGTAGTTCTTATTACACTTATGATGGCCTCCTCCATGAGACATCATCACTGAACAAGGGTTGATGATCTAAGCCAACAAAGAAACTAATATGTCACTCAAGTGAGCTACTAATCTCTTGTCATCTATTTAAAAATAATTACACATCCAAAGGTCATAAATCACAACCTACAATGTCACAAGGTGTGTGTGCTTACCCAAGCACTACCACACGACATCACAATGAGAGTCAAGCGTGACCAAGAATCTATATTCTCTTATTCTAATAAGGTCAAAGTCTCAGTAATCTCTGACTTATGCTACTTAGAGAACCTATGTCTCTTGAGCGAGTCTCTAATGGTGTCTAAGGTTAAGATCAGAGAGAACAAGATCAAATCCTAATAATTAGCAAAGGTCACTATCCAACAATAACTAATCAACTAAGGAAACCATGCAGCTGAAATTGATAATATACACATAAGTGGAGAAGAATTGCATAATGTTTGTGATTAAGCAAGCATATTAAAGATTAAAATTTTAATCACGAGTTTCAAGAACATACTAAAGTTAGTTGTCAGTTGCCCACACTAGGAATGCATTCTAAGGGTTAGTTTTCTAAGTTTGCATCCACTCTCCGAGATGCTTACATATATGTGGTGATCCCATCCCATAGAATCAAGATTTTTATAGTTAACCTATTCATAAATGAGTGTTAGATCATATGTGAAAGTATTCGACCTTCACTAAATAGACTAAGCAAAAAAGGCTACCTTTGTGGTTAACACATTCACCACTAGCTAGTCTATATGCAATTAAGCAACACCAATACCCATAACAAAGTGAAGTACACACATAATAAATCTAAGCTTACATGCTAAAAACAAGACTCATTCGAGGAATAAAATCCAAAATAACTTATAGAAGACCCTATCTTAGGTCTATCCATTGGCAACCTACGCCTAACTAAAACATTCACATTTGAGGCTCAAAATCGAACTAAGGTAACAAGCTTATAACTAGAGAAATGTAATAGGATAGGGAAGTCACAACCTGAATAAATACGTTAATAGAACACCCACCACCACCACCACAAGATACCCTTTCAAAACATACCAAATTTAAGTTAAGAAATAGGTGCAAAATCACCCATGGTATAAATTCAAGAGAAGAGGATTTTTTTATAAACATGGGAATCGATTATCTAAGTTAGAAATGTGACGTTTTAGGTAACATAGTATTTTTATTACGAGGAAAACAACCAATTAATCTACCATTCCAAAGTGGCTTAAACTACTTGAAAAGTTGTCTTACAAAGTTTAATATAAATAGGGTTTGAAATCTCCTTGGTAAAAATAGTAAAATTAACGATAATATTTATATTATTAATATGATGTTAATTTAAAACTATTATAAAATGGTTAAACTTTTGGATTTGAAAAATGCCATACTTGAATATTTTAACGCAAAACAAAGTTGAAATTTCTCACCATAAAATGCATCTAGAAATGGCCCCAAAAGGTCGCCATTGAGGATGGTAAAAATATTCATTGGTTGCAGGCAAAAACCACATCCTAAAGGAATTAACTCTAGGTCTCAGATTAGGCAAATTAAAATCTTATATATTTTGAATAATCAAATTGAAAAAGGGTTTTACACATGTTAACAATGTCTTAAATAGAATTGTAATTAAATTAAATGTCCATTTAAAAAGAGTCTGGCTTTAAGGCCATGTTTTAGATTGATTAATATTGCTTCTCTTGGTTTATTCTCTAAAAATCATTCTTAATGAATTAATTATTGTTTTAAATTGTGCCAAGGTGAGATACATTCTAAAGTTATTACAATAGAATAAAATTACAAGGTCAAAGCTAAACAATGGATTAAAAGTAAATTTAATATTTTAGTTAATTAACAACAAAAATTCCCATTTGATTTATGTGGAGTGGATGAGGGTTAAATCTTTACCTTTAGATTGGGTGGATCACCATCACTTGATCTATGGTTTTCTAAGATTGTCCTAAACTTCTCTTTTGGTAAAATAAAAATCAACTTCTTTCATTTTTATTTTGTTTTGGATGTTGGAGATGGAATTACAAAGGAATAAGTCCACAAATTTTAAATTCATTCTAAATGAATACACACACACACACATACACAAACAATCTTTTATATATATATATATATATATATATATATCTTCAGTCTTATATATATACTAAAATAATAAATTATATATATATTTTTGATACAAAACTTGAGTGGTGCTCTGTGTAGTCATAAACCCCCACCATGGGGTGGGCGGCTGATTGCATAGCCATTGTCTGTCTTCCCTTAGCCCTCCCCCCATTTATGGGTTGGGGCCAACATCACAACCGTCCCCTCCCCTTACCAGGGGTTCAGGGAGGTCAATTGTGCCGATGTCCCCTCCCCTATACACAAATGGGTGAGCAGTAACTTGGCCGTCCCACCCCTCCACACACACACACACACACACACAAACACACACACACACACACACACACACACACACACACACACACACACACACACACACACACAAAATTTATTTTATATATTTATTTTTATTATTTATTATATTTTTTTAATAGTTTTTGTAAGGAAGTGAAGTGAATATCTAGACCTCCAACAATTGTAATGGTGTGACGTCTTTTAATCCATTTGAAAATATTATTTGTGGTATGACAAGTCATTCAGTACAACATAGACTTACACGCATTACCATTTGATGCAACCTCTAAGAACACATTTTGTGGAATCTTCCATATTTTGTATTTCAAGGGAACAACCCTATTATTGTATATATACCAAAAACATTCATATCACTAAAAACATAGCTACCATTGTCCCATGGTTTTTATTGCAAGTTACATGTTTTTCATGTAAAATCTTGTGTACTATTTTTCTTTATTTTATTAATGTAATACATGTAATTTTGTCTTTTATTCTTAATATTTTATTAGTATATACACACACACACACATAAACAAAAGCATTTATTTATTTATCTTAAAAGTACACAAATATATTTATTTTTGTGCATTTATATGTAAAACAATCCATCCATTCCCTAGTTAATTGGACATATATATTCTTCTACTTACCTATTTTGAAAGCAAGTTTTAACTTAAAAGATTCCTCTTGTTTGGTAACCACAACTTATAATAAAAATTTCCATTACAAATATAATTTATCCAAGATTCAATTAAGTATAAAAACATACAATTTATTTTCATCATATAATTTATTTAAAGATACTTTATGAAATGTGAAATTAAAAATATATATATTTTCATTGATCAATAGAATTATTGTGATCAATGTATACATTTCTAAAATAAATAATATCTGATTTTCTTTTTTCAACATAGATATAAAATTTAGGTAACAATTTTCAGTTTTTAAATCATATGAATGCAAGTTTTTTAAAATTTTAGAGAGAATGCTAAGAGAAGAAGGAAAGAGGGAGGATACAAGTACCCTTTCTTGTAATAATTTAACATGTTAACTTGAATAATAATGTAATGAACTGGTACACCAAAACCTTGAGGCATTAATGAAATCCGCCCATCAAGATCATACCATTCTACCACGTTTTCAAAGACTAGACTCTGGGCCAGATTTATGCCTGTAATACTAGGATCCCCTGCATATATGAGCCTTGGATGAACACTGCCATGCTGGCTTAGCCACCCGCTCTGTGACTTAAACCCAGCTGGATGATCTAATACCACATATAATGAACCGCTACACCAAAACCTCAATGCGTTAGTGAAATCCTCCCATCAGGATCATAACATCCCACCGCACTTTCAAAGCCTAGACTCTGGGTTGGATTTGTACCCATACCACCAAGATCCCCTACATGTATGAGCCCCAGATAAACATTGCCATGCCAGGGTAGCAACCAACTCCATGACTTGAACCCAAGTGAAGGCTCTGATACGAATGTAGGAAAACTCCATGTATGCACAAATATATAATATTCCCTAATTAATAAATAGGAAAAAATAAAAACCTACACTAATAGTGTTTTAACTAAATCCTGTATCAAATCACCATGACTGGTGGGTGGGAGGATGGATCAAGACTTTACCTTGCAAGTTGGCTCATCATACACTCTAGCTATATTCTAAGCTACTTCTTCTCCCCCATACACCCAACATGCATACAACGTTCACATCACAAAATTCTTGAAACCAACATTCAAACAAAGCAGCAAAAAGAAACCTCACCAACAAAATTATCACAATAATTTAATTCCATCAAATGCCAAGAGGTCATAAATAAATATTTTAACAAAAATAATAAAATATTAACCAAAATCATCACAATTACATAAATAAAATTGAAATTCAAGTGGCCACATTATAAGAATCGAAGTTCCAATCAAAATCATTCAAACCATTGAAATATCTTCATAAAAAGTAAACTTTAATTCAAGAGAATAAAAGTGCTGGTTTTGGAAAAAAAATGAAAATGATAACCAAAGTAGAATAAAATTCGACACAACATTCATGAAAAATTTACATTATGACACCAGGTGACTAAGGAAGCCACCTAAGGGGAGAAGGAAATAAATATAAGATTCAATTTCTCCCTAGAGATAATAGAAATACAATTGTAAATCCTCTTCCATATGTCTCCCAAACTGGGTCCACAAGGTTAAAACATAGTTGATTATCACAAGTTTAGGTTACACGGTCAAGGTTACACTATTAGGTCCTTTCACAAGATATGTTACAATTTTGTTTACATGGATAGAGGTATATAGGGTTACATAATATACTTGAAGAGTGGCATAAACATACCCACACCATATTCATTGTAATAAAGTTATTTAGAGAAGGGGCATTGTTTGCAATGTTACACATATATACAAAGAAGTGCAAATAAGATTACACAACAACATGGTTTGAAATTAAGGTGGTAGACAAACACACATAATTCATAACACATTCACTTAAATTTGGTCACAACAAGGGTTTGGGGGAGTTTACACACTTTAAAAAATTTAAGGAACATTTTACTAGTATTACATAGGGGATAAGGGCATCTCATCATCAACAAAAATAACTTGTAATCTTCCACATCATATCTGTCAAAGTATCCAACATTTTTGATGTCAAAATAAACACCATAGTGGTCATACATATATGTCACCCATCATGAACCATAACTGACATGGAACTGAATAAGGCAATCCCCATTGCTCATATAAGTGTCATTGGAGAGAGGAGTTTCAAAAGGCATTCCAACCATCTGAGAATAATTTTATTTACATTTAAGATTTTCTAATTTTTTATAGGTTCAAAATCTCTCATCTTTTGAAAGTCAAAGTGTATATTATATTTTTTATGCAATCATTATACTTTAAGTTACAATTATTACAGGATTTAAAGGATTTTAAAAGGAGAAATTGTTTCAAAATACCATGATAAGTGGTTCCCAAGGAATAAATATATAAGTTAGGATACACAATTTTTCATTCATAAAGTAGAACATACAGTAAGATAGATGAATATTCATCGAAGCATCCAAAATACAATATTGGCACCCAATGTCCCATAAAACAAAACACAATATCACTAACTAAAGTAGTATAAGATAACAAAAAGTAAAATTTTGAGCCCCCATAATTGGCATAATTTCAAGGTTTTGACGGTGTTACACATAGGACCTATTGCCTACAATAAGATTCTTTTTGAAAGATGAGTCATTCTCGATCCAACCACCTCATCCATCCTCAACTAGTCCAAAAGTTAATTGTGCCTTTAGTGAATAATCTTGAACAAAATGGACCACCATCCCACATAAGTAGCAAGCCTTTGAAGAAGGCTCTTTCAATGGACCAAAAATATCTACTAGTCTGCCCTTTATATGCTGATACACTCAAACTAGGTTCATCTTCTAACTTGGGGTAACACACTTTCCAAAACATGGGAAAGTCATCCAATATGAAGAGTGAGAGTTTCTCTACTGCACCCACAACTACTATCTAGCATAAACACTAGATAAACATGGTCTGTGACTCCTTGGTTGGTGCTGCTATATGGGCCTCATAAAATTATTGACATAAACATTTTCTCAAACGTATGAAGTCAAAAATATAGATAAATCTCTCTTGGGCATGTTTCATTAAACTTTTGATTTCTTTCAACATTGGAAAAATACCACATAATGTGAGTAAAGTTTCTAAATCTATTAAATGACACAAAAAATCTTTTGCTTTGTGAACTTCCTTGTGATAGTTATACATAAACCCTATCAAAGATGGATTTTCATCAAAAAATTTGCATGCAGGTTCATACATGAAAATCCATCTGGTTTCAACATACTTCAGTAGTTTTTTACCATCTGTCACCCTAATTGCAAACTTTTGGAACTCCATAAATATTTTTGGATTAATTGACATGTAAGCATGCAAATTATGAATAAGCTCTTCCACTTTTGTGACATTACTGAATGTGCTACCATTTGTATGCAATATTCATCTTATGTGCCATGCAATGGATTGGAATCATAAATGGAGAAACTATTGTTTGAAGGTGAATAAAAAGACCTTTTCTATGCCCCTACATCATTGATGCACCATCAATGCCAACACACACCAGATTCATAGCTATGAAATAATCATCCATCTCAGCGCTCTCTTAAATTGGATACAACCAATTTATGAAAGTTTTTCGTATTGCAATTTTCTACCATTTTATAGACAAGATGAGATTGCCTTGAATAGTTTTCAAAGGTATACACATGCATGCAAATCCATGCTGTGTTTATAACTGTAGTGACCTCATCAATAGATAGAGAGATAAACATTGATCTCTTAACACTTTCTTTCAAATCTTCTTTCTCAACAATGGCTAGATATTTTTCCATTATTCATGCATTGTTATCTGACCAATGTGACTATGGAATATCCAGAAACCCATTATATTGAAACAAAAAAATTTAATCTATAAAATTAGAAATGGGTCTTTTCAATGTGAAAAATAGTAGAGAACTATACATATTTTGCCTTAAGATTGGATTGCATAACTTTTCCAAATTGTGCTTTGATGGTTCCCCCTTTCTGAGCAAGATATTTTTATAGTTTCAGATCACTTTCGTATTCACGTGTATATCTTACTTGTATTCATTATTCTCCATTTTTATAGCTATGCGTTCTTGTTATCTATCCATCTAGGTGCTTCATGAATATATTTATTTTCTCATAATGTTTCTCAATTGTGTCTAATTTAAGTTGCATTCTGTGTTCTTTTTCAAAATTCCAACTGTAAATTATACATCTGCATTCTATTGGAGGTTCATTACTATTTTAAAGTTCTATAGGTTCTATAAATGGATATTTTACAGCCCAGTCAACTGGAAAAGAACTTCCTATTTTCCATGTACTCTCTTCCTCCATCGACTTTTTTGAGTGGAATTTTTAACAAAATTTGGTGTCTGAAAAGAACTGCAATTATCTTGTGAAGTGCCCAGAGGAGTGTGTTCTAGTGAGGTGCCCAGAGGAGTGTCTTTTAGGGGTGGCATTCCATTAATAAAATCTTTGGGTGGTGAGAAGTTATTAGGATTAATTCTTTCTAATGAAATAGTGTCAATATCTATGCCGATTTCTGCATTGAAATAGTTTTGTAATTATTCTATAATAAAAAAATTAACTGATATATTTTTTAAATTTTTTAGAATTATTTGTATTCATAGTGCCTGCTATTTGTGTAGTCTTCTTTCTTGGATTTATGAATTAAGACATGATATTGGATTTTTTTGGTATTTATTGTGGTGCTTTATCCTTGCCATTACCTCCTGATGCCATAGTTTTTTATTAGGCAATTTAGTGTTGTCATATTCTCATATGCTTTCAAGCATCACACTACTATCATGTAACATTATGCTTTTGGATGGTAATCTACTGCCACAGGACACAGTGCTATGGGGTGCCAATCTACTACCACATGACACATTGCTATCAGACACTACGTTACCATTGCACAACATATTGCTATCGGTATCAAGTTACCTTTGTATGACAAATTACTGCTAGGCATTAGGTTGCCATCACATGGCACATTGCTATCAGGGTACCATCATATGATGCATTGTTGTCAGGCATCAAATTACCATCACATGACATAGTGCTGCTAAAAGCCATGTTGCAGTCATGCGACAGTACAACCAAATGTCTGATTGGTGTTGCATGACATAATGCTACCAGATGTCAGGTTACTATCAAGTGTTGTATTCTTGTCGCATGGTTTAGTTATCGCTGAAAGCAGTTGAGTGATGCAGTCTAACCTTAAGTCTCAAGATCTTTGCAATACGATAAAGAAAGATACTTCAGTGGTAAGTTCATGACTTCTAGAAGCATATGTACTATATATATATGTATGTATGTATGACAAATTGCATGGATAATCCATTAATTATTATAAATTATTGGTGAGATGACCCCTAAAAAAATGACATCCCAAAATTTTAGGTGAAAGGGTCTTATGCTGCACCCAAAAAAATTGTCAAATTCAAATTCTTCAAATCAGAATATTCATAAATTAATGAATATTCACCCCTAAATTTATCCTGGTTAGTTGGGTTCACTCATTTTCTCTCTTGAATGCTTGCTTGGCCTAGAAGGGCCCTTTTACACACCAAGAACTCACAACCCTTTGGCAACATGCTTTCCCTCACATAATTTGGGGAGTATAGAAGGAACACAATAATAGGATATTCAGGGACATGAAAAACTCATTTGATAGAGTTGCCAATACTATTTCCTCCTCCTTGCTAAGAATTTAAAGAATATTATTTGGGGCAAAAATCAACCTTTATTTCCTTCTGAGGAAGCCATTGCTAAGGAATGGCTCATCTCCATGGATAACAAATCTCAGGTGGATCTTAAAATTATTCTCAGATAAAATGTTAGATGGATTGTTCTGCCTCTTGGTTGGATCAAACTCAACTTCGATGGGGCGTCCAAAGGTAATCTTAGAGTTTATGGAGGTGGAGTGTTTCAAGACAATCAGAGAGCTTTTCTAGCTAGTTATGAAAGAAGTATAGGTGTGCAATCTAACCATTTCGTAGAAGCTTTAGCAGCTTTATGGGGTGTCCAAATGGTCTTTGATTTAAGCCATCAATGTATTCTGGTTGAGGAGGATTCTCTCAACATCATAAATTGCATCAACAAAAATAATGAGGTCAGCTAGACCATAGTTGACATTATTGAGGAAGTTCAATTTTTGGCCAAGAACTTCAAAAGCATCACTTTCCAACAAACCTACTGTGAAGGCGATATGATGATTGATGCATTTGCCAATAGAGGGGTTGAGGCTAGGAAATTAAAGCATGGGATGTTATGGAGATACTGTCTAGTAGGATTAATGAGATATCTTATAAGGACAAAAACCAACTATAATCATGATGGGATGAAATGCACTCATTATATTTAATATGCATTGCAACATTAGTAATGATTGGAAGGTAAAGGATAGCTAGGGGAGTAATTTCAGTAGTCATCATTATAGGTATGATAACATTAAGTTTTATTTGGAGGATTCAAGACAATTTGGTAGAAACTCACAAGGCATACGGTTGACAAGACATAATAACAATTTGAATTTGAAGGGGTTTGTGGGTCTGCATTTCAAAATGGGGGGTGATTTGAATAGGTTGAGCCACTGTTGGCAGACAACATAAAAAACAACCCATAGATTTGGGAGATTCTCCACACTAGTGGCATCACTAACTTCATCGACTGCATTTTTGGCATTGACAAGCATTTGTCCTATTGATTTGCCAAAAACTAGAGGAATAGAGTGGTTTTGATTAGGAACATCTTGATGGAAATCAACAAGGAACTCATTGATAGAGTCACTGGGCTCAAAATAAAAAAGCTTAAATACAACAAGATCACCAAGGATTTTGAGAATGAGAAAGAGAAATTCCTTGTGGGTAATGAAGACCTCACGCCTTTTCAAGGGGGTTTCAAGAGGGAAGACCTTCCTACTCTGTTCCATGAGGTTGCTCAATACTTAATCAGGTATGTGACTTTAGATGGGTGCTATAAGGTCATTCATTACCATCATTTTTCATTCTTTAATTACCTTCACCACAAAATTCCCATCAACATTCCATCCTTTATTTTGCATTCGTTGGAACACTTGGTTTTAAAGGTTAAGTAGGGGAAGAAAACAAAGGAGCCACTTCATCAAGTGGTCATTTTCCTCATTTATAAGTTCTTTTAGGCACTTCATCCTGAACCCTAGGTTATGGTTGAAGAGCGCTATCCTCAACATGATCCTTTTGTCATGCAGTCCTCTATAAATTAGGTTTGGGTGGAGGGGTAGAATCCTCAACAACCTCCTCTAATCAGACATTCAACTATATTTATTTGTAGCAGTACTAAGACTATACCTAGGAAGCATTATGAGGCATCTCCCTCTATGGGGCATGTGGAACATCGGTTCAAACATCCTCTTCAACAAGAAAACATTTTTGTGGTTGACCTTGAGGAGCTTGTAGACAATAATACGAATCCAACACAAATCCACTCTATCAATGCCATGTCTTCTCTTGAGGAAGAAAAAGATCTAAATTTGGGGTCTGGTAGTAGAGCTAGGTAGGAAAGGAATGATGACAAGGGTGGGGAACCTCTCTCCAAGACTCATAACAATTTGGATCCCAAAGCTATGGTAAACTATTTCAAGAGCTATAACAAGCTGGAAGAATTGGAAGATGAAGTCAATCTTCACTAATCCTTTCTTAGATGGTTCATGAAAGACCATACCCACCTGAAGAATGAAATTGGCAAAATCAATCAAAAGGATGGGCTCTATTACACCAAGGAAAAGTAGGTGGAACTATTCTCCATGATTGAATCACTTACTGACCGAGTCTATAATTTGGAAAAGGAGAATAAAGACCTCAAAGACAAGCTTTCTATCCTAGTTAACTTTAGTAAAGTCACTATCAATAATGCCATGAATAGCATGGAAGGACTATCCATGTGCTTCAATAATAAGGAAGAGACTAATGAAGGAATCAGACTCAACAAAAATCTCAAATGAATCGTCAGTGGTAGTGGGGAGGTCAGCATCAACAAAGTCGTTGATACAAACCTCAAGAGCATGAATGAAGAATGGACCAAGGATTATGAAAAATGGAAAATCTTCAACAAATGGTTACTTCAAGTGCTGGCTTGGTCTTAGTTTGTGCTGTATTTTTTCTTTTTAGATCTTTTTGTTCCTTGTTAGCTTGAATTGTGCTAGGCCTATGGGCTTCCACATGATTGTTAGCATTGTACAAGCTGGGTCTCCTTAACATCCACTTTTACCCTCAATAAAAACATTATTATATTTTATTAGTTCATGTCATTTTGTAGTTTTATTATGCAAAGAAAAATTAAGAAGACTTTAACATAGACAAGATAATTGGTAAGTACATATCCTCTATTATGGGCATTTTAATTTGTGAATGAGTGCAACCTGCAAATTTTTATTGGTAATGAACACTTTTTCATGGTTTTATATTTTCCCTATGAAATATAATATAAGTGGGATGTAGTCATCAAAAATATGCACTATTTTTCAATAAAACCATGTGGGTGGTTGAAAATAAACATTCATTTTTGTTTGTAAGATATTGTTTTATTGATTTTATGATTAGGAAGAAATTAATATAATCAAACAAAATAACTAAGGAGGGAAAAATAGCTAATTAAATCCACATTTAACCATGTATTATACCCACGTACAAAATGATATTGAACAACTAGGTTTTTGACTAAAAGCATGCAAAAGGATGAGCTACTTATATTTTTTGTGATCAAAGAGTTGTGTTTGACTATTTTTGACTTGAAGGATGATATTGGCAATGCGGTATTTGGCTATTTGGGAGTCATTTTGAATTTGGACAAGAGAGGTGGCTTAGACAAGAGATCAGGGCACTCCTGTCTAATAGAGCACTCCTTTACAAAACCCTTTTGGAATAAAATTGAAACTTGCAACCCTGAGAAAGCTTCCCATAAGTGTAGCTTAGGCTGCCAAAAACTTGTGTTCATTAGATTCAACTTGTATTTTGTCTTCTTTCCTTCAAAAACCCAACAAAGTCTTGCATACAAGAAGCAAACAAAGATCAAATGAAAAAGGGGGAAAAATGGGGAAGTGACAAGCAGCCAAATTATCGTCAGAACCCCTACTGTACTGACTATCATGCCCATAAATTAATATCAAAGAACTTAACTAAAAACTGAGAAAAAACATGGAAATTATTATTATTATTAAATGTTTCAAGGGAGTGAGACACATAATTATGAAGTAACAGGTATATCATTAAATTAATATTATACAAATAATTAACTTGAGCATTACTGTACAAGTCACACAAGGAAGATGACAACAATCATAACATAAGAACCTAGACCCGATGCCTCCACTAAAACTTGGGTAGCCTAAATATCCACTTCATAAAATTAGGGTCTGATGTAGTTCTTATTACACTTATGATGGCCTCCTCCATGAGACATCATCATCAAACAAGGTTTGATGATCTAAGCCAACAAAGAAACTAATATGTCACTCAAGTGAGCTACTAATCTCTTGTCATCTATTTAAAAATAATTACACATCCAAAGGTCATAAATCACAACCTACAATGTCACAAGGTGTGTGTGCTTACCCAAGCACTACCACACGACATCAACAATGAGAGTCAAGCGTGACCAAGAATCTATATTCTCTTATTCTAATAAGGTCAAAGTCTCAGCAATCTCTGACTTATGCTACTCAGAGAAGCTATGTCTCTTGAGCAAGTATCTAATGGTGTCTAATGTTAAGATCAAAGAGAACAAGATCAAATCTTAATAATTAGCAAATGTCACTATCCAACAATAACTAATCAACTAAGGAAACCATGCAGCTGAAATTGATAATATACACATAAGTGGAGAAGAATTCCATACTGTTTGTGATTAAGCAAGCATATTAAAGATTAAAATTTTAATCACGAGTTTCAAGAACATACTAAAGTTAGTTGTCAGTTGCCCACACTAGGAATGCATTCTAAGGGTTAGTTTTCTAAGTTTGCATCCACTCTCCGAGATGCTTACATATATGTGGTGATCCCATCCCATAGAATCAAGATTGTTATAGTTAACCTATTCATAAATGAGTGTTAGATCATATGTGAAAGTATTCGACCTTCACTAAATAGACTAAGCAAAAAAGGCTACCTTTGTGGTTAACACATTGACCACTAGCTAGTCTATATGAAATTAAGCAACACCAATACCTATAACAAAGAGAAGTACACACATAATAAATCTAAGCTTACGTGCTACAAACAAGACTCATTCAAGGAATAAAATCCAAAATAACTTATAGAAGACCCTATCTTAGGTCTATCCATTGGCAACCTAAGCCTAACAAAAACATTCACATTTGAGGCTCAAACTCGAACTAAGGTAACATAGTATTTTTATTACGAGGTAAACAACCAATTAATCTACGATTCCAAAGTGGCTTAAACTACTTGAAAAGTTGTCTTACAAAGTTTCATATAAATAGGGTCTAAAATCTCCTTGGTAAAAATAGTAAAATTAACGATAATATTTATAGTATTAATATGATGTTAATTTAAAACTATTATAAAATGGTTGAACTTTTGGATTTGAAAAATTCCATGCCTGAATATTTTAATGCAAAACAAAGGTCAAATTTCTCAGCATAAAATGCATCTAGAAATGGCCCCAAAAGTTTGCCATTGAGGATGGTAAAAATATTCATTGGTTGCAGGCAAAAACCATATCCTAAAGGAATTAACTCTAGGTCTCAGATTAGGCAAATTTTAATCTTATATATTTTGAATAATCAAATTGAAAAAGTGTTTTACACATGTTAACAATGTCTTAAATAGAATTGTAATTAAATTAAATGTCCATTTAAAAAGAGTCTGGCTTTAAGGCCATGTTTTATCTTGATTAATATTGCTTCTCTTGGTTTATTCTCTAAAAATCATTCTTAATGAATTAATTATTGTTTTAAATTGTGCCGAGGTGAGATACATTCTAAAGTTATTAAAATAGAATAAAATTACAAGGTCAAAGCTAAACAATGGATTAAAAGTAAAGTTTTTATTTTAATTAATTAACATCAAAAATTCCCATTTGATTTATGTGGAGTGGATGAGGGTTAAATCTTTACCTTTAGGTTGGGTGGATCACCATCACTTGATCTATGGTTTTCTAAGATTGTCCTAAACTTCTCTTTTGGTAAAATAAAAATCAACTTCTTTCATTTTTATTTTGTTTTGGATGTTGGAGATGGAATTACAAGGGAATAAGTCCACAAATTTTAAATTCATTCTAAATGAATACACACACACACATACACACACAATCTTATATTTATATATATATATATATCTTTACCTTTAGGTTGGGTGGATCACCATCACTTGATCTATGGTTTTCTAAGATTGTCCTAAACTTCTCTTTTGGTAAAATAAAAATCAACTTCTTTCATTTTTATTTTGTTTTGGATGTTGGAGATGGAATTACAAGGGAATAAGTCCACAAATTTTAAATTCATTCTAAATTAATACACACACACACATACACACACAATCTTATATATATATATATATATATATATATATATATATATATATATATATATATATATATATATATATATATAATTTTTACCTTTAGATTGGGTGGATCACGATCACTTGATCTAAGGTTTTCTAAGATTGTCTTAAACTTTTCTTTTGGTAAAATACAAATCAACTTCTTTAATTTTTGTTTTGTTTTGGATGTTGGTGATGGAATTACAAGGGAATAAGTCCACAAATTTTAAATTCATTCTAAATGAATACACACACACACATACACACACAATCTTATAAATATATATATATCTTCACTCTTATATATATACTAAAAAAATAAATTATATATATATTTTTGATACAAAACTTGAGTGGTGGTCTGTGTAGTCATAAGCCCCCACCATTGGGTGGGTGGCTGACTGCATAGCCATTGTCCGTCTTCCCTTAGCCCTCTCCCCATTTATGGCTTGGGGCCAACATCACAACTGTCCCCTCCCCTTACCAGGGGTTTGGGGAGGTCAATTGTGCCGATGTCCCCTCCCCTGTACACAAATGGGTGAGCAGTAACTTGGCCGTCCCACCCCTCCACTTTATTATTATATATATATATATTATTTATTTTATATATTTATTTTTATTATTTATTATATTTTTTTTATATTTTTTGTTAGGAAGTGAAGTGAATATCTAGACTTCCAACAATTGTAATGCTGTGACGTCTTTAATCCATTTGAAAATATTATTTGTGGTATGACAAGTCATTCAGTACAACATAGACTTACACGCTTTACCATTTGATGCAACCTCCAAGAACACATTTTGTGGAATCTTCCTTATTTTGTATTTAAAGGTTATGACCCTATTATTGTATATATACCAAAATCATTCATATCACTAAAAACATAGCTACCATTGTCCCATGGTTTTTATTGCAAGTTACATGTTTTTCACGTAAAATATTGTATACTATTTTTCTTTATTTTATTAATGTAATACATGTAATTTTGTCTTTTATTCTTAATATTTTATTATTATACACACACACACACATAAACAGAACCATTTATTTATTTATCTTAAAAGTACACAAATATATTTATTTTTGTGCATTTATATGTAAAACAATCCATCCATTCCCTAGTTAATTGGACATATATATTCTTCTACTTACCTATTTTGAAAGCAAGTTTTAACTTAAAAGATTCCTCTTGTTGGGTAACCACAACTTATAATAAAAATTCCATTACAAATATAATTTATCCAAGATTCAATTAAATTTAAAAACATACAATTTATTTTCATCATATAATTTATTTAAAGATACTTTATGAAATATGAAATTAAAAATATATATATTTTCATTGATCAATAGAATTATTGTGATCAATCTATACATTTATAAAATAAATAATATCTGATTTTATTTTCTCAAAAGAGATATAAAAGTTAGGTAACAATTTTCACTTTTTAAATTATATGAATGCAATTTTTTTTAAATTATAGAGAGAATGCTAAGAGAAGAAGGAAAGAGGGAGGATACAAGTACCCTTTTTTGTAATAATTTAACATGTAAACTTGAATAATAATGTAACGAATTGGTACACCAAACCTTGAGGCATTAATGAAATCCACCCATCAAGATCATAACATTCTACCATGCTTTCAAAGACTAGACTCTGGGCCAGATTTATGCTTGTACTACTAGGATCCCCTGCATATATGAGCCATGGATGGACACTGCCATGCTGGCTTAGCCACCTGCTCTCTGACTTAAACCTAGGTGGATGATCTAATACCACAAATAATGAACTGCTACACCAAAACCTCGATGCATTAGTGAAATCCTCCCATCAGGATCATAACATCCCACCGCACATTCAAAGCCTAGACTCTGGGCTGGATTTGTGCCCATACCACCAAGATCACCTACATGTATGAGCCCCAGATAAACATTTCCATGCTAGGGTAGCCACCCACTCCATGACTTGAACCCAAGTGGAGGCTCTGATACCACATGTAACAAACTGCTACACTAAAACCTCGAGGCGTTAGTGAAATCTGGCCATTAGGTTCATAATAAATAACGTCT
The DNA here is from genome assembly GCA_037957365.1 of Torreya grandis. Classification (NCBI taxonomy): domain Eukaryota; kingdom Viridiplantae; phylum Streptophyta; class Pinopsida; order Cupressales; family Taxaceae; genus Torreya; species Torreya grandis. The sequence continues at coordinate 1,422,500 of JARHVA010000441.1, forward strand.
ATTTGTAATATTTATCTCATCTAGAATGTAAAGAAAGGAATGAAGTGAGAGATTTAATATTCTCAACAAGGGATTATACAAGCTCAAAAGAAGTTTTTCTATTTCAAAAGGGAGGATCAAATAAAGGAGAAATCATCTACTCCAACAAACATCTTATTTTCATATTCAATGTTCTTCAAAATTCAAAGAAGTTATAAGAAAAGAATAGAGGAGAGAGACATTGAAAAATCTATTAATTAATAAATATTTTCAAATACAAAAGAGAATGAAAACAATTTGCCTTTACTCTTCTTGCTTCTTAAGCTCCTCCAAGTTCCTTCCTTGTCTACTACAATTCTCCTTCCACTAAAATGCACCCAAAGAACATCCAAACAATGGCTAAGGATTTTCTATAAAAAGGGAGTAAAAATAATTTCCCCCAAAATAGCCACCAACCCATTAAATGAAGATAATACCTTCTTACATGGGTCCTTTTATGTCATAAAGGACCCATACCTTTCTTCCAAAATATGGAATTCTTCACAAACAAGCTCGTACACATAATAAATTATTTTACAAGCCCACATGGACTCCTTACCTCTAATTAATTTTAAATTGTACTAATTCTACAACACTCCATCATATGGGTCATGCCTACCCATTAGAGTAGGACCCTAGGGTGTAGGTTTTATAGAAGGCCTATGGAATAGGGCTCATAGGCTCTCTATGAGGCCTATGACCCTTATTAAAATAATAAAGGCCATTTTAAGAATTAAAAATTCATTTGATAAATATGATAAGTTTAAATTTAATTAATATTTCTAAACTTTTAATAGTCATTAATCAATTAATATATAAGAAGGAAACTATAATTCAAAATCTTAACAACCATGGAATCGTATTGTTGAAAGTTTCAATTGGTAAGGGAAGGAGGACCTTCATGCAGGGTATTACACAGTCCCCCTTATAAAAGCATCATCCTCAATGTGCCAAACCACCACAAGGGTTGAAAAAACACACACTTCTAAATATCATAATAGTTTATAACTAATGCAACACAAGCAAACATAGGTACACCAACAATTGTCACTTATTTTTTCAAATTCCAAAGATTCAATTATATATTATTAATGTCCTTACACAAGTAAAAATTAATCTCAAGGCTTCCTCTCATTCAAGTTTTAAAATTATTAGTATCTTTTATTATCATTGTAAAATTTGATTTTCTTGCAAGTAAGAAGGTTTTTAAGTTAATTGTCAATTATAATTTCCTTAAGGTGTATCTCATAGTGTCAAATGGTCATATAGTCAACCAAATATGTCCCAAGCAATTGAATCCCAAGGATATTATACTGATGTATAATTCTGATAAGTAACATAAGCAAAAATATATCTTTCTATTGTGATAACTTGGTGACAAAGCTAAACGTCATCCCTTAGTGAAGATGCACTTGATAAGACCAGTACCATTCCATGGGTAAGCTATATTGAACAAGACTAAGCAATACTGAACAATACTAAGAAATATTGATAATCACTATTTGTCACAAACCAATTGATATCACAGAATGTTGATGTCAAAATCTCTAAAAGAGCACCTGTATAAGTATCAATCATTTGTAGATCATACATAACAAATTGCATATAAATCATGGTGAACACAAAATGGTGAATAATAGGTGCCAAATCGTAACATAAACACATAGAACAATACTGAGCAATGTTGAGAAATAACATCAACTATCATCTAAATAGAGCAATATCAATGTTGAAATATTCAAACAATCATGATGCTCTGCAATAACCTCTTTAGACCTCCCAAGAAAAATTCTACGTAGACCTTCCAAAAGCAGGATAACAAGTGCTTATCGAAGTTGTTGCCAGAATTCAGATAATGCGAGTGCAATGGAGACGTGATCACACAAGATGAACAAGTGCACACCACAAGATGCTAAAGCAATTTGAAAATAAGAAGATAAATTGCACAAGACAAATGGAGAAAACTAAAATCTGATTAACATGAAATGGCCAAAATGAAGAATACATATAGGAGAGCTAGTAAGTAACTCCTCCACAAATGGTGGTCAAAGCACCCCAAGAATAGACTCCTCCACAAAAGGTGGTCAAAGCACCCCAAGAATAGACTCCTCCAAAAAAGGTGGTGACAAGGTGCCAAGAATAGAGAAGTAACTCCCATACCCGGAATAGCCGGTCAAAGGAGTATCTTATGACATTCTTATGACACCTTATGACACAAATATGACACACAATCTCCACATAAGCTAGCCTGTCCCACGAATGTAGGAAAAATCCATGTATGCACAAATATATAATATTCTCTAATTAATAAATAGGGAAAAATAAAAACCTACACTAATAGCCCCCCATAAGCGCAACTTAAGTGGGCAGTGTGGAAATAAAAAATGGGTCTCGGCAACTAGGCCTGATGAGGTACCCATGTACAAATGCAATCTCCCATAAGATAGATAAAAGGAGAAAACCCGTAGGAAAAAAAACTCCCCCCCAAAAGAGAGACATAAAAGAAAATAAGAGGCTAGAAGCCCCCCCTAAAGATGATGCTACTGCAGATGTAGACTGCACCCCAAGAAGAGCTCGTAGGTGAATGAACTTGCTCTCGGTGAAATGTTTGGTGAAGATATCTGTAACCTGCTCTGAAGACTGGAAAAATATCAAGTCAATGACCTAACTATGAATAAGCTCTCGAATGAAATGCATGTGAATCTCTATGTGCTTGGTCTACTGGTGCTGAACTGGATTCCTGCAAATTTGAATGGTACTCTGGTTGTCACAATAAATGATGGTGGGCTGCCTGATAGGAATGCCAAACTCAGAAAGAATCCCCTGAAGCCAAATAGCCTCAGTAGCTACATTAATAGCTCCCATGTACTCTACCTCTATGGATGATATAGAAATAGCATTTTGATTCTTGCTAGACCAACTGATAGGACCAAAACCTAGAGAAAAACTATAACTAAAAGTGGACTTGCGAGTCTGTGAATCGCCAGCCTAGTCTGAATCTGTATATCCAACCAAGTCAACCTCTATTCCAAATCTGTAATGAATCCCATATCTAAGTGAACCCTGTATGTAATGCAAAATCCTCTTAGCTGCTTTCCAATGTAGCTCATGGGGTTCCTGCATAAATATGGAGACAAGTCCCACTGCATATGATATGTCAGGCCTAGTGTGAGTCAAGTAGATAGACTACCAACAAGTTGTCGATACCGAGTGGCATCAACCAATGGTGAAGAATAATCAGCCTCAAGCCTAACTCCTGATAGAAAGGGAGTCAGAGATGGCTTGCAATCAACCATGTGAAATTGAGCCAATAAGTCAAGAGCATACTTAGGCTATGCAAGAGAAATCCCTAAATCTGACTGTGAGATCTCGATGCCAAGGAAGTAGTGCAACAAACCTAAGTCTGTCATGTCAAATCTATCTTGGAGAGATGCCTTCACCACTGCAATAGCCGATGAAGAACTCTCGGTGATCAAAAGGTCATCAACATATAGAACCAAAATCAAGAGCGAATTATTCTGCCGCAAGAAGTAGACATTGGGATCAGATTGGCACCTAGTGAAACCTGCTATGAGAAGAAATGAATCCATCTTGGCATACCAAGCCCGAGGGGCCTATTTGATGCCATAGATATATTTATTAAGTCTACATACTAAGGAAGAATCCTGAACAAATCTTGGTGGCTGCTCCATGTAGATCTCATCCTCTAGGTCTCTGTGAAGAAAGGCACTCTTCACATCCATCTGATGCACATACCAACCATGTGCTGCGGCAATAGCCAAGGTGAGTCAGATAGAAGTCATCTTTGCAATGGGTGCAAAGGTCTCTGAGTAGTCAATGCCTGCCACCTGTGAGAAACCTTTGGTGACCAATCACACCTTGTACTTATCAATCGACCCATCTGCTACAAACTTGGTCTGATATATCCACCTACATCGAACCATCTTTCTTCCCTTAAGAAGTGAAGTCAAATCCCAAGAGTGATTTTTTATTAAGGGAGAATATTCTTTCTCCATAGCACTATCCCACTCAGGTACCCCCGATGCCTCTCAAAAAGTCTATGGATCTGAAACTGTAGCAAAGAAGGCATGTGGATCTCTCTGAAAATCCCCCCTAGTATGTCTGTCATCTGTGGGATCTCCTGCCCAAGTGCCAACACTCTCAAGTGTCTGTCTGGCCCAAAGTGGCCCAGAAGTGGGCGAGTCAGGTGCTAACTCCTCATCCTCTGACTGACTAGAGGTGGATGACACTGCATCACTATCCTTGTTGTCTGAAATCGAAGAAGAAGAAGATGTCTCTGGCTCAAGAACCTGCTGTGGCTGATTTGAATCTGACGAAGAATCATCATGAAGAAGTAGATCAGATGAGGGTGAAGAAGTGTCAAGTGTTGAGTCTCTAGGACTCTCTTGAAAATGGACACTTCTCTTGATGAACAACTCATGAGTGATAGGATCTAGAAGTTGATATCCCTTAATACCATCTAGATATCCTACAAAGATGTAAGGCTTGGACTGACATTCCATAGCTTTGCATTTCTTCTTCGAAATGCAGGCCATGTCTGGGGATCCAAAAACTCTAAGGTGCTCAACATCAGGTTTTCTTTTATGTCAAGCTTCAAAGGGTGTTATCCCTTTCAAAGCTTTATGAGGAACCCTATTTTGAATGTAGCAAGCACAATTGATGGCTTCGGCCCAGTACTATGGTGCTAAGGATTTGGACTGAATCATACAGCTACCCATCTTTCAAGAACCTATTTTTGCATTTTACAACCCCATTCTGTGAAGGACTATAGGTGACTGTGTGCTGCAAATCAATCCCCTTTGTGGTGTAAAATTGCTCAAACCTGATGCTGACATACTCCCCTCCATTATTAGTTCAAAGAACCTTGATGGATTTCTCACTCTGTTTCTCAACAAGAGCCTTGAAGTCTAGAAATTTTTCAAACACTTCAGACTTTTGTTTGAGAAAATATATCCAAGTGTACCTAGAGAAATCATCAATGAAAGTGAGGATGTACTTGGCCCTTGTGAAAGATGGTTTGGGAAAGGGTCCCGATACATCACTGTGGACTAACTCGAAAGGTTGTGAAGGCCTCAAAGTTTTGCCTTTGTCAAAATTTGCTTTAGGATGCTTCCCAAGGGAGCACCCCTCGCAAAGTCTTTTTGAGAATTGGACACGAGGCAAGCCAATGACCATGTCATGTTTGCAAAGTTGCTCAAGGTAGCGATAGTTAAGGTCGCCAAACCGCTCATGTCATAATTTGCTAACTCCATCTGAATGAGTCAGCAATGCTATCGGAGAAGAATCTAATGCAAAATGTGAGAAGGTATATAACCTAGCTTGGTGATTTTCCCTACCCACTACCACTGTAGTATCATTATGTAACTCCCTGATGGACACTAAATCTGATGAAAACTCAACGCTCATGCCCCGACTAATGTGAGTGATTTGGTACACTGATAAGAGATTGGTTGAAATAGAAGGAACACTTAGAACATTATTGAATGTTCCTCCTTTCATTTCAACTGACCCTCTCCCTGCAACGGAAACTGATGTGTCATCACCCAAACTAATTGAAGTCATGTTACAAGACTCTAAAGATGAAAACTCAACTAGTGAAGAGCCCATGTGGTGAGAAGCACTCGAATCAATGACTCATGATGATGTAGAAGCTGCAATTGCTACAAGGACCTTGCTCTTTTCTTTGTCCTTACCCTTGCCTTTTTCCTTAGTAGAATCTTGGGTAGATGAATTCTGCTTGATGGACTCAGGAACACCTATGTTGTTCTTCTCTAGAAGATGAGTTAGGTGGTCTATTTGTTTCTTCATGCACTTGTGTTCATTATGCCCCATCTTTTTACAATAGACACACTTAACCTTCTCCTTCTTCAGTTTAGCATTGGAGGATGAAGACTCAATGTTGTTTTTGACAGGATTATTGTTTTCTTTCTTCTTCCCCTAGTCCTTGTTCTTTTTCTTCTTCTCCTTTGTTGAAGTCTTATCTTTACTATTTCTAGCTATCAAGGCTTGGGGTTGAGTAGACTTCATTGTGCCCATCTGAATTAGCTTATCTTGCTCCCTAGTCAAGTCGGCAATGAATGAATCCAAAGAAGGCATTTTCCATGTAGTGCCAAGGGCACTTTTAGTGGCATGGAAAGTGGAGACAAAGACTGAATATATTGGACCTAGCTTTGCGAGAATAGAAAGTATGAGTTGATCATCTTTATTCTCTATCCCACATTATTTCAATTTCAATCTAAGGGCCTTAAACTTAGTGAAGAAGTCCTGTAGGGTGTCAAAGTTGCTAGGACTTAGACTTATGAGTTCGTTTTCGAGCTCATGACCTCTCATCTCATCAAGCTTTCCAAATAACTTTTCTAAGTTGTCCCATATGTCATTAGGAGTTTGGGAGGATTCTAAGTGGAAGAGAAGTTTTGGAGACATAGACAAGCTCAATAACCCAAAGGCTTCATCACTACGGTTGTACCACTTAACCTTTTCAGCATCTATTTTGGGTTCTACTTGTATACCCATGGTGATCCTATACAACCCTTTGCTTCTAAGAATGATTGACATTTTAACTTTCCATTCATGTAGTTGAAGGGTGTTAGGGGTTTGAGTTGAAAAAAATCCATTTTTAGCTGAAATTAGTTGAAGTTGTGTTGATTGCAAGTTTTGAATGTATGCAGAAAGGAGAATGAAAGTGAAGTTTGTAAGTTGTGAAAAAGCAATCACACCCCCTTGAAATATTGAGACCCCTCCAAATATGCAATTGCATGCTCAAAAAATGTCAGACTCAGTCGAAAATGCATCTTAGAGCAATCAGTGCAACACTAAAGCAAACAGGACGTCGGACTCAGCCGAAAATGCGTCCCGAGAGACCCAAATTTTTGGCACTTTATAAACTAGTGCATTTTTGATAATTAAAAAGTATACGCTGTAGAAAATTGAATTACAAGCACTTTTGCAAAAAATGGCACCCAAAACCGAGCTACCATTTGCAATATTTTAAAGTTACAATTTTCCCGTAAACTAGTGTTTTTGTAAAAAAAAGTACTAAAACATTATAAAAATGCTAGTTATAGGGAGAGAAAGTGGCCTTCCAACCATTCGTTGGATTCGACATGGAATGAAGAATCCAAATGAGGTTTGTGTGAGGGGGAATTGGCCTCCTACCAACCCGGGCCTCACCCTTCGTCTTCAACAGACGAAGATACAAGTTTTAATTGAAAATCTCTAAAATACAAAACTGTCTAAAAAATTAAATACTCAGTCAAATTGACTGATTTTTGTTTTAACAGGTCAATTTTCACTGAAAATAATGAATCAAAGATAGTTTTGAAGGATGCCACGTGTCCAAGAGGTGCCAAATAGGATGCCAAGTAAGGAAGGGGCGTCCAAAAACAAACAGTCCAAAATTTTGCTCAGAAAAAACAAAAGAGAAATAGCAGCCTTGTGCTGGACCGTACGGCCTGCTTGGTGCCTTGTTGGAGACTGTGGAGTGGTAGAACTTCACCAAAAAAGAGGCGCAAAAACTTGTTTCAGACAGCAAAACAAATGCAACAGTGGCGTCCCAAAAAAAAGGGCACAGTTTTGAATTCGCTGGTCAGAAAAGACAAAGAATAGCAGATTGTTTCTTCCAAAAAAGTGCAGACCTGGACTGTCTGAGGCGCCTAGCAGAAGCTTGGTGTGGCCACAGAATTTCAACGCATAGCTGCAGATTTGGATGCCGTACAACCAATGGCGTGGAGCAGCTGGAGCAGCAGGCTGGAAGGTGGCATCCAAGAACAATAGACAGATTGCAGAGATTTCTTTTTTTCTTTTCCTGTAGAATGAAAAAAATAATTCCTCCGCCTTGCTGAAGAAGACCACAGAAATAGACAAGATGTCTTGGCAAATACTAACTCAGAAGTAAATTTTTTAAACGAGATCCGTATGGATTTGCATGAGTTTTCAAAAAACTCTACCAAAGCTCTCAAATGTAACGGTTTTTTTAAAAAAAAAAACTAAGAAAGCAAAGTATGAATTTCAAAATAAACTACTAGCATAATCACACAAGATTACCGGGTAGGCTCTGATACCATATCGGAGTTGTTGCCAGAATTCGGATAACGCAAGTGCAATGAAGACGTGATCACACAAGATGAACAAGTGCACACCACAAGATGCTAAAGCAATTTGAAAATAAGAAGATAAATTGCACAAGACAAATGGAGAAAACCAGAATCCGGATAACGCGAGTGCAATGAAGGCGTGATCACACAAGATGAACAAGTGCACACCACAAGATGCTAAAGCAATTTGAAAATAAGAAGATAAATTGCACAAGACAAATGGAGAAAACCAAAATCTGATTAACATGAAATGGCCAAAATGAAGAATACATATAGGAGAGCTAGTAAGTAACTCCTCCACAAATGGTGGTCAAAGCACCCCAAAAATAGACTCCTCCACAAAAGGTGGTCAATGCACCCCAAGAATAGACTCTTCCAAAAAAGGTGGTGACAAGGTGCCAAGAATTGAGAAGTAACTCCCATACCTGGAATAGCCGGTCAAAGGAGTATCTTTTGACATTCTTATGACACCTTATGACACAAATATGACACACAATCTCCACATAAGCTAGCCTATCCCACGAATGTAGGAAAACTCCATGTATGCACAAATATATAATATTCCCTAATTAATAAATAGGAAAAAATAAAAACCTACACTAATAGTGCTTTAACTAAATCCTGTATCAAATCACCATGACTTGTGGGTGGGAGGATGGATCAAGACTTTACCTTGCAAGTTGGCTCATCATACACTCTAGCTATATTCTAAGCTACTTCTTCTCCCCCATACACCCAACACGCATACAACGTTCACATCACAAAATTCTTGAAACCAACATTCAAACAAAGCAGCAAAAAGAAACCTCACCAACAAAATTATCATAATAATTTAATTCCATCAAATGCCAAGAGGTCATAAATAAATATTTTAATAAAAATAATAAAATATTAACCAAAATCATCACAATTACATAAATAATTTTGAAATTCAAGTGGCCACATTATAAGAATCGAAGTTCCAATCAAAGTCATTCAAACCATTGAAATATCTTCATAAAAAGTAAACTTTAATTCAAGAGAATAAAAGTGCTGGTTTTGGAAAACAAATGAAAATGATAACCAAAGTAGAATAAAATTCGACACAACATTCATGAAAAATTTACATTATGACACCAGGTGACTAAGGAAGCCACCTGAGGGGAGAAGGAAATAAATATAAGATTCAATTTCTCCCTAGAGATAATAGAAATACAATTGTAAATCCTCTTCCATATGTCTCCCAAACTGGGTCCACAAGGTTAAAACATAGTTGATTATCACAAGTTTAGGTTACACGGTCAAGGTTACACTACTAGGTCCTTTCACAAGATATGTTACAATTTTGTTTACATGGATAGAGGTATATAGGGTTACATAATATACTTGAAGAGTGGCATAAACATACCCACACCATATTCATTGTAATAAAGTTATTTAGAGAAGGGGCATTGTTTGCAATGTTACACATATATACAAAGAAGTGCAAAGAGGATTTAATCAAAATGATTTAATTACATAAGAACATGGTTTGAAATTAAGGTGGTAGACAAACACACATAATTCATAACACATTCACTTAAATTTGGTCACAACAAGGGTTTGGGGGAGTTTACACACTTTAAAAAATTTAAGGAACATTTTACTAGTATTACATAGGGGATAAGGGCATCTCATCATCAACAAAAATAACCTGTCATCTTCCACATCATATCTGTCAAAGTATCCAACATTTTTGATGTCAAAATAAACACCATAACTGTCATACATATATGTCACCCATCATGAACCATAACTGACATGGAACTGAATAAGGCAATCCTCATTGTTCATATAAGTGTCATTGAAGAGAGGAGTTTCAAAAGGCATTCCAACCATTTGAGAATAATTTTATTTACATTTAAGATTTTCTAATTTTTTATAGGTTCAAAATCTCTCATCTTTTGAAAGTCAAAGTGTATATTATATTTTTTATGCAATCATTATACTTTAAGTTACAATTATTACAAGATTTAAAGGATTTCAAAAGGAGAAATTGTTTCAAAATACCATGATAAGTGGTTCCCAAGGAATAAATATATAAGTTAGGATACACAATTTTTCATTCATAAAGTAGAACATATAGTAACATAGATGCATATTCATCGAAGCATCCAAAATACAATATTGGCACCTAGTGTCCCATAAAACAAAACACAATATCACTAACTAAAGTAGTATAAGATAGAAAAAAGTAAAATTTTGAGCCCCCATAATTGGCATAATTTCAAGGTTTTGACGGTCTTACACATGGGACCTATTGCCTACAATAAGATTCTTTTTGAAAGTTGAGTCATTCTCGATCCAACCACCTCATCCATCCTCAACTAGTCCAAAAGTTAAATGTGCCTTTAGTGAATAATCTTGAACAAAATGGACCACCATCCCACATAAGTAGCAAGCCTTTGAATAAGGCTCTTTCAATGGACCAAAAATATCTACTAGTTTGCCCTTTATATGCTGATACACTCAAACTAGGTTCATCTTCTGACTTGGGGTAGCACACTTTCCTGAACATGGGAAAGTCATCCAATATGAAGAGTGAGAGTTTCTCTCTTGCACCCACAACTACTATCTAGCATAAACACTAGAGAAACATGGTCTGTGACTCCTTGGTTGGTGCTGCTATATGGGCCTCATCACATGTGGTTGATAAGGAGGGGCTCTCTCAGGTAGACCCTAAGCTTAAGGTAGTCTCTTCTCCAAAATATTTTTCAAGTGATGAAGGGTTTGGAGGATTTGCTAGTTTATTTGTATCAACTACTCAAGTGATGGTTCTTGATGATCCCCATTGCATGAAATACCCATGTTATCCACATGTACCATACTGCAATAGGCAAAGATAAAATAAAAATTAGAGAAGTAACAATCTATAGCTAAACATCCCAAAGCTCCCTGTGTTTAAACCAGGCTCTGATACCAAAATGTCATACCCATAAATTAACACCAAAAAACTTAACTAAAAACTAAAAAAAAAGTGGGAATTTATTTATTTATTATTATTAATATTTTTAAATGTTTCAAGGGAATGAGACACATAATTATGCAGTGACTTGAGTTATCATTAAATTGATATTATATAAATAGTTAACCTGAGCATTACCGTACAAGTCTAACAAAGAAGATGGAAACAAATTTAACTTATCCTAATAACCTAGACCCGATGCCGTCACCACAACTTGGGCAACCTACATATCCAGTCCACAGAATCAAGGTAGGATGTAGTGCTCCTTACTCTTGTGATGGTCTCCTCCATGAGACATCATCACCGATTAAGTGTTAGTGATCTAAATCAACAAGGAAATTAATATGTTACTCAAGCGAGCTATTAAGCTCTCATCATCTATTCAAAAATAACAACACAACCAAAGATCATCAATCACAACCTACAATGTCATAAGGTATGTGTGCTTATCCAAGCACTGCCACATGATGCCACAACGAGAGTTAAGTGTGACAAAGAAATATATTCTCTTATTATAATGAGGTCAAAGTCTCAACAATCTTTGACTTACGCTACTCAAAGAAGCTTCATCTCTTGAGCGAGTCTCTAATGTTGTCCAAGGTTAAGACCATAGAGAATAAGATCAAATCTCAATAATTTGTGAAGGTCACTATCAAGAAATAACTAATCAACGAAGGAAACACATGACTAAAACTAAAAACACACACATACATAGAGAATAATAACATACCATTTGTGATTAAACAAGTGTATTAAGGATTACAAGTTTAAGCATGTGTTCTAAGGACACACTAAAGCTGGTTCTTAGTTGACCACACTAGGAAGGCATCCTAAAGGATAGTTTTATAAGTCTTCATCATATCCCCAAGCTACCTACATATTTGCGGTGATCCCATCACACGTAGAATTAGGGATACTGTAGTTCACCTATTCCTAAACAAGTTTTATATTATATGTGAAAGTATTCGACCTTCACTAAATAAACTAAGCAAAAAAGGCTAGCTTTGTAAGTAACACACTGACCACTAGATTTTTTATACACAATTAATTAACACCAAGACCTCTAATAGAGAGAAGTACGTGTGTAAAAAATCTAATCTTGTGTGCTATGAACAAGACTCATTCTAAGAGCAAAATCCAAAACAACTTCTAGAAGGCCCTATCCTAGGTTTACCCATTGGCAGCCTAAGCCTGCCAAAAACATTCACATTTGAGGTCTGAACTCGAACTAAGGTAACAAGCATATAACTAGAAATATATAATAGGGTAGGTAAGTCATGACCCAAATAACTATGTTAATAGAGCACAACAACAACCACTGCAACAAGAGACTCTTTCAAAACATACCGACTTTAAGCTAATAAAAAGGTTCAAAATCACCCTTGGTATAAATTTGAGAAGAGATTATAAATTTAATAAACATGGGAACTTATTCTCTAAGATATAAATGTTGCATTTTAGGCAACACAATAATTTTATTGTGAGGGAAACAACTAATTAATCTACCATTCCAAAGTGGTTTTAATTACTTGAAAAGTTCTCACAAAGTTTCATATAAATAGGTTTTGTAATCTCTCTAGTGAAAATAATAAATTTAATGATAAAGTTTATTTTATTAATTTAATGTTGATTTACAGCTATTATATAATGGTTGTAACTCTTGGATTTGAAAAATGCCATTCTTAGTATTTTAGCTATGTCAATACCAAACCAATTTTGAAGGTTGGAAACAAGGATGAATTTTGACATCGTAAAATGACTCTGGAAATGGCCCCAAAAGGTCACCGTTGAGAAAAGTAAAAATTATTTGTTAGTTTAAGGAGAAAACCACATCTTAAAATAATTAGCTCGAGGTGTTAGATTAAGCAAATTTCAATCTTTGATATTTTACATAATCAAATTCAAAAAGGGTTTTACATACGTTAACAGGGTTTAAATAGAATTACAATTAAACTAAATGTCCATTTAACAAGAGTTCGGCTTTAAGGCCATGTTTTATCTTGCTTAATATAGTTTCTCTTGGTTAATCCTCTAAAAATTATTCTCAATGAGTTAATTATTATTTTAAATTGTGCCAAGGTGGGATGTATTTTAAAGTTATTAAAAGGGAATAAATTTACAAGTTTACACAATAGTCAAAGCTAAACAATGGATTAGAAGTAAATTTTATATTTTAATTAATTAAGTAACAATAAAATTTTCCATTTGACTTAAGTGGACGAGGGTTAAATATTTAACCTTATATTGGGTGGATCACTACCACTTGATCTAGGGTTTCTCAAGGTTGCCCTAAACTTCTCTTTTGGTAAAATAAAATTCAACTTCCTTCATTTTGATTTGATCTCTCTTTCATTTTTTTTTGTTTTGCAGGGTGGAAGTGGAACTACAAGGGAAGAACTCCATAAATTTGAAACCCATTCCATGTGTGTGTGTGTGTGTGTGTGTGTGTATTATAAAATCTCACACAACACACATACACACACATTTCTTTTCTCTCTCACACACATATATATACACACACATTTCATTTTATATGAGATAAAAAATGAGTGTATATATATATATATATATATATATATATATATATATATATATATATATATATATATGAGAGAGAAGAAATATATATGAGAGAAGAAATATGTATATATATGAGAGAGAAGAAATATATATATATATATAAGAATACAACTATTTATTTATTTATCATAAAAATACACAAATATATGTATATTTTATTTGCATTGATATGTAAAACAAACTATTCATACACTATTTAATTGGACATGTATATACTTATAATTACCTATTTTGAAAATAAGTTTTAACTTAGAAGGCTCCTTATCTTGTTTGGTAACCACGACTTAAAATAACAATTTCCATTACAAATATAATTTATCCAAGATTCAAATAAGCATAAAAACAAAAAATATATTTTTATCATATAATTTATTTAAATATGGATAATACTCAATTTTTTTTCCAACATAGATATAAAATTTAGGTTACAATTTCCACTTTTAAATTTTTGTTTGCAAGTTTTTTTTGATTTTAGGGAGAATGCTTGAAAGATTTTTTTAATTTCAAGGAGAATGCTAAGAGAAAATGGAAAGAGGGAGGAGATAAGTACATTTTTTTTTTGCAAGCATTTAAAATGTAAACCCTAATAATAATGTCTATTTACATAATATTTATTTCATCTAGAATGCAATGAAAGATAGGGAGAGAGAAAATCTAATATTCTCAAAAAGGGATTATACAAGCTCAAAAGAACCATTTATATTTCAAAAAGGAGGATCAAATAAGAAAGAAATCATCTACTTCCACAAACATATTATTTTTATATTCAATTTTCTTCAACATTCAAAGAAGGTATAGGAAAAGAATAGAGGAGAGAGAGATATAGAAAAATATATTAATTTAACAAACATTTTTAAACACAAAAAAGAGAATGAAAAGAACCTACCTTTACTCTTCTTTCTTCTTAAGCTCCTCCAAGCTCCTTCTTTCTCCAATACAATTCTCCTTGCACCAAAATGCACCCAAATAACAACCAAACAATGGCTAATAATTTTACATAAAAAGAGAGTAAAAATTATTTTCTCCAAGATAGCCACCAAATCATTAAATGAAGAGAGTACCCTCTCTTACATAGGTCCTTTTATGTTATAAAGGACCCATACCTTTCTTCCACAAGATGGACATTCTTGCAAGAAAAATCTAACACATAATTTATTTTACATGCCCACATAGGCTTCTTACCTATAATTAATTTTAAATTACACTTATTCTACAACACTCCATCAAATGGGTCATGCCTATCGACTAGGCTAGGACCCTAGGGTGTAGGTTTTATAAAAGTCCTATGGAATAGGGATCACAGGATCTCAATGAGGCTTATGACCATTCTTAAAATAATAAAGGCAATTTTAATATTTAAAAATTCATATGATAAATATGAGAAGTTTAAATTTAATTAATCTTTCTAAACTTTTAATAATCATTAATCCATTAATATATAAGGAGGAAACTATAATTCAAATTATTAACAACCATGCAATCACATTACCAAAAGTTTTAATTGGTAAGAGGAGGTCCATCACATGGGGTATTTCACTAAGTGTTGCCTACATAGCCCCAATGATAAGGACCTCAAACCGATATAGTTATCCCTTAGGGAATGTGCATAATTGAACCAAGTTTGATGTGCATTGATTTTTATTTATTATGCTAGTGTTGAAATATAAGTGTTAGATGTAAAATGCATTGGGGAAATATTTAAATATAAGTCTCCCAATTTTTAATTTAAAAAACTTATTTGCACACCAAATGACTCAAACAAAGGTAAAATGCTCATAAGAAGAGACCCTAAAATGAAATGGACCCCGAAAAGATCTCCGAAATGTGCGATGGAAAATAATAATGGATGATACTATCTAATGTGCCACTCTTGTCTAATTAAATATAATTGAATAATGAAGGCAAAGAAAGACTATGGATCCTCGTGACTCTAATAAGGACTGACATGAAAGATTAAAACTATAAAAAAGAGTGAAATAAGTATAAAAGAGTGATAAAATAGACCCTAGACTAATATGCTATGTGAATAAGTGTTTAATTCAACATTATGAGCTTATAGATACAAATACCTCAAAATACATAGTACTTGTGTTTTCTTGACCAAATTTGAGTGTGTACATATCCCCCCTTTCAATCTAGTAATGTAATAAAATAAAAGTACTAGAGTAAAAAGAAAATGCATACATGTATTTACATGTGTAACATGTGTTTACTTGCAATTATAGGTGCCATGGGTTTGATGTGATCAACCCACACACAGTGAAAATGAGCTATAACCATGTTCTCTTCTTGGCCAAAGAATTAAACAAGAGTTCAAGTGATACCTGTGAAGGTGGATCCATAAATGTGGAGGCCATGTACTGAATCTGAGTTGAAAACTATGAAATGAGGAACCAAGCTATGCTTACCTCCATTCTAATATCTAGGTAGAGATGTGCCTAGAAGTCAAAAATCTATTTAAATTCAATGCCATACAACTCAAATAAATTAGGTACTGGTGCAAAAATTCTAAATCAAACATTGCAGATGACCATAAGATTCATTTTGGTACAAAACTAGTGTAAGTTTTATTCTGAATAGAGTCTGGTGTAACAACATAAAGAATGGCATGGTTTTGCCATTCCATGTGTGAAATATGGTTTATAAATTATAATATGAGGAACACGTGCCACACAACATGCCCCAATATAATAAATAAACAAAATTAAGTCATGTAATCTGATTAAGGAATCTAGATTCTAAGTAGTAAGAAACATCGAGAATGACATGATTTGCCAATCCTTATGTATAATATAGTGAAAAAACTAGGAGATGAGGATGAGGACATGTGTTATATAACATTCCCCAATATGATAACTGAGCAAAATTGAGTCATGTAATATGAGTAAGGAATCTATGTTTATATAGACCTGCATTATGTGCATGCCCCCATTATCATAATCTATATAAAATGGAGAAATGTAATATGAGTAATAAAATTATGTCTATGTGGGCCCAAATTATGTGCATGCCCCCATTATCATAATTTGTGTACAAACTAAGCCAAAATTTCATAAACTGTGTGAGCATGTAGCATGTAAATACCCTATCTCTATCGACCATATATTAAAATTGCATAAATATATGTGTATAAGCTACTTCATAACGTAGTAAAATATGATAATAAATAGTAAATTAGAAAATTTTTACAATGTATATCTAATAATTTATGCTAAATTTTAGTAATTGAGTAAATCTGGGTAATTGAGTAAGTTTGTATATTTAAGAAAATTTGAGTAACTGGGAAAATCTGATTAACTGAATCAATCTGAGTAACTGTGTAAATCAGGGTAACTGAGAAAATATGAATTATTGTGCCATATTATGTATAATTAGTGTGAACTATGGTATTCTAAGCCAAACCTGTGTGCTATGAAGCATGGTGAATCACAAAATGATGTATCAAGTAAATCAGGGTATGATTTGAGTCAAAATTTGATGAATAAGTAGTGTCACCGAGTCAACTATCTTTTGTATATTTAAGATAGTATGAATAGTGCGTGTGTATGCCCCCTTTTGGTGAGAAGGACAAAATTGTTGTAAAGAGGTCAAACTAAAAGTATTGACTAATATCACATGAATTAATAGTCGAATTATCTATTATAATACATTTATAATCAACTTTTGACCATAGTAAGATATTGAACATAGATTGATACTTAGATAAGGCTTTTATATCAATAAAATAATTTCTAAGATACATGAATAATGTGTTATGAAAAATATAAGTATAAGAGTAAGAATTATATGATATGAAAGATGTCATAATTTTATTCCATGCATAAAAAATGGTTTTGAAATTGGAGCTATGGTTTTCAATATATTGGAGTTTCAATGTCTAGGTAAATCTAGTTTAATAAAGTGGAACTAATACTTTAGTATTGTGTGATAGACAAAAAGTTTACATATGATTTAGGGTTTGAATAACTTAGATTCATTGTGATATTTTGAGTTTTTGAAATTGAGCTTTGATTGTGTTGAAAGTACCATAAAGGAAGGCGATCTTGCTCTACCATTATAATGAGGTTGAGGCCCTCATCCAGGTTGAGGAGGAAGTGAAACTAGTAAGTAACTAAAAAAATCTTGAGTAATTACTTTGAAAAATGTATGTGTCAATTTTGATTTATTTTCTTGACTATAAAGTATTTTTAAGCCTTAGAGCACTACTATCCCTATTTTGGCACTATTGTCTAGGTTCACAGTGCTAGTGTCTAATGCTGTAGTCCTGTACAAGGTGATATAATCTTGAGGACAATGTTATTTATAAATGTATACACTTAAAATCTATTGATTCATAATTTATTTCTAATTACATGCTAATTCCATCCATTTACAACTTTTACATCTTAATCCCTAATTATCCTAATATTAATCTAGCATCCCTATTTATTCATCCATCATATCAACCTTACCCTAATCCCTTATCAATTAATCATCTTATTATCACTTTATTTAATCACTAATCACATCCTCACATTATTTTGGTTTTTTAAATTCCCCTCTCACCTACCACCAACTACCCCCACTATCTTTCCTACAGATCCCCTCAGTAATCACTAATTAATCATCATTCATTAGTCTTAATCCACATCTAGAGTCTTCTACATTCTCTGAAATCCTCCACATCATTCATCTCTATAATCCTCTAAGAATTTTATATTCTTATAAAATTCCCTCACCATCTTCTATATAAACAATGACATATCCATGAAAAGGAATCATACATTGGAGCTTTGAAGATTCATGATATAGTGCTTCCAACTTGTCTATTATTCATTGTCAAGCATCCTTAATCCACCATTGCTGAAATTATCTTGAGCCATTGTTCAAGCAATCCAACATTCAAACAAACATTAAGTGTATTTATTTTTCATCAAGCTCATCAATTTCTTATCAATAAAGATATATTTTATTACAAAGTCTAGGTGTAACTACTTTATTTTATTGTGTATTTACATTCTAATTCCTTTCTTTTCCCAATCAGAGCTATTTCTATAAATTAGGATAGCTCAGGAGTTGTGGATTTTCCTCCACTATTCCCTACATGTAAAAACATCTATTCTGATTTATATCAACATATTATGGTGACCACAATGGGATAATCCTCATTTAATTTGTCATTGTTGAGCTTTGGTGTGTTTAAGCAAGCTTGCAGGGTTGTTTAGATGAATATTGGTGGCCATTTTTTTTCAAATATTCATGATTTTACACATATATAATCAATGTGACTTTGCTCTATGTTTATTTGTTAAGAACCTCACTACTCATAAACATAATAATCATACACAAATTACAATATTTCTTTTGGGGAAACAATAAATCAACTATTGCTTGCCATTTCAAAAGGGCTACCTCCTTATAAGAGCATTTGGATATAATTGATTTGTATTTTCCTTTGATGCCTTAAAACTAGCCTAAGAACCTTTATTTATACTATTTTAATCTATCCCACTCTTTCTTTCTATGCATGTGGGATTATTCCTACTATTCATTATTATTCATTCTACCATTAAGTTCCATTTTTCTACCCTCAATATTCATTATATTCCCCTACCTTGGTATATTACATTCCATCCTCCTTGACATGTTTCTCCCTTGAAATATGCAAAGAATTTCATATTAAAATATGTTGAGGACCAGATGGAAGCCCGACTATGCGTCATTTTTTGTTCCCACTTCTTCCTATTGAGTTGGGATATGAGCATGTATAAAAACAATGTAAACTCAAACACTATAACACAAGGTTGAAGTGCATAGAGATCTATGTATGGAATAACCTCAAATGGAAACATGTCAGGTTGGATGTTATAGTCTATCATTCAAATGTATACATTGGAAATTACCTCAAAGGAAGAACAGGATGCACATAAAAACTTGCATGGTGGGCCAACTGAGGGTATATTCCATCCCTAGTAGCAAGGTTATTTACACATTTTTTTTGTGTAGTGGCTAACCCCACCAAAGAATGCATACAATTTTTGGAATAATTTGAGGAAGGAGAGAATAATTTTTTGCCTTTTGTATGGAATATTCAGTGAAAATAAGACCAACTAAATTAGTCTCAACCAAGTGATAGAAATCAATAAACCAGGTTCAACAAGTATCCTCCAAATCCATGCATACAATTATCTGTGATTGATATTATTTGAATATATGGAAGTGAATAAAATTTGTATTAAATATATCATCATGCCATTCTATATAACTATTCTCCTTTGAGAGCATGTATCTATTTCCTCTCCATATTGTGTTAGGATATGGGAGTGGATCTTAAATCTATCCAAATCAACATGCACATCACTTGTGAATTTATGTATATCAGTTTTGAATTTTAGAAATTAAGTGAATGTAAACCAGATTTTAAAGCACCATAAAATCACAAAACCAAAATTTTAAATGTGTGTAAATCAGATTTAATTATGTGGAAACAATTCCTTCAAACCACAGATTAAATGAAAGCATAAATGGAGAGAACAAAACTAGTAATAACACATAACACAATTATATCGTGGTTCACCCAATGTGGGCTACATCTACCAAGAAAGTCCTCAAATAAAATAGTAATCTAAAACAAGATTACAATGACCTCTCACAGAGATAGGATATCTCTTACAGAATTCACAAATGAATTCTCTGAATCACTGATCCAAATCTGAAACCTATCAACAATAATCCAAAAATGCTCTACCACACTTATACCTATATAAAACAAACATCTAAAAGATGATATACCACACCCTAAAAAAATATATCACATATCATGTCCTGTTGTATCTTTCATATCTCCAAAGCCTTAGCACCACCTGTATATAAAAATATCAACCAATGTCTCATAGGTCATGCCACACCCTATATAAATAACAAATGGTGTAGAAAACATCCTCCAAAGAGAAAAATCACCATCCTCCAACAATATAAGATCTATCCATGGAGTGACATGCCACATTCCACCTTTCAATGCATATCCAAAAGGTCCTTAGAGGAGGAACATGCCATTCCTCTCCAAATGGCACAACTTCCAATGTGGAAGTCCAATCCACTTTCATAATAGATAAGAAAATATTAAATAGCACATTTAATAATTTTTCTCCTCCTAATGCATCATAGAAATAAGTAAATACATTATTTAATAATTTCTTCTAATGCATCATAAAAATTATTAAATACATCATTTAATAATTTTCTCCTTATGCATTACAAAAATATTAAATAAAAAATTAATTCCCTAGAACAAGGAAATAAATCCCACTTTCAACAAACATGGAAGTATACATACAAATTATTAAATAAACATTTAATAATATTCACCCACACGAAGGGCAAAGTAAAAATGTGCTCCCCACATCCTTGGAGCTCTCCAGGCCCCCAAAGTGTACCAACATAGTCATGTGATAGCCCCAAATGACTCCACACTCAACAATCTCCCACTTGGAGACCTTTTCTCTTGAATAGAATCTATCACTACTCCATGACCACTAAGGCCAACCAAATCTGAACATAGTCTCAACTATCCAATGTGACCACCTTGGTCATCATATCTATAGGATTCTGGCTAGTATGAATCTTCTCCAACTTCACCAAGTTCTCTTCCAAAGCTGTCTTGATGAAGTGATAATGTAACCGAATATGTTTCATCCTCGAGTGGAAAACAAATTTATTTGCTAAATGAATAACACTCTTACTATCATTATGTAGTATCCCAACTTCCCACTCATGCCCCAACTCTCTAAACAACTCCTATAACCAAATCATCTCCTTGATAGTCTCTATAGTAGAAACATACTCTGCCTCTATGGTTGACAAAGCCACAACCTTCTGTATCCTAGAAATCCAACTAATCACTATATCTCCAATAGTAAATATATATCCTATCATACTCTTGCTATC
The DNA here is from genome assembly GCA_037957365.1 of Torreya grandis. Taxonomy (NCBI): domain Eukaryota; kingdom Viridiplantae; phylum Streptophyta; class Pinopsida; order Cupressales; family Taxaceae; genus Torreya; species Torreya grandis. Next base: position 1,444,121 of record JARHVA010000441.1, read on the forward strand.
AATATTCCATACCATATTTAAGTCCACATAACCATGCAAAGTGGTATCTGATCCACCATAACATAATGCAACATCAATGGTTCCTCTCAAATACCAAAGATTGCATTTCACCGCCTGCCAATGCTCATAACCTGGATCACTCATATACCTACTCAAAACTCCCACTGCTTGGGCAATATCTGACCTAGTACAAACCATGGAATACATCAAGCTACCAATTAATGAAGAATAAGATACCTTGGACATCTTAAGATTTTTAGATTTCATCTTGGGACACTGCTCCTTTGATAATCTAAAGTGGTCTACCAAAGGAGTACCAACAGATTTAGCATCCAACATACTAAATATTTCCAAGACTTTATTCACATACTCTGATTGGGATAAAACTATATTCCTCTCCTTCCTATCATGAGTAATCCTCATACCCAGGATTTGTTTACAACACCCAAATCCTTCATAGAAAATGAGTCACTAAGCTATTTATTGAGCATATGAATATGCTATATGTTATTTCCTGCAACTAACATGTCATCCACATACAAGCATAAAATAATAAATGAATCATCATCAAAATATTTAATGTACACACAATGGTCAGAATTACACCTTTGATATCCATTTTCCAACATAAAATAATCAAATATCTTATACCATTTCTATGGAGCTTGTTTCAAGCCATACAAGCTCTTCTTTAATCTGCACACATAGTTCTCCTTCCCTTTGACCTCATATCCCTATGGCTACTTGATATATAAATCTTCATCCAAATCACCATGAAGAAAATTAGTTTTCACATCTAACTATTCTAAGTGCAAATCCTCAATTATAACTAAATCAAAAATAATCTTAATAGAAGTCATTTTTACAACAAGAAAGAAAATCTCATCAAAATCAATTCCTAATTTTTGTGCAAACCCCTTGACCACCATCCTGGCCTTATAACTTTTTCTCTCTTGATCCTTTTCTTTTATTCTGAAGATCCACCTATTTTGCAATGCACTCTTTCCCTTGGGTAGCCTTACCAAATCCCATGTTTGGTTCTCTATGAGAGATCTATGCTCTTCATCCATGACTTGTTCCCATTTCAACCTAATATCTACTTGTATTGCTTCCTCATAACACTTTGGTTATCCATTGTCAGCGAGTAAAAAATAATTCAAAGAAAGAGACAGATTTTTAGGTGCTTTTCTTACCCTAAAAGATATTTTTACCATAGGAGTTTGGGGTCCTTGTGTAGAATATTTATGAACTAATTCATTATATACTTTTCCATCTGCAATGTCATCCAATATTGTGTATTCTTTTTGTTCCTATTCTTATTCCTGCAACTGATCCTTATACATGACTTTTTCATTAAAGACTACATCTCTAGACCAAAACATTTTTTTATCTTTAATTCTCCATAAATGGAAAGCAAAGTCATCCTCACCATATCAACAAAGGTGCATTTCTCTGATTTAGCCTCTAACTCGGTCTTATTCTCTTTATTGATGAAGGTAAAAGCCTCACATTCAAATACTCTAAGAAAAGAATAATCAACATTCTTACCAGACCAAGCATGTTCAAGAATGCCTCCATCTAAAGGCATAAAAGGTCCTCTATTAATTAGATATACTTCCATGCTAACTGCTTCTACCTAAAACTATAAAGGCAACCCAACATGTAACCTCATGCTCCTAACACATTCCATTATTATTCTATTCATCTTTTTAGACACCTCATTTTGATGTGGAGTTCCTAAAACCATCCTTTGCCTATGAATTTCATTGTTAAAACAATAATAAAAGAAAACATTACTATAATACTCACCTCCATTATCTGATCTAAGACATTTCAATTTGAGACCAATTTCATTCTCAACCAAGGCTTTCCACTTCTTAAAAGTGTCAAATACATCAGATTTATATTTAATATAATAAACCCAAACTTTCCTAGTTGCATCATCAATAAAAGTGACATAATAATTGGAACTACCAATAGAAGATACCCGAATTGGTCCCCATACATCTAAATGTACCAACTCTAACATGTGCTCTTTCTTTATGGGTCCAATTTTTAGGAACTTAACCCGCTTCTATTTTCCATACACATAATCCTCACAAAAGCCTACATCTAGATATTTCAATCTAGGTAACTTATCTTTTAATATATCTATGCCCTTATGGCTCATATGATCGACCCTTAGTGACACATAATTGCATTTCCATTTACAACAACTAAATCACAAGAGTCAACACTACTAGTCAAATATAAAGTACCAAATTTTTTACCTCTCTAAATCACGAGAGATCCTTTGGTAACTTTCCAAGAATTTGTAGTAAACATAATTAAACATCCTTCACTCTCAATTGCCCCATTAAAACCAAATTCCATCACAACATAGGCACATGTCTAACATCCTTAAGTATCCATGTGTTCCCATTTTGCATTTACAACTAAATAGAAATTTTCCCTACTATCTCACATGGTTCATCATCACCAAGATATACATGTCCTAGATTCTCTTTAACATAATCAGAAAAATAATACCTATGTGGGATGACATGAAAAGAAGCCCCTGAATCTAATACCCAAGACTCAGTAAAATTATCCAAAGAAAGAATTAAGGTATATTGACTTGTTTTACCTGATGTCACATGTACTTTATTCATTTCCTCCTTGTTGCCCTTCTTATCTTGAAGTGACCAACAATCCTTCTTTGAGAGTCAACTTTTCTCATAAGCTAGCATATCATCTTAGCTTTAGATCTACTTTTTGACTTTCTATGGTTGCCTTTACTCTTGTCATTTTGCCTCCCTTTAGTATCAATAGATAAAACATTACCTAAAGATGATTCGCTAGTGCTTTTCCTTCGCATCTCCTCATTAAGAATCACACCAATAACATCTTCAAAATTCAAGCTTCCCTTAGCATGGACTGCATTACTCACAGCCATAACCAGACTATCCCAACTATCTAGTAAAGAACATAAAATTAGCAAAGCTCTAAATTCATCATCAAACTTAATTTCAATTGAAGTGATCATACTTACAACCATATTAAAATCATTTAAATGGTTGGAATTAAACCACTCTCAGACATTTTTATGTTAAACAATCTTTTCATACAAAAAAAATTATTTGAAGCTGAGGGTTTCTCATATAAATTTCCAAGTTTATCCATGAGATCCTTTGTAGATGTCTGATTTACAATGTTAAATGCAACAAAAGATGCAAGGCATAACTGAATGGCTCTCAATGCCTTCCTATCAAGTAATGTCCAATCTACATCACTCATCGCTGTAGGTTGTCCTCCTTTCCCCTCCAATGAGAGTTGAAGTTCCTTTTGATATAAGTATTTTTCCATCTACATTTTTCACAAACCAAAATTATTACCATCAAAATTCTCAACTCTGAATCTGATTTCTTCTCCCATAGCTCCCACCCAAGCTAATAACCTTTCCTGCGGTTTACCACTTCATCTAAAACACCACCAAAGCTTTGATACTAGTTGTTAGGAATTAAGTGAATGTAAACCAGATTTTAAACCACTATAATATCACAAAACCAAATTTTAAATGTGTGAAAATTAGATTCAATTATGTGGAAATAATTTATTCCAACCACAAATTAAATGAAAGCATAAATGAAGAGAAAAAACTAGTAATAACACATAACACAAATATACCCTGGTTTACCCAATGTGGGCTGCATCCACCAAGAAAGTCTTCAAATAAAATAATAATCTGAAACAAGATTACAATGACCTCTCACAGAGATAGAATATCTCCTACATAATTCACAAATGAATTCTCTGAATTATTGATCCAAATATGAAACCATCAATAATAATCCACGAATGATCTACCACACCTGTAACCATATAAAACAAACATCCACAATATGCTATACCACACTCTGCAAGAATATCTCACATATCATGTCCTATTGTATCTGTCATATCTCCAAAGCCTTACCACCAACTATATATAAAAATATCAACCAATCTCTCATAAATCACACCACACCCTGTATAAATAATAAATGGTGTAGAAAACATCCTCCAAAGAGAAAAATTTCCATCCTCCAAAAAGATAAGCTCTATCCATGAAGTGACACACCACATTCCACTTTCAATGCATATCTAAAATGTCCTTAGAGGAGGAACATGCCATTCCTCTCCAAATGGCACAACTTCCAATGTGGAAGTCCAATCCACTTCCATAATACATCAAAAAATTATTAAATACTACGTTTAATAATTTTTCTCCTCCTAATGCATCATATAAACAAGTAAATACATAATTTAATAATTTCTCTTAATGCATCATGATAATTATTAAATACATCATTTAATAATTTTCTCTTAATGCATTACAAAAATGTTAAATAAATACATAATTCCCTAGAACAAGGAAATCAATCCCACTTTCAACAAATGTGAAAGTATACATGAAAATTATTAAATAAACATTTAATAATATTCACCCACATGAGGAGCAAAGGAAAAATGTGCTCCCCACATCCTTGGAGCTCTCTAGGCCTCCAGAGTGTACCAACATAGTCATATGATAGCCCCAAAGGAATCCACACTCAACATTGAATTTATGCATATCAACAATATCAGGTAGATACAATTTTTTGCCTCTGGTATGCATTTGATGGCCTTGAGATATGGCTTTGTGTTGGGATGCTGGAGAAAAAACCATGGTACCTCATTGTGACATAGTCAAATGAAGTCTTTTGAGAGTTTAGCTAATCCCATGATGTCCATCATGGTTTGAGGTTAGATCATTTCAACCTTAGGGTAATATATCATCCTTAAGTCCTTAGATGAATAAAATTGTATAGAAATCATCATATAGGCCTTCGAGTGGATTGGTGAGTCTAGTAAATTCGGTTTGATATTCCTTAACTGTGTCAGTTTGATGAAGTTGAATCAATTCTCCTTAGAAAATTCTAAGCCCCATCATAACCAATACAATGAATATTCAGCTATGACTCACCTAATGAAAACATTTTACCACTTAATCAAACAACATTAAAGATAACTTGACACTTGTTGTTAAACTAAACCTATAAACTTTTAAGACCAAAAGATTTTAAAAACTTATATGACATACTATTATTTCTGGTTATTTAAAAAAATTAGACCAAAAAATAATAAAAAAATATTTTAAAGAAAAAATCTACCACTATAGACAAATTAAAAAAAAAAAAAAACTAATATAGACATGCCACCCATCTTAAAAAAACTAGTCAAACTTTAAAAAGTGTAAAAGCTAGTGAAACTTTAAAAAGTAAATAAGAGTAAAAGGTTATTGAAGAGAGTGGAACTCAAGACTTCTCCCTCATTATTGAAAATTTTGACTAGCCTACTCCATATTTTGATTTGACATATTACATGAATGAGAATGAGAGGTTTTTTATTTTTTTACTAGCAAGGCTTCCCTTATATTTTGGGCATGGTTTTCACTTTGGTAGCCTCTACTATCCTTGCTTTCGACCATTCTTTTTTTATTTTTCTTTTTACATTTTTTATGGGGCTTAACTTTGAATCACCATTTTCCCAAATTTTTAGAATTGTTATTTTATATATATATATATATATATATATTCATATTTAAAAAATAAATAAAAAATACTTCTCTCCCGATACTATCCACCTTTACTAGAAGCTTGTTCCTCTCTGCAACAAATGACCTCTTTTGCTACTGCTATAATTTTGCTTCTTGTAGATAAAAAATTGCACTCATCCACATCTACCTATTCTACTCTTGAAGGGTGCTTCAATTACTACAGATAAAACACAACATCTATGCTAAACCTAATTGCTTATCTTCCTATCAAAAGATTTATACATCATGCCGCATTTGATATGAGCTACATAGATCCTTCCCACTGATCATTTTATTATATCTACCAAATCTTAGCGTATCTCATGATTTGGCTTGCTAGCATTCCCCGATTTATCTATACCAAACAAATGCATAAATACTATAGAGAATTCTAAAATTACTATGCACAAAATAAATGTAGACCAAAACCCACCCTACTAAATATTTTTAAACAACCAAAACACACTACTACACAAAGCCTTAAAATAATGACAATAAATATGCTTAGTCCTACCTTCAATGTAATACCCATAATGAAAAAAAAAACAATTCTCCACAGCCTAAGGTAAATACACAATTACATGACTTTTACCATATTACCTTCACTTTTACAACAAATTCACCTCTAAAACCAACATATGCCACTAAAAATCAATGAATTTATACCCCCACAAAAAAAGTATATTTCTAATAAAAATCTTTCTCCAAAACATAAAATAAACAAATATATAGAAGTTGTATCCACTCTACACTAGTAAACAAAATTACTAAAATATATTATAAAACACAAAATATAAACTCAACATGCTTCTGCTTGTTACCATATCTCTACTGTCATTTTTTGATCACTAGGATCCCATTAAGGCAAGGTGTGAGCATATAGTGCACAAAAATACAAACCCCTAACTTACTCAACCTTCTTAAAAATAAAAAAATGCAAATGGTCTTAAAAAGAGCTCTGATACTGAATGTTAAGAACCTCACTACTCAAAACATAATAATCTGACTATATTAGATAATGCACAAATTATAATATTCCTTTCAGGGAAGGAATAACCCCACTATCACTTGCCACTTTGATGGGGCTACCTTTTTATCAGAGCATTTGGCTCTAATTGATTTGTATTTTCTTTTGATGCCTTAACACTAGCTTAAATACCTTTATTTATACTCTTATAATCTATCCCACTCTTCCTTTCTATACATGTGGGATTATTCTTACTATTCATTACTATTAATTATATTATTAAATATACTATTCTACCCTAATATGATATATATTCCCCTATTTAGGTATATTACAATTTTCAACTTCGCTACTCAAAAACACAACTTTGCTACTCAAAAACATAACTTCGCTTTGAATAATCGTGACTTTGCTTCTAACCATTACTCTTAACCATTATGGGTTAGCTGAATGTTTGACCCTTTTAACTATTTTTTGTGAATCCATATTTATTGATTTGTGATTTTGTTTTTAATACTAATTATTTTGGTATAATTTTAGTGATTTCATATATTTTTATTTCTATTTCTATGTAGATATGAATTTACAACTATGAAACACGATATTGAATTTGATAAATGCGAATTCACCTTCCACTATCGTGAGTTCATTCTTCATTTTTAAACTTAATTGTTAGTGGCTAAATTGACTATTTAAATTTTTCCAATCATTTTGTGCAAACTCGCATCTTTTACTTTACGATTTCTCTTTTTATATTAATGAGTTTGACATTATTTTAGTGATTTTATGTTGTTCTAATATTTTTGGTAGTAGATTTATGAATTCACTTTTGCATAAATACAACATATTCTTTGAAAAATATGGATTCACTAACAGTAAATGTAGATTTGAAACTAGATGCATATTTTATAAACCAAATTAGATTTGTTATCACCAAAAGTGGATTCACTAACTACAGAGGTGAATTTACACTACGATTTTCCACTAAATAGTCCATCTTTAAGAGGCCATAAATTTTAACTCAGGGGTCCACTTAACCTCTCATTTATGGTAAAAATAAGGTATTGAAAAGACACATCCATTCATGTAAAAATATTTAGTTTTAAAAACTATTTGTAAATTCACATTTTAATTTTTATAGTTTTATTATCTAAAATTATGAGTTTACTCTCAACAAAAGTGATTTCTTTTTCTGTCTCCTTTTTGTTACTAGTTAGTTTTTTAGCAATTTTTACCTATGTAGACATGAATTTAGATTGTGTATTTGTGACATTGTTATGTGAAAATATGATTTTTCTCTCTGACCATGTTTTTGTAGATTGCCTTCAAAGAGTAAAATAAAACTACTAATTCCTTGTGTTGCAAGTTTTGCTTGTCCTAGAATTGGCATATAAAGTCTCCTCTAACATACTTAATAGGGACTAATTAATTAAACTTGCTTTTGTGTGTTAAAATTTTGATAGATCTAGTTTAATATTTTTCTTTCTTGTTTGTCACCTAGGGCTAAGACTATGTATTCCCTCCTCTCACATCCATAGGGTGACTTTAGGGATTAAAAAATTAATAAACCTTATAGACACTAGAAAATTTCACCAATGGTTTTAGATGTCACCAAAAACTTTTTTTGACCCCCTTGACCCCCTTGGGTTAGAAAATTTCTTAAAACCCTTTAAAAAAGCCCATTTACCCCTTTACACACATTTAGCTAAATTAATTAATTAAGCTAATAAATCCTATTTACACCTCACCCTAACTAAACCCATGGCTAACTTAACAACATCTAGCCTTAAGACCATTTCCTACCTTAGCATTTAATGTCCTAACCTCCTAGACTATTTATACCTACATGATCATGCCTCCTTAAATGAGCTCAAACCACTTCTAAAGGTCTTAACTACCAAAATTAAGTGCAAAACACTATTTGGTAAGTTATACCATTTTCACCTTGACCGACATTAGTCATCCCTTGATCGATGTCAGTTTACCAAGACCGATGTTGATTATTTAAGGATACATTGAGACCCTTAATCAGGGGGTTGAATCATTTTTTAGCAAGAATCAGAACTCTTATGTGAATCTAATCTTTTTAGTGAACCAAAGAACTGATCCATAGATCAGAAAGTGCTTCATCACCTCAAGATTGAGGATTCAAGCACCGGTACTCTACCTATTTTGTTCCAAACTCGTAATAAACTCACACTCAACTTCAAGTCATCTCTAGAATAAAAACTCCACAAAATCTAAGTATCTTGTACTTTTATTAGTTAAATATTTAATTTTGGTAGTTTATTGCTTCCACCCCCATTGAATCTTCCCTCCACACTCTCTTTTGTGTTGGAGTTCTACAACTCTAACACCCTTTTTCCATCAAATCCCCACTAAGCCATTCTCAGCCTTTGGAGCATTAAACCCTTGTGTTTGACATTCTTAAGTCTCCATTATATCTTGATGATCATCAACCAACCTATATATAACCCACCAATCCCTATATAATTTTTTTGGAAGTCCATTTTTGTCCAAAGTCAAAACTGTGACAAACCCATAATGACTAACATCGGTCATCCTTGATTGGCATCGATTATCCTTAACTGACATCAATTATATAGTGATCGACCTCAGTCTATATGTATTGTTTTTTCCTAAAATAACAAGTAAAAATCATCTATTAACCCTAACCCAAAATCTTGTTTTCCAATCCCTGTCATAACACAAAGTCAAAAGCAATTTTTTGAATCATGTTTTAACACTTTAGCATTTATTTTGAACAAGTTAATGTCATTTTGTTAAAATCAATCATTTCTCTTGAATTTTTTTATATTACATTGTGATTAATTACTTTTCATTACTTTATTTAAGCATCTCTTAGTAGCATTTTTCAAAACTTAACTTGTTAAAAAAGAAGATTGACAACCTTCTAGTGAAGTATTGTACTTCTTGGATCTAACACTTGCTAGGCAATCCACCCTCCAATCTTACTAATCAATCCCATATCTAGTCTCATTCTTATTGTAGGTCATTCCTCCCAAGATAAAGAGGAGTTATCCACTTCATCTAGATTATGAAGCATGCAACTACATCCAGGTTCATCTACACCTCATTTTTTTAAAGTTTTACTTGTTTTCAAAAGTAAAAGCAAAAATAAAAAAACTTAGTGAGACATTTTTGGATGCCCGGTGTGACCTTAAATTTGTCTTGGGTTAATAATTATTTTAGGACATTCTAGTTGCATTAGTGAAATAATCATTCATTGCACTTCTTTGTTTCTGAAACTAAAACATTTTCTTCATTTCTAAATTGAAAATCATAAATTTATTCCTTTCAAAATCAAAAGCAAGTAGTTTTATTTACTTTATTAGAAAAGGTAAAATCATTCATTTTTATTTATTTCTAAAAAGTGAAAAGGCATTCATCCTAGGATAGGACTTGCATCCTCATTCTGTATTTAGGAACATTCTAGTTATTTTGTACTCATTCAAAGAAATTAAAATTTCCTTTTGAGTTTAAAATCAACCTTCATCCATTGATTAATTTCATGGTTAAATCACATATCTTAAATAATCATTAAATCAATTGTACCAATCACTTCTTTAACACACATACCAAACCACTCATGTAATTAATTCATCAAACATTGACATAAAGAAATTGACTAAGATTTCATCACTTAGTGGAAACCTTCATCTTGACTATCTTACTTGGATTTCACCACCAAAGGGAGAATAAAATCTATACACTGGCCAAGTATAAACTGATGAGACCATAATGTGACTCATTATATATATATATATATATATATATATATATATATATATATATATATATATATATATATATATATATATATATATATATATATATAATAACATATTTTTTATTGCATAAGAAGTGGATCTAAATGTATTCTATGAACTTAGGGTTTATTTAGAATAAAATAGTAAGTATATATCATGATTATGTCTTTAAAATTCCTTGTTATTTGTTTATTACCTATTACTAATGATTATTAGAAAAAAGATGTCAATTAGTGTATACATAGTTCATACTAAGCTAAGAATGATTCAAAATATGAAGAGTAACTATTCAAAAATAATGTTGAATTAGTGCCAGAGTCTTCTATAATAGATACAACATTATGGTCAAGTTATAGGCGTGATACAGACTCCTACAGACTCGCTACAAATTCTTACAAGATTGCTACAGACTCTTATAGGATTTTTACAGACTCCTATAAGATTGATATAGACTCCCACAACAACTATGGATTACATCAGACTAGCTATGGACTAGTTACAGAGTACATTAGACTAGCTATAGATTACATCAATGAACTATAAATCAACTATAGATTACATCAGACTAGCTATGAATTACATTATCCAGTTATAGATTTCAATAGGTTTACTATGGATTTCAATAGGTTTGCTACAAACTTCAATAGAATTGCTACAAACTTGTTTATAAAGTATTTTCAAATGTATTCTAATGTTCCATCTATCATGAATAATTCTTTTTATTTGGATTCTTTCTATATATATATTTCTATGTATAGATTTTCCATTACATATTTTATTCTAATAAATAGATTTCTCCATATTTGGTAGAGATTGAGATCATGTTGTAATAGATTGATATAGGATGGGATATCTAGGTTGTTACTCCTAAATAAGGTGTTGGTTGGAAGCATGAAATTATAAATGCAACATTCCACACCTGAATGAAATAATCAATACATTTTTCTTTCCATTATGCTGAGCAGTCCATTCTAAAACTTGTGTTCTAAGTGAACCCTTGTTTCAAGGAATGAACTAGACACTCACTTCAAAGAAGATAGATAAATGTATTTTTATTTATTTCTTCTATAATAATCACTTTGTTGAAATTTTTTATTTTATTTTATTGTTGTTGTAAACATTTTTTTTTGTATAGTTTGTGTGAACCTACATGTATTTTATTTGTTTGTTATTTATTTTTAATTCAATAATTTAATTTTTACAAGTGTGTTTTAATTTTTTCAGGTGTGATTTATATTCTACGTGTGTGATTTCATTTCTGTAAGTGTGATTTTCAATTCCTACAAGTGTGGAGTGTGATAGAAGGAACCATTTTCTAAATATCTCTTTCTCTTATTACATACAAATTTTAGACACTAGCCTTGGATTGATATTATTAAATGAAAGGGATTGATGATCCTCATCATAAACTATGGTAATTTGGTATATATTGGCAAAGCACCTGACATCCTTATCACTATGGTGCGCGAAGTGAGGGGGTAGGCCCCAATACCAAAACACGTACCAATTCTAGTATAGAGATGTTTTGAGCCTAAACAAACCCAAAACCATCCATAGACCTCTTATTCTAGTACCAATTTCACAATCCAAGTGGAGACTCACCAACTTCTAAAATTAAGGCATAAGCCTAAAAGCGAGATAAAAATAACTCCAAGATCTAATGTACTCTTAACATGTGTGTGATTTCTTTGAATTTTTATTCTTTGTTTTTTTTAAGTGAGTTTGTTTCCACCACAATTTTGAAAATTCCCCCATTTATCATGTGGTCTTGACATGGTAATAATCTAGAGACCAAGCAAACCAAAACCCACCTTATCACCAACCTTCATCCTCTTCTTCATCCATATACACACTCCAGATGTAGAAAGTTTTCCCAACCATTTTAGGTTCCAATATGACTCAGTATTTTTCCTAAGGAGATATGGACTTCACCAAGCTCCTTGATAATAACCCCATGGCCCTCCAACATTACCTTTCCATAATTACTAACCATGCCCCTACTTCGGTTCCTTCTATTGAGCCACCTTATGGCATGGCCACTTACCTTATGGGTGAGACTTTGGTTTCCACTATCTCTACCACCCAATCCATGGTAACCAAAGATTCCTCTTCTACTAACAACCCTTCAACCACTATTTCCCAAAACCAAGCTTCTCTTCCACCAACCAATGCTCAATCACATTCTACCTCAACCAACCCCATCACTAACCCTTCAAATGTAGGGTAAAATCAGCCCATAGAAACCCAATCACCACTTGCCATTAGGATGCCTTATACTAGTATTGTTTCCTTACCTCTTGCTAATCAAAACCAAAGATCATCTACCCCTTTCCAAAAATTAGTTGTTTCTATACTGTCCACTCTCCCACCCATAAGTACCAAAGTGACTACACATCTTCAACCAACCAACCCAACCATGCCCATATCCCAACAAATACCTACTAAACCTAACCCAGGCTATATCCCTAACCCACAAGGATATATGCATCCTCTATCTTCCCAACCTTTCATGGCCAATTACTAATGTGTGACTTCTACCCAACCTTATATCATGCAATATATTGCATTTTCACAACCCCAACAACACACCCTATAATTATGGGGGTTCATTGTAAACTGACCTCATTAAAATGTTGATGGATAAGATGAAAACTCTAGAGACATCCATTTCTAGAGCCCATAATATTTTATCTTATGATCAGATTTACAATGAACCCATTCACCCTTCTATACCAATTTATCCTTACCCCACTCAATGAGAGCTTCCCAAATTTTCCAAATTCCAAAGGAGGATCCCCAACAACACCTAAGAGAATTTATGCATGCATGCTATCTCATTACCTACTATGATTCTTTTCTACTCTAGACCTTCCCCATGTCCTTAGTAGGACCCACATTCGACTGGTATAGTGCCATCACTAGGAACTCCCTCTTTTATTTCATCCAACTTGATCAAACTTTCTTAGACCAATTTTCCATCAACATCTTTAAGAAACTATCCATAACAAAATTATAATCTATTTGGCAATTTGAGGATGAATCCTTTTCCAATTTTATTTCTCATTGGAGAAGGTTAATCAACCAACTATCCTTCTCCTTACCCCAACCTAAATTAATTGAAATTTTCTCTCGAGTATGTGCTAAATAAATCTCATCCCCCTTACATGTTCAAACATTATAGACCTTTGATGAGGCGTTTACCATGGTTAGGAATTTGGAAATTTGAGCAATAAATGATGGTAAACTTAAGATGAGGAATAAAAATGCTAGTTTAAAATATACCAAAGCTTACTATAAACCCTCAAATCATGACAAAGCTAAAGGAACAACCAATGTCATTGTCTTTAAAATGGATCCTCCTTCGGTAGTAAACCAATCTAACCCATCCACCTGTTTGAACCAAAATTATAAATCCCAAAACTGCTTTGTGCAAAAGCAATATACCTTGTTAGGGGAGTCTTACACTTTAGTTTTGGAGAAATTATTGAAAGTATCCATAATCCAACTTACTCCAATCAAACCACCTCAAAAATTTGATTCATCCCATCCTATACCAAGTTGGTATAAGGAAAATAAGATATGTAACTATCACCATGTCATTGGGCATAATGTTGATAGATGCAAAACATTTAAAACCATACTCCAAGAATTGATCGATAAGGGAAAACTTGTAATGGATAACCCAAATGCACCTCCATATCAAGCACTTGAGATCTTACATCAACCATTCCCAAACCACCCACCTCCTACAAATAATGAGCATAAGAATGTGGAAACATCCCACAAACATGAGGTTCATATGGTAAACATTGTTCTTAATGAACATATAGTTGATGATCTCGTGACCCAAATCACCACTCCTCTACTCACTTCCATAGTGGAATGTACCCTTCCTTCAAAAAGCATAATAAAGGAAGAAACCACCACTCTTCCACTCACTTCCATAGTGGAATCTACCCTTCCTCTGCAAAGCATAACAAAGGAAGAACCACCACTACCACTCCACTTACTTCCATAGTGGAATAACCCATCTCTCCTTCGAAAAGCATAATGAAGGAGGGAAACTATTACTCCCATGCCATGTTTTTACATATTAGAACTATCTACCCTTCCTTCAGAAAGCATAATGAAGGAAGAAACCACCACTCCTCCACTCACTTCTATAGTGGAATCTACCCTTCTTTTGAAAAGCATAATGAAGGAAGAAACTACCACTCTTACTCCACTTCCATAGTAGAATCACCCACTCTCCTTTATAAAGCATAATGAAAGAGGAAACCATTACTCCCATGCCATTTTATTCCATATTAGAACTATCTACCCTTACTTTGAAAAGCATAACTAAGGAAGAGATCGTCTCACCCACTCCTTCCATAGTTTAATCACCCACCATTTCCTTAGAAACCTTGACATAATAAAAGGAAAACATGACCATCCCACTTATGTAGTTTCTTGGTCTAGAAACCACCACTAAGGAAGTTAAGCCTACCTAGAAACCATTTTCAAGGTTGGTCTAAAATCTAGAATTTTTATCACAACCAAACCTTGACCGAGCTACATTTTGGCACCATCTTAGACTTCTATACCCTACCAATAAGGAGTCACCAACTAAACCATTATCCAACCAACCTTCAACCTCCACAAATGAAACCACCACTACCTCAACCAAATTAACAAAAACATCCACATCCCAAACTTCATACAAACTAACCAAGCCAACTCCTTCAAAAACAAACAAAGCAAACTCCACCACCCCATTAAAACCTATCAAAAACTTAGGTGTCCTTCCAAATTAAAATCCTACCCATATTCCCTTAAAATTAGAGTATAACCCACTTAAAAATTCACAAATCAAACCAATAAAAAATATTGAACCACCTAGGATTTATAAACCTAAAACCGTTTTGCCTCGTATTTCAACTTTACCCTCCATCCTAAGGCCACACCCCTCATCTATCTTAGGACCTCACCCTTACACCTTGTTGAAAAATCTAAGCTCTCTAACAAAGAAACCACAAGTCCAACCTCCTCTTCTAGCCACACCTCCACCTATCCATACCAAACCCTTAGCCTCAAAACCATATACCAAAATCATTACACAAACCAAAGCTCCACTCATTAAGCCTACCCCTAAAAAGGTACCAACCCCAATAATCAAAACCAAAACTTACACCTCTTTACCACCATTACCAAAATCCTATTCTAAAATATTAAAAAGGTTGATACAAACTTCTTACATAGACTTACCTCACATCAAACAAATCAAACCTCTTATCCCAAAAATAACTTGGTTCAATGATAACTTAATCTATGCATACCATAGGGCACTTAAACATGGCACAAAGAATTGTAAAGCTCTTCAAGACATAATCCAAAAACTATGTGATGTATATGATCTTTTAAAATAGGAATTTAATCTTAGCCTACCTCTAAGCCAAAGACCTAAAACCATCACCCCATATAAACCTATCTCTAAGCTCTCATATAAGAGTATAGAGGGAATAAAGTAACCTATCATCATACATACATTCCAAATTGATGCCATCCATGTGGTCACTCAATCACAAAGCCAAAATGATAAAGGGAAAGCCAAAGTATCCATCCTTTGGATGTACCCTTCTATGAAAGCACCCCAACCACATTAACCAAAGCTCAAGATTTATATCTCGGGTATATCCCAATCCAACCATCTAAACTAATACATATGTCAGTTCTTACTTCACCAAATCCCAGTGAAGATGAACTTATATGAGTTGATCCAAACCTTATCCTAACACCATCAAGATATGATAGAGGCTTTGCAATCAATTGAGGTTCAATCTAAATATACTTGACCTCTGGAAACCCTTATTGGATCCCTCCAGGTATCAACCCTCATCATGTTATAGGATTCTGAGATACATTTTATCCATCCAAATGATCTAGATCCTCCCCTCTTCATCACTACCCATATCAATCAAACCTGGATCAAAAGGGTTATGATTGATGGGGGATCTATCATCAATATCATTTCATCCTATGCCTACAATCAACTTAATCTCTTGAATAACATCATGTTTGAAACCACTGCCATACTCTATTTTTCTAATGACACAATGGAAACTACCTTAGGGATGGTTATCCTTCATATACATATGGGACTTAAAACTCTCCTTGAGCTCTTTTACATTATAGAAGGGGAGTTTTAATATAAAATATTGATTGGGTGCCCTTAGATCCAAACCATGTCTGTGTACCATCAAATTTGTATAGGTGCCTTAAATTTGAGCATGAGGGTCAATTTCATGTCATTCTAGCTGACCCTAGCCCATTTAAGTCATGCAACATGACTTACTACCCAAATGATGTTATCATTCTATTAAAAGATGCATCATTTTCATCCTCCCTCAAAAAAGATTCTACAAAATTGACTATACCTTCTTCTCAAATCCCTATTATAGACTCCTTGAAATCTATATTCCAACATTTATCACTTAGAAAATATCACCTATTGACTCTAGATACGCTTCTTACTCCTCAAGAGCATGAAAAGCTTGATCAACATCTTAGTTATGATTCTAACATTGGAGCCATCAACCCTTTTGGTCCTCCCAATTTCCAGACCACCTTTATCTATGGGGGACTCGATCAACCACCTCTGACTTCCAATGCCTCATCTTTAGTCAAACCATTTACCTCCAATTTCTCTTTCTTGGATAAACCAAAGTTTTCCCAAACATACCTTTATTGATTTGGTTAGAAAGGATTCAGTTTAGGCCATTATGAACATGGACCACATAATATTCTCCCATATAAAACTCAAAAGCCTCATGAGTGACATGGTCTTGGATTTATCTAACTAGAAGAACCAACTGTCCCACCTTCCATCACAATCATTGAGGAAAAAACCCCATCCTTACCAATCCCTTCTTTAAAATCTAATGATCTTGATTCCATACCTACTAACTTTTTTTTGATCAATATGATTAGTTTGGGACCCCTGACTTATCAAACTCATGGGAAAACCAAAACCATTTCTTTGACTCATCCTGATATGGTTGAATATGATTCTCCTACCATTAATACTATCTAGTGTCAGGATGATGATTCCTTTCTAACCTATCTAAGTTATAAATATTCCTCCCTTCACAAATCCCTTCCTCTTGAGACATCGACCATGTTGAATGAAGTTACCATTGACAATAACTTGGGCACTAAGGATAACCCTTGCATAATCAAAATTGGCCAATATTTATATTCTTCAAAGCATCAAGATTTTTCTTCTTTTTTATGTGACCATAACATAGCATTTTCTTGGTCTTATAGTGATATGCTTGGAATCAACCTTTCCATATTCATCCACAACATCATTACCAATCTCGATGCCAAGCTTGTTAGGCAAAATCTTTGAAGGATGCACCCTCATGTTGCCATTTTTTTTAAACAAGAGTTTTGACATCTCTAATCTATCAACTTCATCCAATCCATTGACTACCCACAATGGGCCTTGAATGTTGTTACTATCACCAAAAATATAAGGGGACTTAATATTTATATGGATTTTCATGACCTCAACCTTATTTGACCAAAATATGACTTCCCTTTACCAAACATTGATTAACTTGTTGATTTAACTACCACCCATGAGATGCTATCTATTATGGATGGATTATTAGGATATAAGCAAATCTTAATCGCCCCATAAAATCAAAACAAAATCACTTTCATCACCCCATGGGGAACCTTTTGCTATAGGGTCATGCCTTTCAGAATAAAGAATGTTGGTGTAACTTATTAGCATACCATGACCTAAATCTTTCATGGCCTCATCTAAAAAACTATGGAAAACTATGTAGATGACCACCTTGGTAAGTCCAAATTTCATAAAGACCATTTAGAAATCATTAAATTCATCTTTGACCACCTTACCCAATTCCATGTTCATCTTAACCCAAATAAATGCATCTTTGGGGTCCTATTAGGTAAACTCTTAGACTTTATCATTTCTCTTCATGGAATAGAGGTTTATCCTACTAAATTTAAAGAAATCCTAGACATGCCTCCTCTAACTAGCCTCAAGTAACTCCATAGTTTATAGGGGAAGCTTCAGTCCATTTTCTATTTCATCTCTCAATTATCTAATAGATGTCAACCCTTTTATCACCTCCTTAAGAAGGAAATCTCCTTTAAGTGGAACACAGACTGTTAAAAAGGATTTTGAATCACTTAAAGGGTAACTTCTTTCTCCACCTATCCTTGTTCTTCCAAAATAGGACCAACCCTTCTATCTATACATCTCTACCATAGACCATTCCTTAGGTTTCATGTTCACACATTGTGATGATCAACATAAGGAGTAGGAAGTATATTATATAAGTCAAACACTTGTAGAGTATGAGACTCATTATACCCATACTAAGAAATTATGCCTCACCTTGGTCTTTGTGGCTTCTAAACTTCATCACTCCCTCCTCAACAATAAAACTTTTGTCATCACCAACACTAACACCCTCAAGTACATGCATTCTAAGACATATCAAAATCAATGTATGGATAGATGGCTCATGATTTTACCTGAGTTTGATATTAATTTAATTCAAAAAAAATCAGTCAAAGGTAAAATAATTACTGATCAATTGGCTAAATCCTCTTTAACCAATAACCAACCTTATAACCTTGAGTTTCCTAATGAGTCCATCGCAACTCTCTCACAAGAAGATATGTATTATAAAATGAACATATTATTTGATGGATAAGAATTTCAACATGGTGGGGGTTATAGAATCATCCTTATCCCCCTTAAAGATGAGCCTTTTATTTTGTCCTTCAAACTTGACTTTGATTACACCAACAACATGGTTGAGTATGAAGCCCTAGTTTTAGGTCTCCAAACAACTTTGTCCTTGGGAGTGAAATTGATCAACATTTTTGGTGACTCCCAACTTGTGGTTAACCAAATCAATGGTTCCTACCAATGTAAAAATGATTTTTTATATAAATACAAATAACAGGTAGATTTACTATTGATGTCATTTGATCATTACCTTATCCAAGCCACTCTACATTTGATAAACAAGTTCGTTGATACCATGGATTATCTTGCTTCACAAATCCTACCTACACCATCAAGTTCCAAAATATTTGTCACCATACAAAAACTTATCCAACCCTCTTATACCAAAATAGATCTCCCTTCCATAGGCAATGTGGAGGAAACCTAACCTAATATTTGGTATAAGCAAATCTATGGCTACCTTACCTTAACCATCATCCCTTCTGACCTCTCTAGGAATGGTTGATGAGATTTTATATAGATTAATCTTGGCTATACTATACTAGGTGAATTATTTACAAGTGAAGCTTTTATGGTCTCCTTTTTAGATACTTTTGTATCCAATAAATCCCTTATGAAATCAAAGAAACTTGTGATGGGATTTTTGGAGGTCACTTTAGTGGTTTATGTGTCACTAAATGCATCCATTGCCTTGGCTACTATTGGCCTTCCCTTAACCAAAACTATTGTGATTATGTCAAAAAGTGTGTCAAGTGTCAATAAAATGCCAACTTACATCACGTTTCTAGTCATGGCCTTCAAGTCTCTAAGGATTCCTGACCCTTCTCTTAGTGGGGATTAGATCTCATTGGTGAAATCAACCCTCATTCTTCACAAAGATATCACTCTATCATCACCATGATAGAATAATTCAAAAAATGGGTTGAGGCTATTCCCCTCATCTCAACCAAAGCTGATAAATTTTTTGACTTCATGAATCATCACATTATCTACCATTTTGGTGTTCCTCATAAAATCATCATGGATAATGAAAAATCATTTAAAAATAAGAAAGTCAATAATCTTTGTGACACTTTTGGCATTAAGTTAAGCTTCTCATCTCCATACCATGCATAAACTAATAAACAGGCCAAAGTCTTTAATAAAACACTTAATAAAATGCTAACCAATGTGGTCAATGAATTTGGTAGGGATAAATACTCCATATTCCCTTTTCCTTATGGGCATATCAAACCAAAATTCAAACCCCTATGGGTGTTACCCGTTTATCAATTATTTATGGTACAGAGGCTATCTTGACTGTCAAAGTGCAGATTTTGTTAAGCACGGGATATACTAAGAGGGGGGGGGGTGAATAAGTATATCATATATCTTATAAAACTTTCCATTAATCAAATTCCACTTAGCCAAACATTCAATATATGCAATAAAATTGAAACAATAAACACCACACAAGATAGAGAGAGACACCAGATTTAACGTGGAAACCCAATGTGAGAAAAACCACAGAGAATAATTTCAAGTATATGAATGAGCACCAACTCAAACAAAAATATTTGCAATAAACAACTTGCAAGAGCACCAACCCCTTTGCCGAGTACCAAAACAATAACTATTCATGAGAACAACTCACATGAGCACCAATCCCTTTGATGAGCACCAATACAACAATAATTTATGATCACCAACCCATATGAGCACCAACCCCTTTTCTGAGCACCAACATAGCAAAAGTTCATGAGCACCAACCCACAAGAGCACCAACCCCTTTATTGAGCACCAACACAACAACAATTCATGAGCACCAACCTACAGGAGCACTGTTGATGACTTAAAATTGTGCTTGATCTTAACCAATCAACAATGGGAAGTTTCAAGCTATGGGATAATGTGGCTTGAAACAACCTCCAGATTTTAGAAAAGTTGGTCTCTTCTTTTGTATTGGGTGTTGGGGAAAAGGGATAGGAGATTAAATAGAAATGCAAATGCAGAAATTGAAACCTAACTATGGTGATGCGCCTGAGTGTAATCCTAATCCTAACCTAAGCACAGTGAGACCATTATAGGATTTAATTAAATTTAAGAGCAGACAAGTGCATGATCAATGTAAAAGGTCAAAATAATAGAAACAGAGGCTCACAATAGGGAGTTATTTTGCTGAGACATAGAGAATGTCAACAAAGGCATAGTGTTCAATCTTCTTAATAGAATTTTCCAATCACATAAGAGGCACAAAAGTCATGTACAGTTATGTAAACCTTCCAATTCAAGAAAATGAGACAAAAGCAAATGACATTCTTAATCACAACTATAGGAAAATCTACAGTATAGACTAATTTGAAAATGACACAGATGACACCAACCAAGGCATGGAGTTTAATCTTCTTAATTTATTTGGCCATATAAAAGGCATAGAAACATGCACAGTTACATCAACTTTACAACTCAAGAAAATTGAGACAAGAGCAAATGATATTACTGGTCAAAACTTTAACAAGCCTAAAACTATTTATCCCCCCTTTGATTTTACAATTCTTCCTCTTTTATAGCCTCGGATCACTCCATCCATCATCCCCTTTCCCACGCAATTCTTCTCCATCCTTCACTCCCAGGGGAAAAATAGATGGCACCTTCAATGCTTTGGGGGCTCCAAAAATCTACCTGATGAACTGTTCCATCTACTCAAATTAACTCCAGCCAATTTTCCCTCCATGATGCTTTGTGGCAACAGATACATAGAACACTCTGTTATGTTGAAATGAGAGAGGACACTTACTCAATTTCTTGAAAATCCTCTTATTACTTAGAAGGCACCAAAAAATGACACTTAGCACTTTCCGCCAGATTCATCGAATACACGTAGCTCTCTCTACTTCTCTTTGGCTGTTTTGGAGTATCACTTGGGACACATATCAGACTCTTATGGATGGTGACACTTGGCAGCCTCTGCAAACTCTTGAAGTAACACCCAAGGCCCACCACAATCTTTATTTAGCAATGAATCTCAAAGATGGTCTCCCAAAAGTTGACACGTGGCGACCTCCACTACTTTTGGGAAGATACGTGGCATATTTCGCTTCTCCTTCTGGGGGGTATGTGGCATCTTCTACTATTTCTAGGGATATATTAGAAAGGGAATCAGAGAGTGACACTTGGCAGCCTCCAGTACACTTTGGCACTTAGGCAAAATGAAATGATTGAACCAAAGCGTTGGACCCAGGCATTGAACCAAAGTCTCCCAGATGTTGACACGTGGTGACTTCCGTTGCTTCTTCAAAAAGATAGTTCAGGGTCTTCCACGACTGCCACCTGGCACTTTTCGCTTTGCTGCTTAGCCTATTGAAAGTCTTTGTCAAAAAATTAGAATGAAACGTGGGTGCCTCTATGAGATGTGGATGCTGGCATGTGGTACATTCTTCTTAGCCATTACTGGATACATGGTATATTTTGTGACCTTTTGGAAAGTCACAAAAGGGGCTTCAGAAGATGCTAGTTGGCTAGCTCCATGATTTGAAAAGTGACACTTGGTGACTTCTACTTGAATTTGATACTTAGGCAAAATTGAACCTGGCCTCTACTCCAAAACTCTGCTGCGACGTCCAAGGTATGTAGGAACCAAAATTGTGGTGCTCGACTAAAAATTTGAATGCAACGTAGAGTAAAAATTTACTCTACAATTATTGGTGACCCTCAGGACTTTTGAGCCTGCTCAAAAAGAAAACTCCACCTCCTGCCAGGTAAAATTGCAAAAATTACAGCCTTAAAAGAGCTTTTGACATATGTTTAAAACACTTATTTAAAAGAAAAGTAGGAAAATAATAGAAAAAATAATGTGAGAAGGGAAATTATTTAACTATAATACATGAGAGACCCAAGTCAATTGAAATGTTTTAAATAGATTCCATTTACAGGAATCTCTTCGAGTTCTCCTTCCATTAACTCTATCTCAAAAGAATTCTTCTACTTACATGCACAAATTCTATACAGACCAGTCCATAACACTTTAAATTTGGTATGCTGACCCGGCTTGGTGGCTCGTGCATCCCATTTCAAAACATTTGAGCCCACCTCAAAATTAGGATTTGAAGTCCTTTTATCAAAATAGTCCTTCCCTAATGTTTGATCAATGAATCATGGGCTATATCCCTCTTTTCCTAAACTTTTAGAAGTTCTGTGAGTCTGACCTGCATGGGGCCATTTTCTTCAATCTCAATTTGTTTGATCAACTGAAGAGCAGGGATTTCCAAGCTTAGGGGAATCATGGTAGACTTTTCATATACTAATTCATATGGAGACAATTTGATCACCTACTTGGGCATGATTCTATCAGTCCATAGTGAAGGATTAAGCACTTTATGCCACTCTTTGTGATGATTAGCCCCTATTCTTTTGATGAGTCTTATCAGGTTTTTATTGGTTGATTCTACCAGACCATTACCTTGAGGGTAATAGTTAGATGAAGTTTTCAGATATATTCCATGTCTCAAGGAAAAGTTGGATACTTTAGACCCCAAGAATGCTTTAGAATTATCTAAAATGATGGTGTGAGGAGCCCCAAAGTGTGTAGTGATACCCCCTAGAAAGTCTAGGATCACATTCTCTGTTGCTTCCTTAAGTGGGACTACCTCTGTCCATCTGGTGAAATAGTCCATGGCGGTTAATATCCATTTGTGACCCATACCAGACACTAGATTTATCATTCCACTGAATTAAAGACCCCATTGAGCAAATGGTTCATCCACAATTATAAGACTGAGGGGCATGGCTGCATTCCTCCTCATCCCCACATAATACTGGCATGATTGACATTTTCTAACCAGCTGATAACAGTCTACAAATAAAGTAGGCTAAAAATATCCTATCTCACTTATCTTTATGGCTGTGGTCTTTGCAAAAAAATGCCCCCCTAATGTTCCATGATGCATTTCATGTATTATCCTCTTAGCTTCAGCCTATTTTACACATCTTAACAATTTTCCATCAAAATTTCTTCTAAAAAGGACTTGTCTAATTAAGACAAAATGAACTCCTTGTATCCTATAATATCTCCTCTTGTTTCAAGGAAGTTCTCTCGGATAAACCCATTTTTCATAAATTGAATCTTGCTTGTGACCCAAGATTCCTAATCAACCTCTTGTAATTTTAGCACCATCTCCGTCTCTCCTTCTGAATCTACTTCCTCAAGTAACATCTTTTCAAATTCTTGGGTTATATATTGGCACAGCCCCTGCCTCTAACTAGCTTGGTGGGTCTGACCTCCACATCATTTTCAAGGATCTTAGTGATCAAATTGGCTCTTTTCTCAGTAATCTCCCCCTCCATGGTGTATTCCTTGACACTTGGGTGAGCTACAAGTATCAAAATTTTGTTCCCTAATATCAGATGCCTGAATTTCTTGAGGGCTTTCACCATGGCATAGGCTTGTCTTTCTACAAAATTGTACCTTGTCTCATAATCTCTGAGAGTTATTAAGAAAAAGGCTATTGGGTACTCCCACTCTAGCCTATCATTCTTTTGAGTCAAGACAACTACAATACTTGACTCCCCTCCATAGACATACATTACGAAGGGCATGGAAAAATCTGGGTTCTTGAGCACTGGGGCTGCTAAGATAGCCTTCTTGACTCCCTCAAAAGCTTGCCTTCTTTTTGTGGTCCACTTGAAGACCAGGTCCTTTTTTATCAAGAGTGTCATTGGTGTAACCAAGCCTACAAAACCAGATATGAATTTACTGACAAAATTGATCTTCCCTAAAAAGGTCTGGACTGCATTTTTATTTGCTGGAAGAAGTAGGCCTATTATAGCCGCGATTCTCTTGGGATCTATAGAAACCCCTTCCTTAGATACTATGTGCCCCAATAGTTTACCCTGAGGTATAGAAAAAATACATTTCTTAGGATTCAATAATATCCCAAATCTTGACATTTCTTGAAGACAACTTCTAAATGATCAAAATGATCATCAGCATTTTTTGAGAAAATAGTGAGGTCATCCAGGTAGACCAAGATGACCTTGTTTATGAGTTCACCAAAGGCTATATCCATATATTTTTGAAAGGTGGCTCCTACATTTGATAAGCTGAATGGCATCTTTGCATAGGCAAATGTCCCCCATTTGGTAGTGAAAGCAGTTTTGTACTAGTCTTCCTCAGCTAGCCAAATTTGATTATACCCAGAGAAACCATCAAGTAAAGAAAACCTCTTGGATCCAGCCATAGTTTGTAGAATTCATTCCATGGAGGGCACGGGATAATGGTCTTTCAGAGATGCTCTATTTAAATCTCTAAAATCTACACATAGTCTTACATCTCCATTCTTTTTCCTAACTGGGATTAGATTTGATACCTAGGTCGAGTGCTTGATTGGAAATATTATTTTGGAATCTAAAAGTTTCTACAACTCATCCAATCATTAGAGGCTCAATCCTTAGATTTACTGGCCTCTATTTCTATCTGATGGGCTTGGATCCTTCAGTCAATTCTATTGTGTGCTGGATAATGTCTCTGTTGTATCCATGAAGGTCTTCATAGCTCCATGCTATGACTTTATCATATCTCTGGCACAATTTAATTAGTCTTTCCTTCTCTTCTTGAGTTGTAGAATTCCCAAATTTTAGCCTCTTTTCGTCACTCACCTCTACCTCAGAATAGTCTACTTTATCTACCTGGAACTTTTTCTTTTCCAGGCTTACATCCTTTGGGTCAAACAAGTTTTCTAAGGTGATCAATCCCTTGAGGATCTTATTAGTCCTTAATTGTATAATCTGATCACCATAGGCCTCTTCAATTTTAGTTTTCAATTGATCTACAAACTCATCTAATTATTGTAAGAAAGAGACTACTTGAGCATCATTTTCAAATACTTGCCAATTTTCATCATTGTCTGGGATGGTCGACCTCACTATAACTTTTACTGACTCATTGTTAACCAACAGGCTAGTAGCTGGGTTAAACTATGAGCCAATCTGAGCCATCTTATCAGCCTCAGAGTTTTGACTTCTAGGGATTATCTCAATATTAAAAGCTTTAAAATCTTCTATCAAATCCCAAATCCTATGCCTGTAGAATCTCATTCTCACATTTTTGGCTACTGCCTTTTCTCTATTTTGCTTTACTACTAATTTTGAATCTCCTTTTACTTTTAGGTTCTTTATTCCCTTTTTCTTGGCTAATAGGAGCCCATGTACTAAAGATTCATATTTTGCATCATTATTAGTGCAAGCAAATTGAAATCAGATAGCCCTCAAAATTTTATCACCATTTGGAGCAGTAAGACAAATTCCTGCTCCAGCACCATGTTTACTTCTAGCCCCATCAAAATTCAAAGTCCAGACCTCTAAATCTTGAGTAGTAGGTGTCTCATTCCTTATAACATTTAGGATCGCCTGATCTTCATCATAAATGACATACGTGCCTAACCCAGTAGAGTCATAGTTCCCATATAGGTTTTTATGCATCATAGCCAACAACTGGCTATTTTTTTCTTCTTGATCATGCTAAGTCTAGTCTCCTAGTTCTTTGACAAAAATTTCTTTCTTATTTATTCAACATGGCATGATCTACTTCTAATCTTGTTGTTGGTTCATTGGTGATGTGGTCTTTGGATAGTGGTTCAGATAAAATTTTCATCTTTGAACTGTATCTGGTTCTGAGAATGAGGTGAGACTAGTTAAGAGACATATATTCTCCTATTTTTGCTGTAAAGTCTCTGGATGGACATAAACCAAAGACAAGAGGGATATCTATGACAACTATATCTTGGTTGACCACTATGTTTGGACATGTGTATAACTGCAAGGGGAGTTGTTTAATTCTCCTTATGGTTTACACTGTTTTGCCATCTAGCTACATTACTCCTTTTGTAAGGGGTTCATAATTTATTTTCAAAGCATCAGCTATTTGCTTGGGCATCATAGTTGTGCTAGCTCCTGAATCTATCAATGAATTATGCAAGAGTTTCTTTCCAACTATCAGAGTCAAATACAAAGGCTCTGGCTTGGATTTACTTACTTGTGCTGCATTGTTCTCGAAGGCTATTGTCATTAGAGGAACCGTATCTCTAAGCTTTTCTTTTCTAGCAGATCCTTTCTTAGTAACAACATCTTTAGGCACTACTTGTCCTTGCAGAGCTTCTTATAGTAGCATCTTTTGCTCAAGAATAGCCAAGATATCCCAGATTGATACTTGTGCTGGAGTCCTCTTTAATTGGTCCACTACATTGATTCGTCCCAAGGACTGAGTTTTTTGGTAATAGGGATACCTCATTTTTTATTAAATCTGGGTAGGAATCCCTTGATATTGTATTGGTTGAGGCACTTCTTGTCTAACAACAACGTTCCTTTGCCCTTGAGGTGGAGGATTATTCTTGACTTGACTACTTACAAGCTCAAGCTGCTCCACCATCCTCCTCTTTGATTTGGTGTAATAATCAAATTGCACTACTAGCCGTTGGGAGGTAGATGCCTCATTCAAGAAAATTGATTCTTCATCCTCAATCCATGAGAAAAAAACATGTTTTGGGGCTATTTATTCCTCCTCTTGCAAGGACATTCCTTACATCTGAGCCACTAGAACTAAATTTTGCATTCCAGGAGACTGGTAGGCTCGATTGTTACTGGTACTGGCAAACTAACCATCCATTCTTCTCTATTCAACCACCCTTTATTGAAAATTACCCCTAGGACAATCTCTGGGTGTGTGAGTGTCATTAAAATGGAAACACCAAGCATTAGTATCATCCACATAATTATTCTGACCTAGAACCATCTCCCTATTTGAGTTGGGAGGAATGGTCTGTGAGGGTGTGGGAACTGCAACTAATTGATTTTCTGGTTGATGGTTAGTTTGTCTCAGAGGGCCTTGGTATTGGTTTGGTTGGGACAAAAACTTATTTCCTTGATAGCCTTGATAAGGGGGCTTAGGGAAAGTATTATGCTACCTCTTTATATTAATCAACTCATTAGAGAATGTCCTTGGCATACTCTTGATATCATCTATCTCAATTGACTGAGTAGGGACCGGTTGCTTCACAAATGATGGAGGGTAAGTATACATGGACATACGTAGGCTTACAGCTTTAGGAACTTATTGAGGTAAGGGTAAGGAAATTTTTGGGAACATAGGCATGGGAGGCCTTGGAGGTAACTTTTTAGCATCAATTAAATGATTCTCAGCTCTGACCACATAGTCATAAGCTGCTGGTAAAGTGTGTCCTCCTAGTGATTGAATCATAATAGATATATCTAAATTTAAAGCTTTGAGATAGAATACTATGGCCATACCAGGTGGTGGTTTAGCTGTAATGGGGATTCTATCCCAAGTTTTCTAGAATTTGGTGTTGAAGTCAGTCATATCCTCTTGTGGTCCCCTTTGGATGGTGATTAACTGTTGTAATAAAGAATACTTATCACCTTTCTCTATAAATCTTTCAAAGAATTGATCTCTGAGCTGGTCCCATATAGATATGGTATTTGGGGTCAAAGACCGATACCATTCTAAAGCCTTCCCTTTGAATGAGGTTGCTAACAACCTTAGGGCCACATTTTGCTATGTGACACCATGTATGCCACAAACATCTAATACATCTTGAAGATGTTCCATGAGTGTTTTTGAGTATTGCCCACTAAATATGGGTAGAGCTTTTAGAGCATTTACTGGGATAGGATCCCAAATAGCTGGTGGTGTTGGGAGGATTAAGGGACTACCCATGTTCTAGCTTGCGTAATTCCTTAGGGAGATAGGGGCTCCCATGTTTGGTACCGGTACAAACTAGTTAGCTCTTCTTCTTGGACTAATTACTAGAGGTGGAAAAAGAATACCTAGATTTGTAGTAGATTGCGATTTGGTGTCTGGTCCACAGCTCTGACTCCTTATAGCTCTCTGGTTCATGTGGTCTTGAAAAAAACTCAAGACTGGTCCCACCAGGCATGCCAAAAATTGTTGATGACTTAAAATTGTGCTTGATCTTAACCAATCAACAATGGGAAGTTTCAAGCTATGGGACAATGCAACTTGAAACAACCTCTAGATTTTAGAGAAGCTAGTCTCTTCTTTTGTATTAGGTGTTGGGGAAAAGGGATAGGAGATTAAACAAAAATGCAAATTCAAGAATTGAAACCTAACTATGGTGATGCGCTTGAATTTGATACTTAGGCAAAATTGAACCCGCCCTCTGCTCCAAAACTCTGCCGTGACATCGAAGGTATGTAGGAACCAAAATTGTGGTGCTCGACTAAAAATTTGAATGCAACGTAGAGTAAAAATTTACTCTACAAGCACCAACCCCTTTGTGTATACCACACAACTATCTCTCAATGTTACTATCTCAACAAATGATAGTTCATTACAATATCTCTTTCCTCTCTCACTTTTGTTCTTCTAAGCTAGATATAACAAATACAAATCATACTCATCTCTCCCATTGCTCTTCTAAGCTAGATATTACTTTATCAAATCAAACTCTCTCTCACACTTTACAAATGGCTTCTCAAGCCTTTATTTATAGCTTTCCAAATGACCTTTGGCCTTCCCCCTTTGTGACCATTCAATCCTCATGGAAAATGGTGCCAAACTTGCATGATCCTTTGTATCCTTGCATTTAAAAATTCATGTGGTGACCCTTCATAAGTAAAAACATCATTTCCTCTTTTGTCCTTATCTTGGTGACTTTTCATATTCCTCAAAGTGTCCCTTCATGAGAAATTGCACCCTTCCTCTTTTTTCTTCACTTGGTGACTCTTGGAATTCCCCAAGATGACTCTTCATGGGAAAATGCATCCCATTCTTCTTTTGTCTTTATCTCATGACTCTTTGACTTCTCCATGGGCCCTTCTTTTGTCTTATATGCAAATAAAAATATATTCATTAATATTAAATAAATATTAACACACATTAGCTAAGATATAACTATTACAAACATCATTAAATGCAATGGGGCCTTTATCACCAATAATGCTAGACCTTTGACATCAATGATAATATTTCCAATAATCTCCCCCTTTGTCATTGATGGCAACCTTAATCCTGAAACTACCACATCTTGAGTCTTGCACATACTATCATCTGAAAAACCTATAGTAACTCCCCCTTAATATAGCAACCTGTAACTATTCCCTGTACCTATTTCTGCACCTGTACCTATCCTTTTTATTCTCCCCCTTTGACATCAATGGAAAAGGGCCTACCTGGAGCTAACACTTAGCTCCCCATCAACTAATGTTGAACCTCAATGGCATGAAGTACAAGAAATTACTCCCAACTCCTCTTGTAGATATTTTAATGTGTCCTTTGATCATGCCTTTAAAGATATCTGATAATACATATAAATCATTACCTATCCTTTGAGCATCTGCAATCAACTCATTTAAATATTTTATTCTAATCTCATAACCTTTTGCAAAAAACTTTAATGTGTATCCATAAACACATATTTGAATTACACTCAATAGATTATTCTTACAAAACATTTTTAGTCTTGGTTCTACCATTATCCAAACTCAAAGTACCTTTTTTGGCTATCCTGGTAGTGGTTTTATCTCCAAATTTCACTATGCCACCATTGATCTTCTTTAGAGTTATGAACTTACTCTTATCTCCTATCATATGCCTTGAACATCTGCTATCAATGAACCATGGCTGATCTTCATTTCTTACATGTAAAGTTCTCTGAACCATCATAGAATTTTCAAGTTGTTTTTTCTGCCTTGAACATGTCTGAACCTTCTTCTTAATGAATGGAGCCTTGAAACTCTAGTCCTTCTTGACTGAATTTGCATGAGTTTCCTTCTCCTTATTTCTAAAACTGTTAGCTCTTTTTCAACATTCTAATTTCTTATGACCATATCCATTTGAAACACTTTAAAACTTTTAAACACTGCATATGCAAGAAACATTCTAATAGCCTCTAACCTTAACACTGGTGTAAAATTTTCTTCAAAATCTATTCCCTCAAATGATATACAAATTAATCTGCTAACTCACATTCTTGTCATGCAACATAGCCAAGACCCAATAACATCCACCATGCTTCAATTTTTCTTAAAAGTGTCTCCTTGAAGCCTAGAAGAGACACCCCACACAAAAGGGTCCTAAAAATAAATCATAGGAGATTCCCACATCTCCTCTGTTTCTTCCTTGAGTCTTTCTCTTAGAATCCATTTAAGCATGTCTAACTTATTTAAAGTACTAACCTCAACATTCATGATGTTTTTCATCTTCTTAGCTATTATAATTGTCTTATCTTGACAAGGATCCTACTTAACTATAATAAGAGATTTTTCACAGTCATTCCTATTTGATTCTTTATCTACTATAACAAGTAATTTATTTTCACTCTTAAACTCAACCTAATCAACCTTTATTATTTTAGGTCTCCAAACCTAAATTTGACTCTTCTCATATTTTTTAGGTTCTCTGTATCCTTTGACATACCTTGAATATCTCTTTACTTGATTTGGACATAATCTAACAATATGGCCAACCTTATGAAAACAAAAACAAACAACATTTTTCATACCTTTTTCTTGAATGTGACTAAGATCTCCCTTTGACTGATTGCTTCTCCTCATACAGTCTCTTGCCTTATGACCAACATGATGACAAACACAACAATGGCCATGAAAATAATTTAAAAACTTGAAAGCATTGGGCTGCCTGATTGGCTTCTTTAATTCACCTTTAAAAATTGCATCCTTCTTACCTTGGACTAATATTTCATGATCTTTCTCAACCTTGATTATGAACTTCTCATGATTATCCTTTAAAGAAACTAACTCAACCTTCAACTGATAACACTCTTCTTCTCTTGATTTCAAATTTGAATTTACAACCTCTAGCTGATTCTTAAGATCCCAAATAAACATCTTATCTTATTTTTATTTTATAACCAACTTAGACTCCAAGATACACACCTATTCCCTAAGATCCTCGACCATAGATTTCAACTCTTGATTCTCCTTCTTTAGCTGGTTGGCCATCTTGTGCTTTCCTTAATCTACCTTTAAGTTGTTAAACCCTTTTTGAAGGAACCTACTCTGATACCAATTGTTTAGCGTGGGATATACTGAGAGGGGGGGTGAATCAATATATCATATATCTTATAAAACTTTCCCTTAATCAAATTCCACTTAACTAAATGTTCAAGATATGCAATAAAACTGAAACAATAAACACCACATAAGATAGAGAGAGACACCAGATTTAACATGGAAACCCAATGTGGGAAAAAACATGGAGAACAATCTAAAGTATATGAATGAGCACCAACTCAAACAACAATAGTTGTAAGCACCAACTTTTAGGAGCATCAACCCCTTTGATGAGCATCAACACAATAACTATTCATGAGCACCAACTCATAGGAGCACCAACTCCTTTGCTGAGCACCAACATAACAACAATTTGTGATCACCAACCCATAAGAGCACCAACCCTTTTGTTGGACACCAACACCACAACAATTCATGAGCACCAACCCACAGGAGCACCAACCCCTTTACTGAGCACCAACATAGCAATAATTTGTGAGCACCAACCCATACGAGCACTAACCCCTTTGTGTATACCACATAATTATCTCTCAATGTTTCTATCTCAACAAATGATAGTTCATTACAATATCTCTTTCCTCTCTCACTTTTGTTCTTCTAGGCTAGATATAACAAATACAAATCATACTCATCTCTCCCATTGCTCTTCTAAGCTAGATATTACTATATCAAATCAAACTCTCTCACACACTTTACAAATGGCTTCTCAAGCCTTTATTTATAGCTTTCCAAATGACCTTTGGCCTTCTCCCTTTGTGACCCTTCAATCCTCATAGAAAATGGTACCAAACTTGCATGACCCTTCGTATCCTTGCATTTGAAAAGTCATGTGGTGACCCTTCATAAGCAAAAACATCCTTTCCTCTTTTGTCCTTATCTTGGTGACTTTTCGTATTCCTCAAAGTGTCCCTTCATGAGAAATTGTGACCTTCCTTTTTTATCTTCACTTGGTGACTCTTGGAATTCCCCAAGATGACTCTTCATGGGAAAATGCATCTCATTCTTCTTTTGTCTTTACCCCGTGACTCTTTGACTTCTCCATGGGCCTTTATTTTATCTTATATGCAACCAAAAATATATTCATTAATATTAAATAAATATTAACACACATTAGCTAAAATATAACTATTACAAACATCATTAAATGCAATGGGGCCTTTATCACCAATAATTCTAGACCTTTGACATCAATGACAATATTTACAACAAATTTTATCCCTTTATATATCCCTAAAGGATATTATCTTAGAAGGAGATTATTATCAAAAACATCTAGCCCAACTTGGGCTACTTGATGAACATCAATTGGCCACACTTAACCATCTTCATTTATATCAAGAGCACATCAAATACACATATAACAAACACCCAAGAGTGTAATAATTCAATATTGGTGACCTTATCTTAAAGGAAAATAAACATGTAACTAACATGGAAAGAAGTAAGTGGGGAATGTTTGCTCCCAATTAGATTGGACCATTTATCATCATGCATAAGTATGGGTTAGGAGCTTACCGATTATCATCCCTTGAATGAAAACTAGAACTTGATCCCCTTAATGCTTTGCATCTACATCCATTATTTTATTAAAACATGTTCTAAATCACCTTATGTCTAACTTAATCTCATCCCTTTTTTTGAAAAGTTATTACCTTCATTTCCTTACTTTAAGGACAAATGATTAAAGCAAAGAATTATGTGATTATCCATAATAATTTTAGCCTAAATCCCAAACATGGGTGTAGTAAGAATTTTGAGCTATTTGATTAAATCACCATAAACATGCAATTTAAACTCAAATCATCAAACTACCTAGTAGGAAGGATTATGGAAACAAGTCAAAATCACAAGATAAATCTTACCAAATCCCTTGTTTTAGCTAGCCTCCTTCCAGGATGTTTGAGCTGATGGTTGATTGCATGTAGACTCAGATTTTGACATTATGATGACATGATTATGGATGACAGATTCATGGATTGATTTAGCATGGAGATGTTATGGACTTATAAGATTTCTAATTGGACATGGATGGTATGAGAATTCAAGTTGGCTCTAATGGACTAGAGAAGTGGTTTAAATAGATTTTGGAGGGAGAGATCAATGGTGGAGATTCAAACATGGATGAAGGAGTTCAAGGGATGAGGATTATGTAAGGAATATAAAATTTCTTTGAAGCTTCTAGATTTTGAGGCTTCTAGAGAGGATGGGTAAGTTTAGAGAAGGTTCTAGATTTGGAGGAGTCTAGAAACCTTCTTAGGGTTAAATATGACTAGATGGGGGATTAGATAAGGATTTAGATGAGTGATTAGGGACTAGGGGTGTAAAAGAGCCTAGGAATAGGTTTATTAGGTGGGTAGATGAATCATGGGAATTTAGAATTCCCTAATAATAGGTAAGTGGGGTTATATTAATATAAAGAGATGATTAGGTGAATTAATGATGAAGTGGGATATAATAAGGTTAGTAGATAATGAAATATGAAGAAGGGTACATTAGATAAATGACTAGAAAATAGATAAATTAGTAAGATAAATTAGATTAAGTAGAATTAATGTTAAATAATAAGAATATTAGTGATAATAACATAAGCAAGCGAATTTAGATGCATACATTTAACCCCTCTTTGAAAGGGCATTATGAGTGGAGCAGAGTGGAAGGAGTAATGGTCTTTCAAAGAAAAACCATGCCATGGATGAATGTTAGTAGATATGATGTTATGGGATATGATGTCCCCTCAGGGGGGATGCATGGAAGAATAAGATGGATGACCAATAAAAATGAGAAATGATGGCTAAGATGTGATGAATAAATAAGGGGATGGGATGTCAAATATGAGGTAGATGATGATGAAGATGGATTCAACCTAAGTTGTGAGTTACAAATTGATGATGATGTCATTGATAAAGACACATGCATAGGGAGTAGTGATGATGGGTATCATGGTTGTTAAACATCCCAAAGGGGAATCAACTATATCATGATGATGATATTATTAAAAGGCCACAAGCTTTAGATGTATCCCAAACAAGGATGCATGTAAGGGAGAGCTATAAGCTAGGATAAGATTGATAGGATAAAATTAGTGATGAGTGTAGCTCAAAGTGAAATCAATCAATATAGATGATGATAGAGAAGAATTGATATGATTGAATGATCAAAGGATTAGGAATGAGGATGGATGAGAGAGATAGTGGCTGAGCTATCCTTGGGCACTAAAAAGTGGCCAAGTACTACCTACATAATTTGAAAAGACCTCACACTAATGTAGTTCTAACTAAAGGATAGGGGATGATGATGAGGGAATATAATATGTTGATGATGATGATGATTAGTGATTAGAGGATGATAGGATGTTAGTTGAATGGGTTGAGAGAGTTATATTAGTGATGAGAAATAAGGATTATGTGAAAATTATATAAGTTATGAGGGTGTAGATGATCAAGCCATCATAGATGTCATAAGGCTCATCATAGTCTAAGTAATCCAATAAATAGAGGACTTGGTAGTATGCCCCATGATATAAGTATGACCAAGAGGACATGATGCCAAAGTTCATGGGTAAATGGTGAACTCTGCATCCTTGAGGGCACTTTTAATGACCTCAAAGAATCCTCATTTATAGACAAAAAGAGACATGATGAAAATAAAGCATAAGACAAACAATATATATACATGATGAAAGACATGCAAACAAGACAAACAAAATAAATAACACACATACTACATGTAGTGTCATAATGTCTTGTCTAATAATGTGATGAGTGATTGGGGGATGGATTGGACTAGGATGATCAAGATGTGATTATAGAATAAGGATAGACTTAGATAGACTAACGATGATGATTAGGTTTAGGACTTGGATAAGGATATAGATGTGGATATGGATTAGACATATCCCTTGTTGTGGGATAAGGATGGATGATGTGATAAGGTCTTTGAATATGGATTTGGTCTCCAAAGTGAATTAAAAAGTGGCTAAGGAAGGTGATTGTGAAAAATGATGACCAAG
This sequence comes from Torreya grandis, assembly GCA_037957365.1. Classification (NCBI taxonomy): domain Eukaryota; kingdom Viridiplantae; phylum Streptophyta; class Pinopsida; order Cupressales; family Taxaceae; genus Torreya; species Torreya grandis. The sequence goes on from JARHVA010000441.1 coordinate 1,480,301, forward strand.
GATTACCAACAGACAAGGCCCTACAAGAGTTCAATCTATCAAGGAAACTATGTGATGATGGGATTAAATACATTTCATACTAGCAAAGAGTGATTGGATGGGTGCTAGGTATGAAGAGGCAATGATAAAGAAGGTGATGGGATCAATTACCTTTTATACTAGCAAAGAAGTGAGTTTATTGGTGATAGATATGAAAAGGTAACTGATAAGAAGTGATGGGTGCTAGGTTAAATTCTTTGACAAGGATATGTGTGTTAATAACACTTAATAAAAAGGATAAGGAAGATATGGGGAGATGGGTGACCACTCTAATTTGGTTCCAAGATGGATTGTGGTATTCAAAGATGGGAAATATGAGATGGATGTATATGGATGTGACTAGAGTAATAGGCATAAGATAAGACATCATGGACTATTTTTGGCTTTTTCAAGTTTTATGATTTTTAAAGTTTTTAACATATGTCAAATTTTAGGGATTTTTGGAATATGTATGTACACTATGAAAATAGGGTTACTAGCAAAGGGAACATAAAGATTATAAACCAAGATGAAGATGGAAGGAATGAGGGATAAGATGACAAAAAGATGAGGGTGATGCAGAAAAGAGAAATGAGGACTAAGGAAGAATGGACTAGGGATTGCTAATGACCACATCGTGAAGGAACTAGATGTTGAGTTTCCTGAGTGTTCATAAAAGGATATACCAAGATGATGCAAGAACATTTCTCAAGACACCTTATATTCCCTCATGAAAGGTCAATATGGGAAGGAATGTGATATGATGGAAGATGATGGGTAGGAGTAATGGAATAAAGGATAAGATGTATTAAAATAGATGTATTTTCTCCCAAGTATGGAGTGATAATATAGACAATAGATTATTTTACCATGATGTCAAAAATTAGTTTTCATCATGGTGCTTACCTAAGGCACTAGACAACTAGTTTTCACCATTGGATGAATGATATTTTTTGAATTTATTGAGCATATAGATCTATTAGATGTGGGAGAGATGTAGGAAATAGGCATTATTGTGATTTTTAGCCAACACCTATTCTATGATGAATGCTATATGCTTAGATGTCTTGGTGGCCTTTAGTGATTCTTGATGGTGACCCTCCAAATATCTAGATCAAGGATCTTCATCACCCTTATAAGAGACAATGCTACCCAGGAGGGTGATGTGAGGTATGGATTCGATTATATCTTGATGTTGATGGGGGTGTATTGGGCTTGAATAGAGGAGAAGATTTGATAGGATGGTGTGATGGGTGATGGAGGATTAGAAATAGTAGTCACATACATTATTGGAGATGCTGGACATTCTTCAATTGATTGGTTCTAATTAACAAAATAGTGTAAGAGATCCAAGATGCTTTAACTTTATGGTTCATCTTTGATTGGATCATTTGATGGATTATTGGCCATGTTTTTGACATTATTTTGATTAGATTTGACTTTGACTACCCCTTGATACCTGATTCTAGGATCCATTAGAGGAGATTGATTTTTGACATGATATATGATTATTTTGATTTTAACATTCTCCTAGTGTGTGATTATAGGTTTCACTAGGGAAAGATGTTTTTTGATCAGGTTTATGTGTTGAATCTTCTTGATTTTGACCTATGGGATCAAAAATGATTTGATTATTATGATTATTTTTTGGAATATGGTCTTGGACCTTTGTATTTATGGCACATATTATGTTGCTTAAAGGGTCCAATGATGTATGCTCCTATTTTTCCCTATGGAGGGAGGTGATTAAGTGATCATTGATAGGAAGAAAAGGGTGTATGATGGATGAAGGTGGTGGAGATGGTGTGATGAGATCAATGAGTGGTGATTGGGTAGTATGGTCTTTATTGCTGTTCTTAGGAGACCCAATCTTAACATCAAATAAAATATCCTCAAGATCAACAAAAGGATCACGAGGACTAGTTTTAGTATATGCATTTAAAGGAGTATCAGATTCACTTTGATTATCTTTGACATATAAAGCTTGTAAGAATTATGTTATGAATTCATCGTCTTAATTGGTATCCAAATGTATGCCTAGTGATGGATTGGAGGTACCTAGATTAGAGACATTCTCAAGAAGATAGACATTATCAACATCGATGAGGGATGATGTTTCTGATAAGGAATCTGATTTAGATCTTGGAGTTAAACATGATCCTACTAAAGATAAGACTTTTGATGTTGAATTTGATATAAACTCTGATGTATAAGTTCTAATTATTCTAATAGGAGATTCATTATCTATAATTGACCTCTCAACATGGGATGTTTGATGTGATGGGCGAGACAGTTCACAAGAAATGGGAGGAATAGGATCATGGGGAATAAACTTGGTTATGATGGAGGATTTTTAAATGATGGGGGGATTATGGAAGATGGATAAGATGTCTTAACCTTGGCTTAGAGAGGGAACATTTTGATCATGATTGGAATCTTGGCATTCATTTTCTTGTTCACCTAGGAATTGAGACTCATCTGGTTCATCCTTAATTATTATTATGTCACCAAGGTTGATGAGGTCTTAGACAAAATCTTGGAAAGGTAAAAATTAATTAATGGTATTCCCTTAGGTTTGGTGATATGTACAATATTTATTGGATTTATACCACGAGGGTGTAGGATTAGTAGGATCAAGATGTCAGATAGGTGGATAAACCATCATGTTGGTAGTGACTATTTGTTTGAAAAGGGCTTCTAAGGATATAGGAAGGGGAGTATAATGACCTACTTCACTTTGTGATTTAGATGTGGAAGCATTGGATTTTGGATCAGATGGTTGTTGACATGACTAGGTGGATGGATTGGAAGTAGGTGAGATGTCTAGGATTAGATTCCCTTTGCTAGTATGGGAAGGGGTAGGTGATGATTTATGACTAGTGGATGAAGATTGGTATGAGATTCACATGGAAGGGATTGGATGGGAGGTGCAATGAGTTGAAGGGGATCAACACCTTTAAGAAGTGGTACACCCATCTAAATAAGATGTAAGAGGATCTTATCCTTATTGGTAGCTATGTATTAGTCTATGAAATTGAGGTCTAGATTCATGGTGATGGATGAATATCGATGGATGATGAAAGTAGGATAAGGATTGGGGATGTGTTATTTAACAAAATAGGTTAGAAGGATTGAGCTAGTATGATGGATGAGGCTAAGATAGATTAATGGATTAAATATTATAATAAGATTTTAGATCAATAATAAAATAGGTGCTGATGACCTATCAACAATGCCTAGTGTTCAAGCTATCAAAATGATTGAGCGTTTGATGGGTGCCTAAATTTAAACTAGCAAGAAGATAATATGATGGGTAATAGTTATGAATAGGTAAGGATGATAAAGACTAGATTAATAATGATGGGTTAATAGATTTAAGCCAACAAAGTGATAAGATGCTATCAGTATACTGACTAGGGTATGAGACCTGATCAAATGATGAATGATAGTGGAATGGGATAATATGGATGATAGGACTAACTCAAGACCATAGACTAATTTTCTTAAGATGGGATATGACTATGTAATGAAGATGATTGGGATGATGAGATAAGTATAAGTATGATGATATATGTTGATAAAATGATAAGGGATGAGATGGGTATGGTTTAGACCTGTATGTGACCCCTAAATCCAACTAGGATAAGATAGGATGAGGGTAGACTAGATGGGTGAAGAAGGCATGGTCAAGACAAATGATGAGGGACTAAGGATAAGATATGGATGTTAGGATGGGATATGATTTAATATAGGTAGGGGTATGACCAATGATAAGTAAGATTATGATAGGATGTGACTAGAAGGATGCACAAGAGAATAAAGATATGTACAAAATAATGATGAGATAAGGATGTATAAGATAAGATGTAGGTGACTAATGATGGTTGGATCCAGTCATAGGATGTGACTAAGAGAATAAAGATATAAACATGAGGGGTAAGACAAGGTTATACAATATGGTGGAATAATGAGACAAGATGATATGGGGATGATTAGGACTATGATGGGACAAAGGTATATAAGACCAGGTCAAGTTTGGACTAAGGGATTAAACAAGTCAAGGTGAGGTTTAATTGACTATAGATGAGTTGGACTTAAGATAAGACATTGATGACTAGGTGTGACTAGGATATGTGAGAAGGATGATTAAGATATGACTAGACTAAGATAGGATATGATAATGGAAAGGATATACAAAGATAATATGTATAAGGAAATAATGACAAAGATGTACAAGATGATATGATATACAAGATGATGTATACGAGAGGAGTAATGATGTACAAAATGGTAGAAGGATGAGGTAAGGACATACAAGATGGTATGTGAAAAGGACCTAAATAAGTATATAGGTTTGGGTGAAGGTTGATTTGGCTCACAAACAACAAATGTTTAACACAAAACATACCAAATCAATTAAGCCACAAGCCTATGATTAATAAACTAAAGGGACTATAACTTGATGCCCACACCATAAAATGGCTTCAATGATGAGGCTATAGGCTAGTGACCCATTACTTTATCAACTAAACCCTCCTTACCCCACTTAAACATGATGGCTACTTTGGAGCTGATACTGACTCCTATAGTGGTACACCTATTACAGTTGAAAGATCCTATGCCAAGTTTGCATGGGCTCTCTAGGTGCATCCCATATATATATGAAGGTAAAATAGAGACCAAATCCATATTAAAGGTTGTATAACCACCATGATTATTGAAGCTTATCTACCTCTCACTCCACATAAACCTTAATGGGGAATTCCAATTAAGCACCTAACAACAACTTTTCTTGATATTTAAACTCCACCAGAACATAGAGTTTGGACTAATACGTGGTGGTGAAATCCATGGTCACTAGCCCCCTAGAAAAAGAAAAAAGGGAATGGAGTTTATAGGTGGTGGATGAAAGGGGGAGAGCATACACAAATAGTATCCCTCAGGATACAAACAAGTAGACAAAAAATTAATTAATTGATTAAAATTAAGATGTGAGATATATACAAAATGAAAGATAAGAATATACAAGTCAGATAATGACAATGATATATACAAGACAAAGTGATTAAAATGATATATACAAGATAAAATGATTCAAATTTTTTTTGAGGTGCTGTGAGGATAGTCTTTGACAGGCGGCCTATAAGCACATGGTTAATAATTTGATTGTGGTACTCAAGAGAGGGGTCCTGTAACACAAAGAGTAGTCGTTTGATGATTTTAAATATTTGAGGGGAAACCTACATGACATAATTCTATTATAAAAAAAATTCCCTAGAAAATAGGGTTTTAGATACAACAAAATAGCCTCTAAGTTCACCCCTACAAGAAACAAGATGTTAGTCTAATATGCCTTAAGAAAAACACCCTAAAAAATCATGATTTGGTTCTATAATTTATTTGGGATATGTGGGATATGATGTGGGGGTTTGGGGGTAGTATCCCCTAGTGGGTTCAAGGGTATCAACCCTTGTAGGGTTTGGGGGTAGTGCCCTGACATGCTCACTATCATAGTACAAGGTAGGGTCAAGGGGTGGAGCCCTTGATGCCAAAGGAAATTTGGGCCTTGAGGGAAGCCTATAATGACTAAAAATTCATGAAAAATGACCATAAAAAATGCATTTAAAATGATCAAATTGAAGGTAAAAATGAATGCAAAATCATGATTACATAGTGCAAAATTGCAACCAGAGAGTGAAAAACCATAACGCTAAGGCAAAACCATAGATTACAAGTTATGATTTTGTAGTGGTTAGCTGAAATGATGGTTACCTAAAAAAATATAATTAGCTACACAACCACAACTATAACTAACAATATCATTATTAGCTATAGGATGAGATTTGTAATTTTATTATAAACTACAGAACCTTAAAATTTTAACACTTGACCTAGACAAATGTATATACAAATTATAACAGATTGTTCATATGCCTATATGTCCAAATATGATTATTTATAGATAGATTAAAGACTAATTATATATCCAAAATTTTATAAATATATATTTAAGGAAATTTAATAAGGTTTTGAACAATCTAATTAACAAAGGGTATTTCTTAGTTAGATGTTATCTTATATCTACCTTACAGTTTTAAGAATGATAACCAGTAGATAGAATAAAGGTTTAAAATGACAAATCACATTAATCACTGATATTGAGACAAAATATCTAAGCATAGTGAAAAATCATGATTATCAAAATTTTTTGACATGTGGTTTGGTAGAAATATGGAAAAATGTCAAGGACTGTGTTTGATTTTGACTGCAGACGATCTTCTGGTTTTGCCTCCCTCCTGCTGACCCTGCAAATCACACAATAAAAACTAATAGAGATTAAATCTAGTTATGGGATGTGGTTAGCCAAAATTTCCCTTAAAGACCAAAATAGGCTAAATAAGATGAAAAATAGGGATTATTTGAGGATTAAAGTATTTTCTATCTCCCATAAAACATAGAACATCAAGACTAATCATGCAGGTTAGTGAGCAATGATTAACTATTTAGTGGTTTTATTAAATTTACAAAGTCATGACTTTAGAACACAATATATTAATTTATAGGATAAATTTTAGACTTTCAAAGTTGTGATGTTGCCTAAATATTGAAACCTACAAAACCCAAAAACTATTAGTGGTTAGACAAAATCACTACTATATATGCAAAATCACAACTCTATATGTAAGGTTGTGATTCATTAGTTGTGGTTTTGTTGAAAGGCCAAAACCTATCAAAATCAGACAAAATGGTTAGTGTTTAGGTAACATGGTTAAGATAAAATCATAATTCCTAGGGACAATATTGTGACTACATAGAATAAAGTCATGAATACTGGTGCAATACCGTAGATTCCACTTGTACAAGTAAAATTTTGAAATTCTAGGATTTTCCTTGATCCAGTTGACCTTGCAAGCTTACACAAATGATTCCAATAAAATTAATGATTAAATTGGAAGCAATGTCCCATTGTGGTCACCAAAATGTGGTATCAATTTTGAGCTATTTGATTAAATTATCATAAACATGCAATTTAAACTCAAAACATCAAACTACCTAGTAGGAAGGATTATGGAAACAAATCAAAATCACAAGATAAATCTTACCAAATCCCTTGTTTTAGCTAACCTCCTTCTATGATGTTCAAGCCAATGGTTGATTGCATGTAGTCTCATATTTTGACATTATGATGGCATGATTATGGATGGTGGATTCATGGATTGATTTAGCATGGAGATGTCATGGACTTCTAAGATTGCTAATTAGACGTGGCATGATAATTAAATTTGGATCCAATGGAGGAGATGGGTGGTTTAAATATATTTAAGAGGGAGATATAAATGGTGGAGATTCAAACTTGGATGAAGGAGATCAAGGGATAAGGATTATCCAGAGAATTTAAAATTTCTTGGAAGCCTCTAGATTTTGAGGATTCTAAAGAGGAGGGGGAAGTTTAGAGAAGGTTCTAGATTTGGAGGAGTCTAAAAACATTCTTAGGGTTAATGATGATTAGATGGAGAATTAAATAAGGATTTAGATGAGTGATTAGGGACTAGGGGTGTAGGAGAGCCTAGGAATAGGCTTAGTAGGTGGGTAAGTGGGTCATGAAAATTTAAATTTTTTAAATAGTAGGTAAGTGGGGTTAGATTAAGAAAAAGAGATGATTAGGTGAATTAATGATGAAGTGGGATATAATAAGGTTATTAGATGATGAAATATTAATAATTAGACATTGGATAAATGAATATAAAATAGATAAATTAGCGAGATAAATTAGATTAAGCAAAATTTGAGTCAACTAATAGGAATATTAGTGAAAATAATATAAGTGAGTGAATTTAGATGCATATAAAGGGTACCATGGCTCTATCCATGACATGATTCTCATGGATAATTTTCATCCCTTATAGGATGGATTCCCATGGTCATTGTCTCTTAAACACCCTATCACCCACATTTAACCTTCTTGTGCTATGGTTTTTCCCTCATAAAGGAAAACCTTATGCCTACATATCAAAGTCTATGTCTACAAAAAATTAACAAAATAATAATAATAATAATAATAATAATAATAATAATAATAATAATAATAATAATAATAATAATAATAATAATAATAATAATTTATGGGTCATATCTAAAATTTCAAACTGCTCCCTTGAAGGATAACTGCCAAAACAACTTTGAATTGATTAAAACAAGATAGATTGATCCCTTGAAGGATAAATATTAAAGTCAAACAAATCAAAAGCTTAGACCACTCCCTTGAAGGATGGCTAAGTCAAACATTTGTCAAGCAAGAAATCACATGGAAGCTTCCCACATTGATTATCTTTCCCAACCTATCAACCATAAAAGCATCGAAAAGACCCATAATCAAAATTAAAAAAAAAAAAAACAAAAAATATATGAAAGCTTCAATCAACTTTTACAAAAACAATAGTAGACTTCCTGCATCGATCAATATACACTAAACATAAGACATGGAATTATTCATAATGGTTCTTAGGTCACCTACAGAAGGGGAAAGCCATCCCCACAAGAAGGTTACACTATCATCCAACTTCCTTTTTACCCTCTAAAAAGCAAGGGATTTAAAACTTACTTGACACTACGTGATCGAGATACTTATTAAGAGACAAACAAAATGCTAATGTAAAACATGAAAGGGGCTTATGTTTATAATCCAATCTCTCTTTTTATTTTGGTCCTTCCCAATGAAAGAATACCATGTTTCCTTCTTCTTTATCATGCCTACTTGTTGGTACATTCATCAAGATGTTTGTCTTGTGATTGATTAAACAATATTCTCTCATTTCTTTCCTCTTCTTACATATAACATTTAATTCAAATTAATCTATATGTTAAGGTGGTTTTACACATTTAAAACCATCTCTCATTAATAAATGACATCATCATGTTAAATACATTTTAGTACATTATGTTTTTTTAATATGTTGTCACATTCTATTTTATTACCCATCCACATAATTTTTTTTTTTTTATTAACATGAAAACATTCTATTTATCATAGTCATTATAATCAACATAATTAAATCATATCCATCATATCATAAACAATCTTGAGTCAAACTACATTATCCATCACATCAACATCATCATAACTTATTTATGGTGCATGAATCAAACCAACATCGCATGTAAGTTTTTAAATAATCTATACATTAGAAGCCAATAAATCTTGCTTATCATCAAGCATAAATCCAATTAATTTATCACATAAAAATCATAAACAATTTTTTATCGTGTATGAACCAAGCAACAATTAAGCATTTTTTTATAATAAATAAATGAATCAACCAACAATGGTATCCAACTCACATATTCATCTAAGTATGGGATCACATGGATTAATTAACTCATATAATAAATATAAAAAACATGATAAATTAAATCAACTATACACCTACTAATAGGAAAAATTCCAAACCATATCCCAAACATGCCATCATAACATCATAAACATGGATCATCATATAAGCATAACATAAAGAATCATAAATCAACCATAACATCACACATCATCATCATCAATAACATCATAACTCAAACCAAGTGCTAAACACACACACACACACACACACAAATGTACATGTCACTCTCAAAATGATATGTACATCTCGTTACATCAGCTCATATTCTAGAATTAAAATCATAATATAACATAGAAGCCAATAATCTATGGTACATGGGAACTACTATCATCCAGACCCTATCCATCTTTGTGGCCTATTTAATCACCTACTGATACTATGCCACCACTATGTGTGGTACTAATAGGAATCCTTAACATAATCCACTTTTCTAGATACTCTCTATACTAGGGCACATATGGAATACCATTAAAAACATGCCCCTCATAGTATTTTAGCTCTTCCACTATCATCGTATATCTCATTAATGAAATGGTCTAAGGTTGTCTAATGATAACTCCAATACCACTCAGAGAAGGTCCACTCTGTAATGGTCATCCTCTTGCTTGCCTAAGAGCATCCTACTCAAATATCACCAAAGTCAATCATGCCTATAGACCATCCTTATCATGAGTCATAGTGGTTAGTTATCCCTATGTAGAGTCTCTCTCTTGAGTAATGGTAGATAGTTATACCTGTAAGCTATCCCTCTTCTGGGTCCTCATCACTAGTTATCCCCATGCTATATCTCTCTCTTATGTCATGGAAGTAATTGATTCCTATAGGGAAGCCTATGCTACTCTTATATTATCCCTTTCTAAAATAACTATCTACAAATTAGATGCCTCTTCCTCCATCTGTGTATCCTCACCCTCCTCCTCACCCTGATCCTCACCTTGCTTCTCATCCTATCCATCATTCCATCCAACATCAAGACCCTATCATCTATCTCCATTTGAAGTTTTAGGGTACCATCCCTACCACTAAGAGATATACTTAGGAGTCACCCTAACATCATCCACTACTATAGGGGCTAGTATCTCCTCATATAATATCTCATCCTTTGATGGTTATGGTAGAGGAAGTGATGCCTCTATGTCCTCTCATCGATATCTCAAGAATACTCCTAGATCACCCTATACCAAGCCATACTACCACCTCACATGATTAAAAGGTATCAAATTTATCTCATTCTCCTTCCTCCTATATATCCATTTGATACTTTTAAGGAAAAGGGTTTGTGCGTACAACTTCCTCTATCATGGAAAACCCATGTACATTCTTGAGATAACCTCACCATCTAATAGAGCATCAAGACACTACCTAAACCATGATAAATATCGAACCACCCCATCTACATATGGAAAATTTATATTTGACCTCCACCTCATAAACCCAAATCTAAATCGTGCCTAGTGCCATATCATCCATGGCAGCTCAACTGGTCAAATAGTGATATGATCATAAGCCTAATATTGGAGTAAGAAGCATACACTCATCCCATATCATATATGCACTTGGTATCCCCAAATATCTTAATAAACCTATACCAATAGTTTTGGTGCCCATGTATACACTATGTGATCATTGTGCATATCCACTAGAACACATGTTAGGACCTAGGGATACCTCCTACCACTAGAATTAGGCAATGTATAGCAAGTGACTACTATCATCAACATAGTCATCAATTTCCTCCTCTCGATATCCAATCAATAAAGGTCCTCAAAATAGAAACCCACACCATGGTATCATGCCTCTATTACATCCTTACCCTAAAATAGGTCCATATGTGAGTCCAAATCAACACCATGAATAAACTCCATATCTTGGCCCTGTATAGGTAGCCTCAAGATCTTGTAGACATACTCCAATATGATGGTCAATCTCCTATAAATATTCAAAATGTGTTGGTAGTCAAGTCCCATCTCTTGATGAGGGTTATCAACATAGATATATCTTGGGTCATGTACCGATAGTGTCACATACCACCTAGACTTAGTGCCATCATGTGGGCCCACAAGTTTGATCCAAAAGTATCTAATGTATAAGAAAATCATGATTTTACTCATTTAAATATGGATCAATTACATAACACCCTTACTACATATGAGATGAGAGTAAATGATGAAATACCACCAAAGAAGGAAGAAACATTCAAAACAAATACGAATCCAAAAATGGAGGTAAAATTTAAGAAAACCAAGGAAGATGACATTTATGATATTGATGAGGATGAACTAATCACTTTGTTTACAAGGAAATTTAAAATAAGTTGAGGAAAGTATAAGGTAATCTCCCTTTCAAATGATTCAACTGTGGAGAGTTAGGAAATTTTGATAATAAGTACCCTCATAAGTATAGGAAGGATTTTGATGAAGAGCATGATCAAGGACATGATGATGGCAAGAGATCATTTAGGTCTGATAAAATAAAAATGGGATTCAAAAGGTTTGACAATAAGAAGTACTTCAAAGACAAGAAGAGTCTCTACACCAGATAAGATTGCAGTTCATCAGATGAGAATGAAGACAATGAATAAAAATATGATCATGAAGATGATGTTCCTACTGAAGATGAATCTTTTCTCATATTTTAGGAAGGAAGGTTCTCTATTAGGAGTATACTTGGAGTGATTTAGATAATGATGAAGATGAGGTGGATTGTGAGACTATATTGATGTATGCTCTTGAAGAACTAAAGATTGAGAAGAATATCAATAATAAAATAAAATTTAAAATAAATGACTATGTGTATCAATTATTGTATGAAACAATAATTAATGAAGACATCAAGGAACATGAATATATGATCAAGCATCTCAGTTGTCAATTGGAAATTTTGTCTACAAGCCTAGAATCTAAATAAGATGAATGTTCAAGGTATGTTTCTAAAAATGAGTCTTTTAAATATGATTTAAAGAAGGTATCTAGTAAGGTAATTTCATTTGAGATATTTGAAAATAACTCAAGTGATCTAGACAACATTTTGAATGATCAAAAACATGTAAGTGATAAGACCGGTCTTGGTTACAAAGAAGAACCAAAGACTGCAACTCAAGATAATATGAAGACTAATGTAAACAAGGACAATCAAGCTTTGAAGATAAATAATTAGATAAGGAATAAAGGTGATTGAATAATTAATACAAAATAGATCATACAACCAAATGCCATGAGGTATGAAAATTTCAAAAGTTACTACTATACTTGTAATCAATTGGGCCATAGAAATAGAGAATGTATAAGACCTGTTATAGAGAATGTATAAGACCCTGTTAGAAATGAATTTAATTAGAACTATGATGGGATCATTAGTCAAAATGTTTAATAAAGGTTGAGTTTCTCTATTTTCATGATGTAGGACACTTTGCAAAACATTTTCCATTTAAGGTAAGAGAAGTTGAGTTTCCTTCAAGAAATATTGAGTGATATAGTTGTTATCGACTAGGACACATTGCAATATATTGTTTGAATCTAAAAAGATAAAAAGATCTTCTTGAAAAAAGTATGGAATGATTAAATTTTGAGTATAGAGGTCACATTTCTAAGTCATACAAGCAAAGACCTAAAAGTCATAAAAGGTTCAATCAGGCTCTAAGATTGTAAGGAAGAAGGCTAGTTAACTCATGGAAACCAAAGGTGATAAGTATGAATCATGATGAGTCTAATAATACAAGTAATATTTTTTCTATGGTGGGGAATACTTCAAAATTTAAAGAGTCCCAAGAGGTCTCATTGTCTACTCATGTTGAGAATGAAGAGACTAAGCTCAAGGAAAAGATCAAAGTACTGGTTGAGGCTAATTTTGAGGTAAGTATGGATCCAAGTGAACATCTTGTTGTTAAGAAAGATTCATGAAAATAACATCAATTTTTTGTACCTAGTGATGAGGTTCCAAACTACAAGGAAGATTTTTTAGATGAAGAGGTATGCTATGAATCTATGTTGTCTCCATGTATTGATAATCCAATCATATAAGAAAAGGATAATTTTGTAGTAGTTGAGGAAGTTATTTCTCTAAATCTAAAAAAGAAGAAGAAGAACTATAAGTATCAATTGAGTAAGGAGGAGAAGGAATATGAGGAGTTGTCTTTATTTTAAAGAATTGAGGTATAGAAGGTGTCTTTATCTATTCTTCTTAAGAGAGTCCTTTCAATGGATAATAAAGTGTTGTGGTATTTTTGTGATGGTCCTAAAAGACTAGAGTTGAGTGTTTTCAATTGGAACAGGTATGTCTAGATGGAAAATATGTTGAGATAATGTCATGATGTTGATAACTATATATGGAAGCAGTCTGTAGGGTTAGATTGAAGGTTCTTAGATGATAGAGGATTTCTAATTTATCAAGATAATCATTTTTCATAAAAAGGTTGTTTAACTTATTCTAGAATGATCTAGGTGGTTTTATAATCTAAAGGTTTGTTGAAGTCAAATTGAAGATTTTTATTTTCTCTTGGGTTTCCTAGTTTGTGCTTATGAGAATGCAGGTCCTAAAATGGGTTATAGGAAGTCAAGGTTCCTAATGGTGTGGAAGCTCAAATCTTGGTCCAAAAGTTTTTAATTATTTTATCTAGGTGTAGAAGAAGTTTCATAGGTGGACATTGATTGGAAGGTGTTGTGTTGACTTTATTTGTTTAAATATTCTAGGGTTTTGGGCTCTACTAAAAAAATGGCTTAACTAATGAGTTGAGATCTAAGGCTTCTTAATATGTTGAATGGGTTATCAAATCAATCTTCATAGAGATTTGAAGGTTTGTAATTCTCAAGATATTCAAGTTTTTATTAAGTTGGAGGCTTAATTGGGTAATAAGTTTGTGAAAGAAGTATGTTGTATATGATGATATTATTTTTGTAAATTTATGTCCTTGATGGGGCATATGAGATTTCTCTAGATATGAATTTTCAAGTCTTTAATATGTATCTACTGAAAGGTGTGGGCTCTGCAAGTTTTAGGTAGGGCTATAAGGAGTCTAAGATAGGCCTATTATGAAGAAGAGTGTTTTTTATTAGTTACTCCAAAATATAAAGGTATGTTTGTTTTATGAAGATTTTTTAGGTTGATTTAAATAATTTTATTTTTTTGGTGAGTGGTATGAAGTTTTGTTGATGGTCCTTATAGTAGCTTGAGAGATAAGGCTAGTAAGCATGTATGTTGATTTCTCATGGTGTATGGATATTTGAAGATTATAAAGTGGTGAAATTGATAATAAATATTAGGGGGAGTCCCTCTAAAATTTATCATGGTAATTTCCATCATATTTTAGTGTTTTCTATTTTATTTCTTCATTGGTTGCAATGCTTGGTTGAAGAGAGTGTTAACATGGAACAAGAGGAAGTTGTCAAGATAAGCAAAAGTAGGCTCAAGGTAAGGGAGAGTTTGTATCATATTTATAAGATTTTATTTTAATATTTATGGTATTTATAGGTCCTTAGGATTATTAGTTCCTACTTTATCATTATGTCAAAGGGGAAGAAACTTCTTAATGTGGGAGTGCTTGAAGAGAGAGAAGGCGAGTTGTATATTACTATATATGATGTTTGTTGACATCAATGAAAAAGGGGGATAATATTTGAGAGTTTTTAATTATGTCATGGTGATGTCATGGAGGCATCCTAGTGAGTAGATGAAGTGCTTTTATAGCCTAAGTAACAATGATAAAGTTTGTAATGTGCTTGTCCTAGTGAGCTTAAAGGAGGCTTGGTTGAAATTCAGTTTGATTAGAGATGTTTAGGGATGAGTATGATGATTAAAGCATATGAAATAGGTCCCTAATATGTTATATATACTTTGAGATATTTTTTACATAAGTGGAATTCATCTGGTTACCCATAGTTTTCATATAGACAATTTAGTCTAGTGGAAGAAAATCTGAATAGGCAGTTTGATGGTGTCACCATTGCCACATGGGAATAATTCAAGGGGATTTGGTCATATGGTTATGATTAATTTATTCCCTAGTTTATATGTGATAAATATCATTTCATGTATCAAAGTGAAATCAAAGATATGAGGGTGCAAAGTTGGCTTCTTCGTTAGAATTCATTATTTTCCCATACTTAGACAAATTTGCATGTGATAAAAAAAATTCGAATAAACATGTTGATGATGTTATAATTATCACTCATGAAGGTTTATAGAAAAAATGGTCACATGGGTTTGTTTAATTGTTTACCTAATTCTTATACACCAAATTTTAGGTCATTTGATGTAGCACGTCAAAAGATATGCAAGTGCAAAGTTGGGCTCCCAGGCATTTTGATTTTTTTTCCATAGCTAAAGTTACAATGTGGCCAGAAGATCCAAGTGAAATTTTTTATGGTGGTGTATCTTACATGTGTGAAGGTGTCAATATAAACTGATCTTATGGTATTTTTTTAGTTTTGATCCTAGTTTATTTGTGCTAAATTTTAGATAATGTGTTATATCATGACAAAATTTATGCATGCTAAAATTTGGCCTCTTATGTAGGTTTTTACATAATTGGCTCTGTTATAGAATATTTTAAGAAGGCATTTTTATGGCATTATATCTGATACACACGATGGTTCTAAGAGCTATTTGTTAAATGGTTAGAATCTAATATGTGAGGAGATCATCTGATTCAAATTTGTGATCATGTATCTAAGTGTAGAAGAAGTTATTAATGTTAAAAAATGGTTACTCAGGCAGATAAGCAAGGTTCCCATAGTCATTTCTGCACAAGTTAAAGCTTAAATCAAGTTCTACAGTTTGCATTGCTCCAAAAAGTTAGGATATAGTGAGATGAGGATAGGTGCATGACATTTAATGAATAATAAAAGGTACAATATAAGGATCTAATGGTGAGTGGGTGTTCATACAAATTGGTCAAATGATGAGCATTGATAGTTAATGAATTGGTTGATCCATAGAGATTGATGGAGTGTGTTGAGTCAACATTTCAAGATTACACAAGATGAGGTCAAAGTGGCTGAGGTTTAAATTTTGGCATTGGTAGACTATGTGTTAAAGATTAAACAAGATCGATGATGCATATTTGATCTAAGTAGAGAGGACATGAGATACGAGCATTGTGTTCAAAGTTTAACTATGATCGTTTGAATTCAAATATTTGAATTTAACATAGGGAAAAACTAGAGCTCTATATATTGTCCTTATCTTTTGATATAATTTGAAATTGTTTGTTCTTTAAAAACAAAGATGAATAAGAATATATGGTGTATCTAATGAACCTAATTTAAAGATAGGGAAGTGTTTGTAGTCAAAGATATTAATTTTCAAAGTTGACTATGTGTTCATGCTTATTCTATAAATGAACTGACAAGGATATTTGAGCTCATTTTGATGTTATTTTAATGTCTCATGATGACTTTTCTATTTAGGAGTGTTTCAGACTCTATGAGGATGATCTATGAGTATTTTGGATATGTGATCAATCTATCTTTAGTATGAATAATTATTAATAAGTTGATTGTATGTTCGATAATGGTGTTCATATATATAAAGTCTTTGTTTGAGTTGATTGATCATTTTAGGATGTCCTAGGGGACATAAGGAGTGGACCTATGTATTTTTAAGTGGTCTTGTGTTCTTATGCTTGAAGAAGTGTCAAAGAGATGAATGGGTCTCCATAAGACCTAAAAGTGACTTAGGCCTATTTGAAAGTATGTTGTGCTTAAGTGTGACCCATGTGGGATACCTTAAGGGTGAAATCATGTATTGTGGATGATAAAGAATAATGTGGACCTGATATTTCATGATAGCTCTATATATAGTGAAATAAAAGATGACGATTTATAGATTTTTGTGTGGAAGATTAGTGAGAGTTGGAGAGCAAATAAAAGTAGAGGAGAGTGATAGTGTCCAACTATTCAATTAATGAGTAGATGAGATTAAGGACTACGTGTATGATCTATACATCATGTTTTTTATGATAATATAATTTTATTATAGTTTGAAGTTGTACAAAGAGATCTGTGTGTGCATATGAGGATTGTTTGAGTGAAGGAGAGAGATTATAGCATGCATATGTGAGAGGCCTGTATGAGTTAGAGAGAGAGTTTGTGCATTTGTCATATAATCAAGAGGTCCATCATCAGGTGTTAAAGACATTAGTTATAAGGTAGAAGTGTTATTTTAAAGGAGGGTATAAAGGAATTGATCTTCCTTAGGGGAAATTACTCCTTATGAAATAGGGTTTCACTAAAGACCTTTGGTTAGAAGGACTTGATCAAATAGGTGGTTAGAAGAGATTGATTATCTTAGGAATAGGCAATCTTTATGGAACTACTATTTCATTAAATGCATTAGGTTAAAAGGACTTGACCAAAGTCCCTAATCAGAATAAATTAATTAGTCTCTTGATTATGATCATCTTATAGGATAGTAGTCCATGTGTTTGTAGGCTTGAGAGTGGGTTTTATTCCCCAAGAGGGTTTCCCACATAGATATTATGTTGTGTATGTAATATTACATTATGTTCATTATTTATTGGTATGAATGATATGTATGCCTCATGAATAAATTATATTGATTGCTTAAGTATTTTTAAAGGTCTAGAAATTGAATTGGATTACTTACCACCACTGATTCATTTCCCTACCTTAGTGGATTGTACCCCTAACACATTTTCCCTGTATGATCTAGGCATGGAGGTGTTATGTTTTGTTAGTGTGCTTTTGTCAATTTGATTTCATTTTGATACTAACACTTGATCTAACCTCCATTCCATCATCAAATTCCTAGCATCACAAATCACACACCTAGTGGGACCCAATGCATCCCACATAGCAAAGAGATCATTATGCATATTTTAAATATCCATTTAGATACTTGAATCTATTTGAAATTAGAAATGAATCATGCCCATAAATAAATCTTGGATCAGATGGGATAGATCACACCTACACTTTTAATTGGGGTTGTAGACATTGAAATTATACACACTATAGTTCTAAATGTTGAAACACCTTAGGACCCCCTTGGGACCAATTTGACCCTTTGACCCCTAACCAAACCTAACCATGGTCAGTTTGACCAAATAACCAAACCCACCCTTTTACCCCACTCAACCTTTGACACTTAACCATCAATGGTCAAGGTCCCCACCTCCCAAACACAACACCAGTTGTGTGCAAAATAACATGGTATAATTTAATATGTTTGCCTTACCTAGTGCTAACATATCATGATGCATTGAAATTGGTAGCCTAACCTCCTATAAAAACTTATACCTCTATCTCTCTTTGATTATAAAAGGAGGGGAGTAAGAGGTAAATAGAGATCCATAATCAAGCATTATAACACACAGGTGATCAAGCTATCAACTAGCATGTCTTACTTATAGCCTTTCAAATCCTATAACAGAGACCCAAACCTCTACTAAAATTAATTTTGATGCAAATTACCATTACTCTACCAAAATTTCTCTAGGATCAACCATCTACCATCAAGTAATAAGGTAGGTACATTTTGTATTTAAAGTTCTATTTGTTTGGTTTCTAACTTCCCTACCTGAATTAAACCCCTTTTACATCTTATTTCCTAACCCCCAAAACTCAACCAGATCTCAAACCACTTACTGACCCATTATATATCCTTTTCTTAAATTCTTTTAGAACCCATAAGAACTATTGATGGTCACCCTAACCACTGATTGTCACCTTCAACCATTGATAGTCACCCAACCACCAATGGTCATTTTAATTGTCACCAGTCATCACAACCATTGATAGTCACTATGGTAATAAATAATAGAAATTTATTTCTACCTACCTACCTACCCTCATCTAAATACCAATTTCTATGTCCCTACCTATTCATAGAGACCTCACTTATTTTTCAAACCCAACTTGACCTATTTAGCATTAGTATTGACCTACTATTTGCTATAATCAATCTATTTTCTTAATCAAGCATTTAATTCCCCTTGTATTTCCTTTCAACATTTTTTGTCATTTGATTCAAGCACTTTACCTTTATTTATTTCAACTTAACTATTTTAAGAGTGTGGATTAACAACCTCTTAATAAGCTCACGCTTCTTAGAACTAGCTCGTGCTAGGCAATCCACCTTGTTTCCTATCTAACAACCCCTTTGCATAAGTGTTTTCTTATCTACATTTCATTCTTCCTAAGACAAAGAGGATATCTTCACAATCATTGGGATCACATGTGTACAAATATTTAGGTTCTTCTATCATACCCTTATTACTAGTTTCTTAATTCTTCTTTAAATATATATAAGCATAAATTGAAAGAAATATTTTTCCATGCCTGGTCGGACCTAATAACATTTAGGTTCACTTTTTTCCTTATTTTATGCTCACATAAATAAATCAAAATTTATATTAGGTATAAAATAAACTTTACATACATTTATTGATTGCATGTTTAGCTCACTTAGTTAAATTAAAAGGCAAAGTAATCAATCATAGCTTCACTTATTTATCACACACCTTACCAACCACTTAAATCAATTAAACATCAAAACAAGTGACATAAGGCATGACTGGGGTTTCATCTCCTAGTGAATAACCTTCACCCCTTGGCTATCTTACTTGGAGGTCATTACCAAGAAGAGAAACCAAAACTCAGCTCTTTGATTGAGTCTAAACTCTAGAAGTTGGTATATACTTGTTAAGAACCAACACCTTTATTATTGTGATGTGTGAAGTGAGGGGGTAGGCACTAATACCAAGCCACATATTTATTTCCAACCCATATCCTTTTGTGAGCCTTGAACACTTGAAACAAACCATAGACTTATTTTCTAGTACCTATTCTATAAACCAACTTTTTGTCATGCTTTCTAATTAAAGCATAAGTCAAAAGTGAGATAAAAGATACCTTAGTATTTTTAAAATGCACTTTAGTGTATGTTTTAATGCCTTGAGATATTTTTATTTTGTTTGATTTGTGTTTGAGTTGTGAGCTTTCTTTTATTCTATTTTATCACATGGTTTTTACTAGACAATAGTTGAAAAATCAAACCAACTAAGATCTACCTTCCTCTTCTTCTTCCTACACGGATTATACCTTGGATTTTTAGGGTTATCCTCATCCTTATACCCCCTACCATGCCTCAAATTATTTCTCAAGGTGATGCATATTTTTCCACTTTCTTTGATAAAAACCCTATGGCCCTCCAACATTACCTTGATACCTTATCTCACTACACCACTACTTTAATTCATCCTAGTGATCCACTTTATGGGATGCCTCCCCATATTATGGTTTCCACTACCTTTACCCAACATATGACCCCTCAAGCATCTTTCTCTACCACTAATCCACCTACTACATCCACCCAAACTCAATCAAACCACCCAATCAATAACCAATCCACCAATCTCCACCCCACTTTAAATTATGGTTCTTTCTATACCTTCTACCCTTCTACCTATCAGTACCAAAGTTACTACTTTACACTATTCCCCTCATCACTACAAATCTACCAATCTCCACCCCATTTTAAAATGTGGTGCTTTTTATACCTTCTACCCTTCCACCTATCAGTACCAAGGTTACCACTCACCCCCAACCAACTAACCATACCATACCTCCAACCCAAACCACATCAATTCCACACCCTACCAACCCAATCATACCTCTAAACCAACCTTCATCTATTCCTCAAAAAATACCCATGACACCCTACCCAAACTATGTTCCTAATCCACAAGGATATATAGCTCCACCTTTTGGCCAACCTTTTGTGCTCATTAACCCATATGTGGGATCATCCCAACCTTTAATAACCACATACCTACATGTGACATATTCTTAACCTTCTATCAATTATCCATATATTGCATCCACCCAAACCCATCAAAACTTACCATACAATTATGGAGCTCCCCTACCCCAAATAGATTTGGTCAAAATATTGATGGACAAAATGACCAACCTAGAGTCATCTATCTTTGGGGCTCATAACATCTTATCTTAAGACCAAATATATAATGAACCTATTAACCCATATGTCCCTATCTAACCTTATCCTCCTCAATAGGAATTACCCAAAAAATTTAAATTCCAAAACAAGGAGGACTTCTAACAAAACCTTAGAGCATTTCAATATTCTTGCTACTTGATTGCCTACGATGATGCTCTCCTGCTTTGCACCTTTCCCATGTATTTATTAGGACCAAAATTAGATTGGTATAGTGATCTCACTAATCACTCCATCTTTTCCTTTTCCAAATTCACCCAAACCTTTTTATACCAATTTTCAATCAATATATCTAAAAAGGTCTCAATCACCAACCTCTACTCTATTGAGTAATTTGATGATGAATCAAGTGTTGATTTTGTAGATCAATGGAGAGGTATTATCAACTAGATCTCTTTCTCTTTCCCCCAAACTAAGTAAACTATTATCTTGTGCCAAACATATTGCCCCTACTCTATAGGTTTAGACATTTATAACTTTTGATGGGGCTTTCACCATGACATGTAAACTAAAAACTAAAGCCATTGATGAGGGAAAGTTGAAACTAAGAAATAAAAACTCCAGATTCAAATCCAATGACCACCCTATATCCAGCCACCAACTAATCTAGATAACCTAACACCAGACCAAAGGCATCTAAAAACATGGTTATCATCAAAATAACCCCACCTTCAGTTGTCAACCAACTCAACCAAACCAACTCCTCTAACTCCACCAACCAAAAAACCCAAAATCAAAACTAGGATATCCATAAATAGTACACTTTATTAGGGGAGTCATATGCTTCAATTTTGGATAAGTTTCTCAAATCCAACATCATACAACTTCCTCTTATCAAACGTCCTCTATAATTTGATGTTTCTCACCCTATGCTTGTTTGGTATAATGAGAATGATCTATGTGTTTTCCACTTTGTCATTAGATATGATGTTAATAGGTGTAATACCTTAAAAACCATTGTCCAAAACTTTATTAATAAGGGATAACTTGAATTAAACAATCCCAATACACCTTTGAATCAATCATTCGACATGTTTTGATAACATTTTCCAAACCATGCCCCTTTTACCAACCATGATGATAAAAAATTAGAGTCATATAATGCTCATGAGGTCCACATGATCAATTTAATTATCAGTGAATCTATCATTGAATAATCCATTCCCTCAACTACCTCTTCTTCCACTCCACTTATCAAAGTGGTATAATCACCCTCCATTCCTTTAGACTCCCAAACAAAGGAAGCAACCACTTCCACACCTCTATTTAATGAGATAATGGACTTACCCACCTCTCTATTAGTAGAAAAACCAAAGGAGGCAACCATTTCCATCACACCTTCCTCCCCTATCATGGAATCATCTACTCTCTCTTTTAAAACCATTACATAAGGAGAGATAAATTTACCTATTCCATCCATGGAGGAAATATCTTCCCAAACCTTGGAAACTTTCATCAAGGACAAAAGTTCAGAAACCATTCCCTTGCCTCAACCTATGGGCCTAATCTTTGAATCTGATGCCCATAGAACTAGGCGAATTTATAAACCCTTCTCTAGACTATTCCAAGGCCTAGAATTTTCTTCTCAACCCAATTTGGATCAAGCCACATTTTAGCATCATCTTGGGAGCCCCTATCAAAATAAGAATACACCTTTAACCTCACTTTCATCCACCATTAAACCTACCATCACTGTAATCCCCTCATCAAACACCTCTCCCTCTAAAACCATGGAAGAATCATCTAAACCATCTCCATCCAAAATTATCAAATCACCTTATACCTCTTTAAACAAACTCATCAAGAACTTAGGGGTAATTCTTACTCCTAGCCTTACCCACCCATCTTTGAAGTTGGACCTAAGCACATCTAGTCCACCAAAGAAAACCTAAACCAAACTAACCAAGAAGGTGGAACTACCCAAACTCCAATCTAAAACTAGAACCATACCACATCCTTCCCTCTTACCTTCCATATTTGGGCCCCATCCTTCTTCCATCCTAGGATCTCATCCTTCTATTAGGAAGGCTAACCCTCCAAAAACTACCCAAACCAAACTTCCTCCCTTTATTCTACCACTGACTACCACTTCTAAAACATCAACCTCCCCATCATTTTTAACCAATCTATCTACCTCCACCATCCCACATATATCCAAACCTTCATCATCTCAATCATCCACCTCCAAGTATTACACCTTTAAATTCTCTACCTTAAAAACATCTAACACCAAACAATCCCAACTGAACCCACCTACCAAAGCCATCCTACCAACCACAACCCATGTGGTGAAGACTACTTCTAAGAAGGCTCTCACCCCAAAAACCAAAACTCCATTACCCTCAACACCTTTGCTCAAATATTATTCAACCATTTTACAAAGGTTTTTATAAACTTCTTCTTTAAACCTACCACCCATTAGACCCTTTGACCCTTCAAGACCCAAACCATCTTGGTTTAATGATAGTTTAATCTTCTCATAACATATGACACTTGGAAATGACACAAATAATTATAAAGCTCTGCAAGTACATATCCATAGCTTATGGGATGAGGATTATCTATTTTTAGATGAACCTCTCTTAATCCCATTACCAACCCAACCACCAAACTAACCTATCCAACCTTACCTACTCGCACACTCTCATTTGAGGGTGAGAAGGAGTTGAAGTAACCTTATAGCATAACACTTCCCCCCATCCACACTATCCATATGGTCCCTCAATCTTGTGCCCAATAAAAGGATAAAGGAAAGGCCAAAGTGTCCATTCCATGGATATATCCTTCCACTCCTCAACCCTTCAATTGAACTCAAACACCTTCACCTTCACCAAAACCCAAAAAATCCATTTTGGGTGCCTCTCCCTCTAACCTTCTAAATCTATCCAATGAGTATTTATAAAATAGCTTCACCAAACACCAGTGAAGATGAGCCTATAAAAGTTGATCAACACCTTACCCTGTCACTACCAATCATTGATTGAGGTCCTACAATCCATAGAGGTTCAACCCAAAGATCCTAAACCTCTTTTAGCCTTTGTCAGAACTCTTCAACTTTCCACCCTCATCATGTTTAAGGATTCAAAAATACATTTTGGTCATCTTGAAGATCATAATCCTCCTTTTTTCATCACTACATACATCAATCAAACCTACATCAAAAGGGTAATTATTGATGGGGAAGCTAGTATTAGCTTTATCTCCTTTCATGCTTATCACCAACTCTAGCTACTAAAGAATATCATGTCAAAAACTTCAGTAGTTCTCCATTCCTTTAATGATATAATGGCCACAACCTTGGGGATAATTATCTTCCACATCTGTTTGAGACCTCACACACTTTTAGATATCTTCTACATCATAGAAGGCAAGTTCTAATACAATGTCTTACTTGTATTCCCTTAGATCTAAGCCATGAGTTGTGTCCCATCAACCTTACATTGATGTGTCAATTTTAAACATGAGGGTCAGGTCATCTTCATACAATCTAACCCTAGTCCATTCACATCTTACAACATGATATATCAACCTAATAACTTTATTCTTCCTTGCTCATCTACATCACCTCCAACCAATAATAAATCCACCCCTACCATTGATGAAGCTTCAACTAGCTCATCTATCCCTTTTTCTTAGATCCCCATAGAGGACCCATTGGAACCTACATTCCATCATCTCTCATTGAGAGTATCATATTTTGGCCTTAGATTCCTTCCCTACTCTTCTTGAGTATGTAAACCTTGACCATGATCTAGATTATGATCCTAACATCATAACCATCATTCATTTTAGGCTTCCAAACTACCAAACCAACTTCATCTATGGGGGACTCAATCATCCACTTCTTGCTTCCTCCACCACCTCTAATTTTTTGTATTTAGACAAACCAAAATTTTCTAGATTATACATTCATAGTTGTACCTATAATGGGTTTCATCTCAACCATTATGAATATGGACCCCATAAGTTACCTTCTATCAAACCCAAAAACCTAATGAGCTATTTGGCCTTGGGTTTGTACCACTAGAAGAACCCAATAATTCACCCAAACCCATCACCACCATTGATGAGGAGGTTCCATCCTCACCAACACCCTCTCATTTGAAGTCTCAAGACTTCAAAACCATCCCTCCTAGCTTTTTTTTAGTCAATACCATTAGTTTTGGACCCTTGACCTATTAAAAGGATGGCCAAACTAAAACCTTTCCTCTAATTCATCCTAAAATGGTATAAAAATGATTCTCCTACCATCCACACCATCCAAAATTAGGATGATGATGCCATTCTCACCTATCTTGGTGAGGGGGATATATCTATCCACAAATTCCTTCCTGTTGAGAACCAAACCATGTTAAATAAATCCAAAATTGATGTCAACTTGGGTTCTTAGGATAAGCCTCACATTATAAAGATTGGTCAATCCTTAGATTCCTCAGAGCAACAAGACTACCCTTTTTTCCTTAATGATCAAATCATAGCATTTACTTGGTCCTATTAGGATATATCTATAATCAATCCTTTCATATCTCTCCATAACATTGTCATCCATCTTGATGCTAAGCCTATTAGTTAAAATCTTTAGATGATGCACCCT
Organism: Torreya grandis; assembly: GCA_037957365.1. Classification (NCBI taxonomy): domain Eukaryota; kingdom Viridiplantae; phylum Streptophyta; class Pinopsida; order Cupressales; family Taxaceae; genus Torreya; species Torreya grandis. Next base: position 1,506,278 of record JARHVA010000441.1, read on the forward strand.
TATATTGCCCTTTTAGTCAAAGAAGAGATTTAATGCCTCTTATCTGTTAAATTTATTCAATCCCTTAACTCTCCCTAATGGGTTTCCAACATTGTCCCCATTCCAAAACCATAGGGGGACTTCACCTCTTTATTGATATTTGTGACCTCAATTTTTCTTGTCCAAAGGATTACTTCCCTCTACCTAGCATCAACCAACTTGTTGATCTTATAACTGGCCATGAGACATTATCTCTCATAGATTATTTATTAGGATATAATTAGATCTTGATTGCCCTTAAGGATCAACATAAACTTATTTCATCACCCCTTGAGGAACCTTTTGCTAAAAGGTCATGTCATTTGGTTTGAAGAACATTAGGGCAATCTACCAGTGTGTGATGACCTACATCCTCCATGACCTCATCCAAAAAATCATAGAAGACTATGTAGATGATCTCCTTGGTAAATCTAAATATTGCAAAGATCATCTAGATATTCTCAAAATTATATTTGAATTCCTAATCCATTTCCATGTCTGACTCAACCCCAAGAAATGTGTTTTTGGGGTCATATCTAGAAAGCTCCTTTACTTTATCATCTCTCTTTGAGGAATCAAATTAGACCCTACCAAAGTTAGATAAATATTGGATATGCCTCCTCATACCCACCTTAAACAAATTTTTAACCTACAGGGGAAGCTCCAAGCCATTCATCATTTCATCTCTCACTTATCAGATAAATGTCAACCCTTTCACCATTTTCTCAAGAAAGACACATCTTTTAAGTGGAATAAGGATTTCAACAAGCCTTTGATTCACTCAAAGAGTACCTTATTTATCCATCCCTTCTTATCCCTCCTAAAGAGGACCAACCCTTCTATATTTATATATCTACCAATAACCATTCCTTAGAGAAAATGCTCACTCACCATGATGAACAAAATAAAGAGCAAGTTGTCTACTATATAAGTTGAACACTTATAAAGTATGAGACTTGATACACCCATACGGAGAAACATTGCCTCTATTTAGTCTTTATGGCTACCAAAATTCATCATTACTTCCTAAATCAGAAAACTTATGTCATCACTAACACTAACCCACTTAAATACATGCACTCTAAACCATACCAAAATTAGTGTATGGCTAAGTGGATCATGCTCCTAGCTGAGTTTGACCTTGAGTTCCACTATCAAAAGTTGATTAAATGTAAAGTCATTATCGATCAATTGGTTGAAGCTCCTTTACCAAACAACCAACCACTTCATCTTATGTTTACATATGAGTCCATCATGACTCTTTCTTAAGAGGACATCACCTACAAAATGACCATGATTTTAAATGGATTGAAATGTTAGTGTGGTGGGGGTGCTATATTTCTTCTCATTCCCCTTAGTGGAAAAATTATTCCTCTTTCTTTAAAACTTGATTTTGAGTGTAGCAACAATATGGTTGAGTATGAAGCCGTAATAATAGGTCTCCAAATTGTTGAGTTGTGGAGCTAAAAGCTTCACTAATGAGCTAATGTGGAGGTTGCTGGAGTTACACAGTAACTAACATCAATTACATAGTAACTGACATCGGTTAAGCATCAATCAGAACCAGCTGACATTAGTTAGGGGTTGCTTGGCATCGCCGACATCGATTAGAGTTGACTGACATTAGTCAGAGGTTGGCTGGCATCGGTCATCTATAGACCGACACTGACTTTTGTGCGTTCCAAAATTCTATTTTTAGAAAAGAACTACTTTTCTAATTTTAGGCAAATGGATTAGAGCCTTCTAGTGTTGTAGAATACTATATATTAGGGTTAGATCCTCATAGCATGAAAGGAGAGACAATTCAAGTAATTGAATTGGTTGTAATTGATTGAGAGAGAGAGAGAACTCTTGAGGGAGAATTACTGTACACTTGAGAGGTGTGAGGAGAAAGAGATTTCTTCATTGTATTTCCTTCTAGAAGAGTTTAATACAGATTGTATTGTTTCTCGTATCTCCTATTATTTGTTGCTTCTGATTTCTAGTTACTTATTACTTCTGGTTTAATTCCGTGTTTAGTTGCTTATACATTAGTAAATCAATTGTACTCTAAGATCCCTAACAACTGGTATCAGAGCCTGTTAGTGTTTGTTGATTACAAAATTCACTCACAGGGGTTTCTGATTGAGTGGGAGCAAAGTAATGGCAGAAGAAAGTAAACTAAGAATGGAGAAATTCAATGGCAAGAATTATCAATTATGGAGAATGCAGATTGAAGATTATCTGTATCAGAAAGATCTATATTTACCATTGGGTGGGGTTTCAAGGAAGCCCACAGATATGAAAGATGAAGAATGGAATGTTCTTGATAGAAAGGCTCTTGGATCTATAAGGTTGAGCCTGGCAGCTTCTGTGATTTCTAATTTATCACAGGCAAAGACAATGGTAGAGTTAATGGATACTTTGGCAAATTTATATGAAAAACCCTCAGCTTCGAATAAGGTATATCTTATGAAGCAATTATTTAATTTGCAAATGCAGGAAGGCGGATCTATATCTAGTCATCTTAATGATTTCCATAAAATTGTAAATCAATTAAATTCAGTCAAAATAGTTTTTGATGATGAAATTAAGGCTTTCTTAAACTTATGCTCTTTACCTAAAAGTTGGCATAGTTTAGTAATGGTAGTTAGTAATACTGCATCTGCTTCAAATATCTTGAAAGTTAATGATGTTGTTAGTGTAATCTTGAATGAAGAAATTTGTAGGAAAAACATAGGGAAAACATCAGGTAATGCTTTAAGTGTTGAAAGCAGGGGAAGGCAAAGAGAGAAGGGCAAGCAAGAGAAATCAAGGTCAAAGATGGGAAGTATATCCAAATCTAGAAATGGAAGAATAATCTGCTGAAATTGTGGAAATAAAGGGCATGCAAAGAAAGATTGTTAGTTGAAGGATAACAAAGAAAATTAGCATGAAGGTAATAAAGAAGCAAAAGTTGCAACTATTGTTGCACATGATGATTTTATACTTTCTTTGGTAGAATCATGGGTTTTAGATTCTGGTGCCTCTTTCCATGCAACCCCAAATAGAGAATTTTTCAATGATTATGTCCATGGAGATTTTGGAAAAATTTATTTAGGGGATGATGAGCCTTGTAAAATTGTTGGCAAATGAAAAGTGCAGTGGAAATTGCAGAATGGCAACACATGGGTGTTGAAGGATGTCATGCATGTACCCATCCTGAAGAGGAATCTGATTTCTGCAAGAAAGTTGGGTGATGAGTGTTGCACAGTAACTCTCACAGCTGAATCTTAGAAAGTTTCCAAGGGTGCACTTGTATTAGCAAAAGGTAAGAGAGTAGGTACACTTTATCTATCTACTTGTATTACTGATTATTCTCCTTCTGTTTTATCTACTTCAGATGTAGATGCAAAGTTGTGGCACTGTAGGCTTGGTCACATGAGTGAGAAGGGAATGAAAGTTCTTAAGTCAAAAGGTAAGATTTCAGATTTAAAAAGCATAGATCTAAGTTTCTTTGAGCATTGTATTTTTTTGAAATAGAAGAAAGTGAAGTTTCTCAAAACTTGGTCAACAAAGAAGAAGCACAAGTTGGAGCTTGTTCACATAGACGTGTGGGGACCAGCTCAGGTAGCTTCTATTGGAGGATCACAGTATTTGTTTCTTTCATTGATGATGCTACAAGAAATGTATGGGTTTATTGCATAAAGAGGAAATCTGATGTTTTTGACACATTTAATAAATGGAAAGCTTTGGTTTTCAATGAGAAGGTGATGTACAGTGATCAGCTCAAGAGGCTGAATAATTCTGAGCAGGGCAATCTTGATTTGGAAGAGGTTATGATCCAAAATGAGCTCACGGGTAAAAATCTCACTCACAAAAAAACACAGAAACTGACGTCAGTCAGGTGGAAACTGACGTCGATCAGGTGGAATTGACATCGGTCGGGTACAAACCGATGTCGATCAGAGATGTCCAGGATCGGTCACTATCAGAAAAAAATTTGGGCAGACAGCAAGCTGTAAATGAGTCTCAAATGCCCATAAGGAGGTCTGAAAGGGTAAGTAAACCTCCAATTCATTATTCCCCTTCTTTATACTACTTGTTGCTCACTGATGGTGGATAACTAGAAAGTTTTGATGAGGCAATGTAGGTAGAATCTAGGAAATAGTGGGAACATGGCATGAATGAGGAAATTGATTCCTTGGAAGAGAACCATATGTGGGATTTGGTTGAGTTGCCAACCGAAAAGAAAGCACTAAAAAATAAATGGGTATACAGGTTAAAGGAAGGAGAGAATGGACAAATGAGACATAAGGCCAGGTTGGTAGTAAAGGGATTTGCACAAAAACCAGGTATTGATTTTGGTGAAATTTTTTCTCCTGTAGTAAAGATGACTTCTATTTGGATTGTATTGTCTTTAGTTGCTATTGAGGATTTGCATCTTGAGCAGCTTGATGTTAAGACAACATTTCTTCATGGAGATTTGGATGAAGAGATATATATGGATCAGTCTAAAGGTTTTGAGGTCAAAGGTAAGGAAAAACTTGTGTGCAGATTGAAGAAAAGCTTATATGGTCTTAAGAAAGCTCCAATACAATGGTATTTGAGGTTTGACAAGTTTATGATAGAGCATGGCTTTAGTAAATGTCAATCTAACCATAGGAAAAATCACAGATTAATGTTTATTTTAACAGATTCGATAATGGTAGTTATATTATCATGTTACTGTATGTAGATGATATGCTTGTTGCAGCTTCACATATGCAGAAAATTACTGAGCTTAAGGTAAAATTAGCTCACACATTTGCCATGAAGGATTTAGGAGCAGCAAAGAAAATCCTTGGCATGATTATTAAGAGAGATAGGAAAAATCACAGTTTGATTTTGTCTCAAGAGGATTATGTGAATAAGGTGTTGGAGAGGTTCAATATGCAAGATGCAAAATTGGTAAGCACACCTATGGCTGGACACTTCAAGTTGAGCAAAGAACAGTGTCCTAAATCACATGATGAGGTTGAGTACATGAGTAGAGTTCCATATGCTTCAGCAGTTGGGAGCTTGATGTATGCAATGGTATGTACTAGACCAGATATTGCCCAAGTAGTGGGAGTTGTCAGCAAGTTTATGGCCAGTCCAAGTGACTTGGATGGTAGGAGAAGCACCACAGGATATGTGTTCACTGTTGGTGGAATGGTGGTTAGCTAGATTTCAAAGTTGTAGAAGGTTGTTGCCTTGTCTACTACAGAGGCAGAATACATTGCAGTCACAAAGGCTAGCAAGGAAATGATTTAGATGACTCGGTTCATGGAAGAGTTGGGAAAGGAGCAAGAGAGTTGCAGATTGTATAATGATAGTGAAAGTGTAATTCATTTGGCAAAGAATTCAGCCTTTCATTCAAGAACCAAACATATACAACTTAGGTACCACTTCATTAGATAGGTATTGGAGGATGGTCAGTTGAAGCTAGAAAATATCCATACAGATAAGAACCCTGCTGATATGTTAACAAAGTCGGTAACAAAGGAGAAGTTGAATCTTCATTCAACTTTTTTTGGTCTTCAAGATTGAACTTGAAGAGGGAGAAACAAGCCAGATATGTTTAGAGGATGTTGCTGTACAGGTACAGGTGCAACTATTTATCTCCAAGTGAGAGATTGTTGAGTTGTGGAGCTAAAAGCTTCACTAATGAGCTAATATGGAGGTTGTTGATTTTACACAGTAACCGACATTAGTGGAATCAGTCATAACCAATCGACATCGGTTAGGGGTCGATCGGCATTGGTCATCTTCGATCAGAACCAACCAACATTGGTTAGGGGTCGGTCGACATCCATCATCTGTAGACCGATATCGACTTCTGTGCATTTTTAGCTTTTCTAATTTTAGGTGAACGGATTTGAGCCTTTGATTTAAGAGGTGGATCTAATTTAAGAAGTGGATCTAATGGTGGAAAATGCATGTCTCATGAACCCTAGTGTTGTAGAATACTATATAGTAGGGTTAGATCCTCATAGCATGAAAGGGGAGACAATTCAAGTAAGCTTATACAAAAGTAATCAATTGTACTCTAAGATTCCTAATAGGTGGTATTAGAGCTTGGTAATACTAACAACTAGTATAGAAGGAAGAGATCCTAACACAAACCACTCTAACCTTGGGAATTAAGATGATCAATATCTTTGGTGATTCCTAACTTGTGGTCAACTAGGTCAATAGATCCTACCAATGTAATAATGATGTCTTGAAAAAGTATAAATAACTAGTAGATTTACTCTTTGCATCATTTTATCATTACCTTATCCAATACATTCCATGATCCACCAATAAGTTCATGGAAAAAATGGCTTCCTTTATTTCCTAGATCCCATTTGTGTGTCTATTTATTTTTAACTATTTGTCACCATTCATAATTTTAGCACACCCTCTTATATCCAATTTAACCTCCCTACCATTTGTAGGGTGGAAGAATACCCATCAGACACTTGGTATGAAAAAATATTTTACTACCTTAACCTTGGCATCATCCCTCCTAACCTCTCTAGTAATCCTCGAAGAGACTTTATTTAGAGTACCTCTTATTATACCATACTAGGGGGAATCATTTAAAAACATGGTTTTGATGACATCCTTCTCCATTATCTATGCAATCATGAAGCTTCTCATGCTATCAAGGAAATACATGACAAAATCTATGGGGGACACTTTAGTGGTCTAGCTATCACTAAACATATCCTTCACCTTGGCTACTATTGGCCCACCCTCAATCAAGATTATTGTGATTATAAAATAAGTGTCTTAAATTTCTTTCAAAAACAAACAAGTCTAAGGTCTTTATGATGTATTTGGAATCAAGTTAAGATTTTCCTCACCTTACCATCCATAAGAAAATGGATAGGAGGAAGCCTCTAACAAAATCATTAACAAAATGTTAACCAAGGTGGTCAATGATTTGGGTTAGAATTAGCACTTGCACATCCCCATCACTTTATGGGACTATCTCATTATCATTCAAACCTCTATGGGTACTACCCTTTTTTATTTGGTCTTCAGAGCAGAGGTAGTTTTTCCTCTCGAAGTCTAGATTCCCTCTCTTTGCATATCCTTGTAATACATCATTTTCAAGAGTGACTATCATCAAGAGTGTCTCACACGACTTAAACTAATTTACGATCACCACCTAGCATCACTTAACCACCTATTGGTCAAATTTCACTCCCAAGTTTGCATCTTTTAAATTTGGCCAAGTACAGTATTCAAAAAAATTCTTCAAAAGGAGTATTTCTCATTGAGTTGTAGCAAAAATACCAAGTGTTATTTCATTTGGAGACTTTGTTTTGGTATTTTGGTTAGGTGTTAGTTCCTTTAGAGGTTTTATTTTAGGTTTTTTATTTTTGACTAAGTGATTATTTCTTTTAGACTTTTCCTTCGGCTAAGTGCCAAATTATTTTGAATAATTTATCCGAGACACTTTTTTGAAGGGATCATCTTCAAATTTTTGAAGGGAAATTTTCAAATTTTTTGAATAAATTATTTTAGACATTTTTTTTGAAACAAATTTTCCAAAGGAATTATTTTAGATATTTTGTCTGAAATAACTTTTCTGAAGGGCACTTTAGTTTTTCTGAAAGGTACCTTACATTTTTTCTGAGGGGCACTTGTATTTTTGAAGGATCATCTTAAAATTTTTGAAGAGTACTTTTTCCTTCTAAATAGTCCAATTAAACTTTTTTGAAGGGTTCTTTTGTAGGAAAAAGGACCAAACATAAATTCTAAAGGGTACTTTAAAACTTTTTTGAAGGGTACCTTGCAGCTGAAATGGTCCTCCGTAAAGTTTGTGAAGGGTATTTTTTAGGAAAATGTCCTTTATAGATGGTCCATTTAACAAAGTAAAAAGGGACAAAAAAATTCTGAAGGAATTATTTCAGAAAGATAACTCAAATGAATTCTTTCAGAAAAAAGTGTCGAGACAAAAATTCTGAAGGAATTCTTTTAAAAAGATAGACTGAATGAATTATTTTAGAAAAAAGTGCTTGAAACAATATATCTAAAGGTTAATTTTCTTGGGGAAGTGTCCATAGTTTTTTTTAAGGGTACTCCTCTAAAACAAAGAGGACCAAACAAAAAGGCTCAAGGAAATGTTCAAGAAAATTATCTAAGAATAGCCATTTGTATTCAAACAAAGATGACAGCCTACAAAAAGTCAATTTTGAACTATAGAGAATAGCCATTTCTATTCAAAATACTTCACAGGAACATGAGAGTAGACGTGGAGGTAAAAAATGGTTGAATCCCCAACATCTAGTGCAAACAAAGTAAGCAAAATGGTAGGTTGATGATTTGAGTCATTGCTTCCACAAAATTGATAAGTACAGGTGTCCAAAGGGTAGATAGCAATTAGAAAGAACATTTTATAACTTTTTTCATGAGTTTTATCCCCCTCAGTAGTGTTATATGTTGACTTCTTTTTCTCAGTTTCAAATGCTCATGGATGATATTTGATAGAAGTAGTTTCCTATGCCACTCTTGAAGGTTTTATGTCACTTTCCACCATTCTCATGCCTTGTTTTGGACAAATAAACCTCCTGGCATGACATGGATTACCCCATAAATCTCTGTCATGCATATGTAACTAATCTTCACATTGATCACACATGTCCTTATGCCTCTTCAACTTCTCTTCTCTATCTCTTCTTCAAAGTTTTATAAAGGAGACATTTTGGCTATTGTAGAGGGACCACATCTTTGGTATGGTGAAGCCTTACTAAAATGATATTGCACTTTGATTTTGAACATTGAATATAAGACCAATTTTAAGTTTGTGAACTTTTATCTGAGTGATGTATAGTGGATCCAAGTGATAGCATCATCCTTACTCACTTTATCCTTCATGTTTGAACAAAGGTTTTAATGTTAATAGGTCAAGTGAAGTGTGTTAAATGCACTAAATTCTCTTTCAAGTATGTAATTGTGTCTATGGTGTGGAATCTACCCCTTAGGTTAATTATCTTATTGATTGTCTCAAGCATGTTACCTTCATATTGAAACACTATGTTAAGATCTTTCAATACATAATATTAGTCTTATAAAGCATTGTTACTTAGCAAAAGTGTGATATTCGGTGGGATTTATTCTTGGTGGATCACCTCTCTAGAATATTTTATGTTTTATGTAAACTCTTGACTCTTTTCGTGAATAGGCACTAAATTAGGTGATAAACACTTAGAGAAGAATTCAAGGAGCTAGCCCTTTTCAATCCTAGAGACTCATCTCTCTTACAAGTTCCCACAAACTTGAGGGATGATTCAATGTTGCATTAAATTAAATGAGCTTCATATAATGTCCTAGGGTGCACAATTTTATGACAATGGTTCTAGCACACTTGATGGGATAGCTAGTCCTAATTATTTACATGTCAAGGTAAATGCTAGTCTTGATAAGTCTAAGGTTACAAAAGAGTTTTTAATCTAAAATTTGGTGACTCCAAAAGGTGAGAACCTCTAGTTTTAGATCAAGTTTTCCATAGTATACTTCATGGTCCTCACTATTTCATCTTCTAATAGGATTTTCAATCAAGTCCCTCAGCCTAAAACTCCTCTTGAAGAATAACACCCTGAACCATTCCTAACCTTTAGAGATCCTAAACAAGAAGGTTTTAAAGAGGACGAAGAGGAGGTTGAATAAATAGTAGATAAAAAGGAAGAAAAAATGGCTATAAAATATTCTTTCCCAGCCTTTAACACCCAAAATCCAATTAACCTTCCTTCATATGATCATATTCCTCCTAATGCTACCAAAAGTCTCCCCAATTTCAATGGAAAGGGTCCTGTTACCCCATCTGAGCATATTAGGGATATTTCAAACTTTTGCGATTTCCAAAATATCACCCAAGTTAACATAACTATTAGACTACTTGATATGTCTCTAAAGGGGAAGGTACTTGATTGGTGTAGGACATTAGAAGGTGGTTCTATTACTAATTAGGATGGATTTGGAGAGTTGTTGGTAAATAGGTTAAAAAATAAGAGTGACCATTCTTCGCTAATTTACTAGTTGAATGTGATAAAGAGAGGTCCTAATGAATCTATGGGAGTTTTCAATGAGATATTTCAAAGAACATGGCATAGGAGGCAACCTATTATGAGCCCCCCTCCAAGCTTTGTATTCCCCACCTATCTAAAGGCTATTGGCACTAATGTAACAGTAATATTATATTAAATGGGAGGATTTACTTTACCCATGGCATATGAGATAGCCATTGAAGCTGATAATAGTTTGATATAAGTTGGGAAATTACCTCCAGGAGTCTCCATGCATTTATTGTCTCATAATTTAGTTGAAACCCAAAGAAAAACATAATTTCCCAATACCAATGTCAAAACTAAAACCAATCCCAAGAAGGTAGATGATACTATAGATAAAGATGAGATGATTCAATATTTGTAAGCCTAGCTCAAGCAAGCATAAATATATGCAAGTGCTCCACCCAATCCTCAATACTATCCTCAACAAGGCTATATACTTCCACCCCAATACACTAACCAAGGAAGAGGACAAGGTCAACAAGGTTTAAATAGGCAGCCCAATGCCTATAATCCTAATTCCATTTCATCCACAAAGGTTGTTGTTCTAGTCCACACCAATCTAGTTCAAGGAGAGGAACATTTAGATCATTGGGGGAAATTTCAAGGTTATTTTATACATAATGGTGGAGAAGGTAATCAAGTTTTGGTAGATCAATAATTATCTACTCCTTATGTTACAACAAAAGAAGCAAATCTCATGCAAAGAGATGTTCAAGGAAAAGGTAGTGGAAAAAGTACTGGTTTTATGAACTTCCAAGTAGAATAAAATTATGTGTTGAATCAAAATACATCAGTTGTAAATAACATAAGGGATAAAAAGGGTCTCAATTCAGAATCATAAGTGATTCTAAGTAGTGTCTCTCCAAGGTCACAAAGTGCAAGTACCAATGTCATAGATCCTACTAGTCACACTACTCCTCAAAGTTAGAACATAAGCAAGGTTGCTAAAAATCCAATAAAACAAGTTCAAACTCCCTCATTTCCTTCAAGAGTGCAATAAAATGTGATTTATTCCCCTTTAAACATTATTGACTCTTTGAATAATACCAAGACAAGCATTTCTCTTTAGCAAGTATTGAATATGCCTAGCCAAAAGTAACTTCTACAAGAATAAATTTAAAACATTCATGTAGTCCCTCAAGTTCCAAAACATAATGGTATAGCGCTTACCAACACACATAATTATGTCATAGAACCATCCACCAAATCTTAAAATCCTCCACATTTTTACCTCATACCCATTTTGGGAGATAAACTGGTGGGGTCAGTACCATAATTATACCTAAAGTGGTTGTTGATAAATTGGGAATGAAATATGAGCCTCATAGTAAGGGTGTGTTGTATCTTGATGGAACTCCAAAATAGTTGGTGAGGTTGTTTGAAGGTTTGAAAGTCTTCTTGCATGATTGTCCAAGTTTCCCCATCCTAAAAGACATTGTGATGGTTGATCTTCCAACTCATTTTTCTATTTGCTTGTCAAGAGACTTCATGGCTAAGATTGGAGGGTAAACTGTAGCTGATTGGTTTTTTTTATATTTTAGAATAAGATATGAATCTAAAGTGACTATAAGAACACAACCCTTGGAAAGGTTCCACATTGAACCATATGTGGAGATAAGTTCAAATCAAAATTATATGATTAGTGAGCAAGAAGAAGGTGCCATTAGTGGTGAAGCATCCTTTCCCCTTGAAGGTATTTACAACATATTTCTTGATGAGTATGGTACTAAAAATTATGAGCATGACTCTTATGCATTCATAGAATAAATTGAATTAAGAGTATATTGTATGCATGAGAAGAAAATTCCTATACCATCACTCACAAATGAGGATCATGAACTTCAACGGATATGGGAAATGTTTTTTAATGGCTAGAAAATTAAGGTAGGGGCAAGAGCTGATGTCATGTTGGTTTATCCTTCAAAGAACTAGTATTATTCTTCATATAGATTCCATTTTAGTTTTAATTTCAATGCAATAGAATATGAAGGCTTGGTTCATGGCCTCCAATGGACAAAGAAAAAGGGAATCAAGAACTTGAAGGTATATGGAGATAGTGAATTGATTACACATCAAGTGAGAAACTAAGATATAGAAAAGAACCCTTTGATTAAGTCCTAAAAGCATAGGGTGTGGGATATAATTGAGGAATTTGATGCTTTCAATATCCAACCTATACCAAGAGACTTAAATGAACATGCTGACAGGTTGGTTGTGATAGGAGCACACTTTGATATAGTTGCTGATGTAAGTAAATAAAAGGACCAACCTCACATTAAATTCATTTTGAGACCTATTATAGATAATTAATTGTCTTGGTAAGTGTTTGAGAGTGATAAACACATTGTACACATCATTCAAAATGAAGTAGAATTTTCTTCAAAGAATCAAAATAAGCTTGACAATCAATATGAAGAATAAGTTATCTAGCTAAAGACAAACAAGATACCAAAGGGGATAGTTACCTTGGAGAATTTGTTCAATGAATATGATCAAAGAAGGAAGGAAAGGGAAAGCATGTCTAAAAAGGAAGAGAACTATGAAAGGATCTTGATATTTAAGGACAAACTTCTTAAAATTGGTAAGACATGTTCTCTTTCTGAAAGATGAGCCTTCATTAAATTATGTAAATAATTTCATGATATATTTGCTTAGGAATACAAGGATTTGAAAGGGTTTGATATAGTTATAGCTCATCACACCATTGAGTTATAACCTGGAGCTAAACCAGTTAGGCAAAATCAAAGGCCTATCAATCCCAAGATACAGGAACTAATGAAAAAAGAGCTCACCAAATTGATTGAGTCTAGGATTATTTTTCCTATCAAAAACTCAACTTAGGCATCTACCCTTGTACCTATTCAAAATAAGAGTGGAAATATCATACTCTATGTGGAGTTTTGGGATCTAAATAGAGTTTCACTCAAAGATCATTACCCACTACCTTCCATGGAGCAGATTTTACAAGTGGTTTTAGGTTCTCAATGCTTTTCACTACTTGATGGCTATTCAAGTTATAACCAAATATTGATGAATGAGGAGGATAAGTTCAAGAAAAAATTCACCACAAAATGGGGGACATTTGCATATATAAATATGCCTTTTGATTTGTCTAATGTTGGTGTTATCTTCCAAAGGGCAATGGATATGGCCTTTAAAGGTTTGATCAATAAGTTTTTGATTGTATACCTTGATGATATAAATATTTTTTATAAGGATGATAATGACCACATGAAACATCTAAGGTAAGTTTTTGAGATGTGTAGAGAGTTTGGAGTTTCTCTTAATAAAAAAAATGTATCTTTTTTGTTCATGAAGGCAAATTATTAGGTCACGTTATGTCAAAAGAAGGCTTGTCTATTGATCCTGAAAGGATTGAAGCCATTCTAAGCTTGTCTTTGACTCTACACAATAAAGGTTTATAAATTTTCTTAGGCAAGATCAACTTTGTAAGAAGGTTTATTCTAGGATTTGGTACTTTGGTGAATCCTATTACAACCATGCTCAAGAAGAACCAAGCTTTTGCTTGGACAAAGGAAGGTAAGAATAGTTTTGAGGCAATCAAACAATAAATTTCCCAATATCCTACTCTTTTGAACCCAAAATTTTCCAAAGATTTAATACTCTACACTTTTGCTAACCTTGACACAATCTCAACTATGCTTATGTAAAAGAATGATGAGGAAATTGAACAAGCCATTGCATTCTTTAGTCAAGGATTGGAATATTATGAGGTCAAGTACATGTTTATTGAGAAGTAGGCTCTAGCTATGATAAGAGGTTTGAAAATTTTTAGGCACATGGTCTGAAATAAAAAAATACATTTCATGGTCTCTAATTCTAGTACCAAAGAGTTCCTCCTAAGCAAAGACCTCAACGAGAAGAGATCTGGGTGGATCATAAAGGTAATGGAGTATGATGTTGATATCAAAGTAACAAAATTGGTATGAGGAAAAGGGCTATGTGAACATATAGCTTTAGATATTCAAGGGCCAACGAAAGAGGTCTTGGTCAATCAAGCTGATCCCCAACTAGATGGTCACATACCAATTTAAATTTGGACATAAGACATCATTGGTTTCCTCCAAAATGGTGATTTTCCTAATGGTTTGAATAAGTCATAAATAAGGTATTTTAGATTGTAAACCATTCCTTATTATCTTGTAGATGGTATTATTTTTTGGAACGATGCGAATAGTGTACTACTAAGGTGAGTTGACAATGATCAGTTTGGCATCTTGCTAGAAAAAGTTTCACAATGGTGTAGATAGAGGTCATTTCTCCCCAAAAAAAATAGCTACAAATATAATGAGGGTAGGGTATTATTGGCCTAACCTTTTAAAGGATTTGTACTCTTGGGTTAGGAGGTGCCCTCAATGTGCCTTCTTTGTAGGCAAATAGAAACTTTCAGCCCTTCTATTGAATCCTATCCAAGTAGACTAGCCTTTCATGCAATGGGGCCTTGATTTCATTAATGTGATTAACCCTCCATCAAGTGATAGACACAAATGGATATTGATTGCTATTGACTACTTCACAAGGTAGGTAGAAGCTATTACATTGAAGGAGGCAAATGAAAATGTAATTTTAGATTTTTATGAGAGTATCACAATAAGATTTGGGGTTCCTTATACTATCATTTATGATAATGCACTTGATTTCATGAGTGCTAAAAATTTTGAGTAGGCAAATAGGAATCGAGTTTACTTGAGTACCTCCTCCACCTATTACCCTCAAGGTAATGGATTCGCTGAGTCTACTAATAAGAACCTCATCAAGATCATGAAGAGGACATTAGAGAACAATCAAAGAGCATGGCACACCAAGTTGAAGACAACCTTATGGGCTGATAGGATCACTATAAAGAGATCTATTGGTAACTCTCCCTTTTTGCTTGTTTATGGGAGAGAAACTAGGTTGTCCATCTCTTAATAACTCCATGCTCTAAGACTTGCACATCAGCTAAAACTAGTAGAAAATACTCTAATAGAATTTAGATTGATAGAACTAATGTAACTGCAAGAAGCAAGGGACAATGCACATAAGACCATGGATCACCACCAAGTATCATGAAGTCCTTTGAAAAAATATCAAGTACAAGAGTGTTTAAGGAAGGTGATTTGGTTATAAAATGAGATGAGGACAAATAAAAATTGGGTAGACATACAAAGTTTGATGCTTTGTAGAGTGGCCCTTATATCATCAACAAGTGCAAGAAAATAAACTCCTTTTAGCTGACCAAGATTAATGGAGAATAATTGCTTATCCCTGTGAATGGGATACATCTAAAGTTCTACTATTAATCTTTCCAAGTCTATTTTGTAAATAGTAGCATAGGTGTGTGTGGTTAGTCTAGTTTTGTTTTAGCTATTATGTTCCTTAAGTGTTCTAATTGAACACATGCATGTTTCCTTTATTTTGCTTTGTGTTCCCTAAGTGTTTAGTAGCACAAGTGTGTCTTTTTTTTGTGTTTTTATTTTGTCTTGTGTGCATTGTTTTTTCCTTGTGTGTTTTGTGTAATGTCAGTTGTTTTGTGGTCAATCCAAGGTCTATTCATGTCAATTTGAGTGCTCATATGCATGAATCCATGCCTAATTGAAGGATTAGGCAATTGATATTAGACATAACAGCCATGCCATCCCTAGGAATCACCAAGAATGTTGGTCAAATTTCACTCCCAAGTTTGCATCTTTCAAATTTGGCCAAGTACAGTATTCAAAAAATTTCTTTAGAAGGAGTATTTATCATTGAGCTGTAGCAAAAATACCAAGTGTTATTTCATCTGGAGACTTTGTTTTGGTCTTTTAGCTAGGTGTTATTTATTTTAGAGGTTTTGTTTAGGGTTTTTTGTTTTCGACTTAGTGATTATTTATTTTGGACTTTTCATTCAGACAAGTGATGAATTCTTGCAGATAATTTTTCTGAGACATTTTTTTGAAGTGATCATTTTCAACTTTCTGAAGGGAAATTTTCAAGTTTTCTAAAAGAATTATTTCAAACATTTTGTACGAAACAAATTTTTTGAAGAGAACATTTTTTTTGAAAGGTACCTTACATTTTTTATGAGGGACACTTGCATTTTTGAAGGATCATATTCAATTTTTTGAAGGGTACTTTTTCCTTTTGAATGGTCCAATTCAACTTTTTTTAAGGATTTTTTTTAGGAAAATAGACCAAATAGAAACTTCAAAGGGTACTTTGTAACTTTTCTGAAGGGCCAAACAAAGTCTGAAGGAATTCTTTTGTAAAGATAGCCTAAATGAATTCTTTTGGAAAAAAGTGCTGAGATAAAAAATCCAAAGGAATCCTTTCAAAAAGATAGCTCAAATGAATTATTTCAAAAATAAGTGCCAAATTCTTGTGAAGGAAGTGCCCAAAATAATTTCTTTAAAGGATACTTTTCTCAGGGAAGTGTCCTCCATTATTTTTCCAAAGGGTACTCCTTTATAGTAAAGAGGACCAAACAAAAAGGCCGAAGGAAGTGTTCGATAAAATTATCTAAGAATATTCATTGATATTAAAACAAAGATGACGACCTACAAAAATTTAATTTTAAACTACAGATAATATCCATTACTATTCAATAGACTTGGCGGGAACATGAGAGCAAATGTGGAGGTAACAAATGGTTGAATCCTAAGTATCTGGTATAGATAAAGCAAGCAAAATGGTAGGTTGATGGTTCAAGTCATTGCTTCCTTGAAATTGAAAACTATAGGTGTTTGAAGGGTAGCTAGAAATTATAAAGAACATTTTATAATTGTCTTTATGATTTCCATCCCCCTCAACAGTGATATGTGTTGATTTCTCTATTTTTAGTTTTGAATGCTCATGGATGATCTTTGATAAAAGTAGTTTATTATACCACTCCTAAAGGTTTTATACCATTTTCCACCATTATCATGACTTTTTTTGGACAAGTAAACCTCATGGGATCTCATTCATTTATAACTAATCTTCACATTGATGACACATGTCCTTATGCCTCTTCAACTTCTCTTCTCTACCTCTTCTTCAAAGTTCTATAAATGGAGACATTTTGGCTATTATATAGGGACCACATATTTTGTATGGTGAATCCCTAGTAAATGACATTGCACTTTGCTTTTGAACATTGAATACAAGACCAATTATAAATTTGTGAACTTCTGTTTGAGTATGTGGGTGATGTCTAGTGGATCCAAGTGATAGAATCATCCTTAATCCCTTTATCCTTCATGTTTGAACAAAGGTTATAATGTTAAAATGTCATGTGAAGTGTGTTAAATTCACTAAATTCTCTTTCAATTATGTAATTGTATCTATGGTGTACAATCTACCCCTTAGGTCAAGTATCTTGTTGATTGTGTCAAGCATGTTACCTTCAAATTGAAACACTATGTTAAGATCTTTCAATGCATGGAATTAGTATTATAAAGCATTGTTACTTAATAGAAGTGTGATAGTCAGTAGGATATATTCTTGGTGGATCACCTCTCTAGCATAGTTTCTGTTTTATGTAAACTCTTGACTCTTTTCATGAACAAACATTAGATTAGGTGATAGACACTTAGAGAAGATTTTAGGGAGCTATCCCTTTTCAATCATAGAGACTCATCTCTCTTACAAGTTCCCACAAAATTGAGGGATGATTCATTATTGCATCAAATTGAATGAGCTTCATATAATGTCATAGGGTACATAATTTGATGACAACACCACTTTCATGTCTACCAAGAGTGAATCAAGCATGTTTATAACAAGCACCTGAAAGAATGAGAATTAAACATCAGAAACCTCATTTTAAATGAAAATCAACATGTGACCAATATGGAGAAAATTAAGCAAGGAAATTTTTATTTCAATTAGCTTGGACCTTACATCATAACCCACATGTATAGATTAGGATCTTATCATTTGTTTTTTCTTGAAGGTAAACTAGAACCTAAGCCTCTCAATGCTTCACATCTACATCCTTTATTTTTTCAAACAAGGATAAAAATCACCTTTTGTCTAACTTAAGCTCATCCCTTAATTTATGAGATTTTTAACATCCCTCACACTTTCATCCCATCCCTTTTGAGGACAACTGATTACAACATTGAACCATGTAATTAACCGTCATAGTCATAACATAATCCTTAATATGGGCACCATGGCCTTACCCATGGCATGGTTCGCATGGATCATTTTTTTCCCTCATCAAATGAAATCTCATGGTTATTGTCCCTCAAAACCACCCATTTTCACCTATCATAACCTCTTGTACTCTAGGTTTTAACCTTATAAAGGTAAACCTTTAAGCCTAAATATACTTGTCCAAATCTAACCTAACATTAAAAAAATTTAGGATACCTAAATATCACTTGGGTAAAACATCTCTATCATGCAAACTACTCCCTTGAAGGATAGATGTCCAAATTTAAAAATTACTTAAAAATATAGACTGCTCCCTTAAAGGATAGCTATTAAATGAACAAGCAAAAACTTGGAGCACTCCCATGAAGGATGGCTAAGTTAATTTTGTCAAATTAATCATTTAAATCTTCCCACATCGATCAAATTCACAAAACTATTAGAATAAAGCAATAAATGACCCTATATCAAAATCAAAACAAGTTATCCCAAAAAAGCTATAATTAGCTTTCATACGTCATATTAGTAGACTTCTTGCATCGGTTAGTCTACACTTTACCTTAAAAACATGGAATTGTATAATATGGTTCTTACGTTACCTACAGAAGGGGTAAACCAACCCTCAAAAGTTTACACTACCCTTCATACCACCTATCACTTATTTCCCCTTTGTGTCATCTACAAATCAAGGGACTTTGAGATTACTTGACACCATGTGATCAAGACACCTTTTTATCAACCAACACATGCTAATGTGAAGTATTCAAAGGGATTATGTTTATTAAGCCAATCTAACTTTGGTTTTGTTTAGTCCTTACCAATGAATAAA
The DNA here is from genome assembly GCA_037957365.1 of Torreya grandis. Lineage (NCBI taxonomy): Eukaryota > Viridiplantae > Streptophyta > Pinopsida > Cupressales > Taxaceae > Torreya > Torreya grandis. Next base: position 1,525,283 of record JARHVA010000441.1, read on the forward strand.
CATCATACCTTTTTCTTATCCTCTCATAATTGGTTCATGTATTCACTTAGACGTGTGTCTCATGGTTTTCATCTCTTTTCCTATATCTCATTTTTTTTATCTAACTTACTTTAGGTGTTATCATCTTCATAACATTATCTCAATATAATAACATCACAACATCATAACCATATATAAAATAAACCATAAACATCACATCAATATAAAATCATATCACATCTCCATAAACATCATAACCATAATCAAAACATCACATCCATAATCATAAAACACATCACATCCATGATCATCACCATAACCATAACTATCATAAACATGAATAAAACAAAGCATCATCACCATGTATAGAATAATAACCATGACCCATAAATCATAACATAACATCCATGATCATAACCATAATCAAAACATCATAACTATCATAAATCAACAAAATAAACCATACCATATCTTCATGATCATAACCATAAATCCAAACATCATAACCATATGTGGAAACATAATAATAAACATCATAAACACATATAAAACAAAATATCACATCATCTATCATCATCACATACCTAAGCTACTAGGTTTATATCTCATGAGCATAAGCATAAACAAATCATACACATTTAAAACTATGAACCATGAACCATAAAATCAAATTTATATACTATCACCATTTCATATGCATCATGTCTCATCAAAATAAATAGTACATGTAATAATGTGCATCTCTCTCTCTCAAAATATACATATGGCTACATCAGCTCAAAAATTGTTACCAAAATCATCTACATCTATACCTATCATATCATAAAACTATTCCCTGAGGGCACCACCAATATTGTCCCATCTTGCAATACCACTACCATCTTGATTGGTTATAGAATTAGAAGAAAAAACTCAACATCTTCCCACTTGTACCTCAATAATGGACCCAAAATCCCCTCTATCAACCCAAAATACCTATGAACTCTATTAATAGGGATGAGCTCAATCTCACCTTCTCTCCTCCAAAAAATCCACCTCAAACTCTATATCAATAAAATATGTCAAGTGTAATGGGCCCACCTCAAAAATCTAACATACAACCCCCAAATAACATTTCTAACCACTAAGGCCTCTAATGCCTCTCTAAACCAATCAATATATCTCATTCCTCATCTAGCTCTTATGAGTGCATAATCACCCTTCCACCACATGAATCCCACCCTAAAGTCCATCTGGGCATACCCATCCCATCACAACCCTATTGGTCTCAAGATGTTGATATGCTTATAGGCCCAGTAGTGCAAACCAAACCCCACAATGATCCCATATCTCCTATGAGATCTGAACCCCCATAACTCCCTTTATATCTATACTAATAAAATTAGTGCCCAACCAAAAACTATCTACCAAAGTAACATCTCCACCAAAACACCTAGCAGTAGATAAGAAACCCACCCATTAATCAAATTTAGTAATGCAAAACATGACACTTTCATCATCATCATCAACTACCTACCATCTCTAGCCCTTTGATATACTGGCTTGTAACTAAAACTACTAGCATGCCACCTGGCCAAGGCCTGATCCTCACCATATAAGAGCTCCATATGATCATCTCTCTCCTCACTCTTAATATGTTATATCAACTCCCCCTAAATGAGCATCCATGTGATCCTGTGTACATCTTATAACAAGATAGTTATCTCACTAGTTTATAAGAGAAAAGTGTTATCCAGATATCATCTCTTGATGAGGGTCATGATCATCATTGTATCTCATAACACATGATGGTAATGCATTATAGCACCAAGGTCCACCTCCTCTATGTGTGCCTAATCATCCACTATCATCTCTTGATGGATCTATGCAAATATCCAAGGGATCCAATATCACATCTAGATCTGATCATGTGCCTATAAAAATCATTAGAAAATACACTTAGCTTTATATCAACTACTTTGAGCATGGTTTTACCCCATTTTTCTACCTCATCTCACTTACCTACTAAACACCTACTTTTTTATATCTTAACTACATTACCATATCTCTAAACCTACCTTAAACCCACATTACCCACATTTTAAATGCTAAAATCACTAGCCTTAACCATTTTATCTAAAAAATCTTACCCTCAACCTTTGCCTTAACCATTTTATCATACACCCTTAACATTTTATCCAACACACCTAAACCTTTAGTCGACTACCAACGATCACTATGACCACCAAGATTTGGCTGGCCATTCGGCCTCTAGTCTTCAACCATCAATGGTAGATTATGATCATTGATGGTTGGGTATGACTTTTGATGGTCACTGTGTGTGATCACCAGTGGAAAATTCCCCAACCCTACTTACCTAAAACCACCAAAAATTTAATTCTAACCCTTAATAAGACTATATCATACCTATATTGACCCTCTCTTAACCTACCTACCCTCTCAATTTCACTTTTCACTTGCTAATTTAACCAAAAAATCAACCTAAACTTAAAACTAGGGAAAACCCCCAAACCTTCAACAAATCAACAACAAACTAACATAATTCAACTAACAAATAACCAAAATCAACCTAACTTATTAATTTAAGGTATCACCTACCTCATTCCTTGACCATCATTTAGGAGGAATCCTAGCTCCCACTACTCATCCACATCCTCGTCTACCCTACATCTTTAGTCCTAGACTAGTTCACACGCAAGAAACTAATTAACACTCGACCCCACCTCATCACTACTCTCACACAACATGCTATATTTTCTAAATCTATAGGACTCAAAGAGCTAAATGCTAGAGTGAAAATGACTTGTCTTTTTCACTTTCTATCCTCCAAACTTTTAGGGTTTCCCCTTGATTATTGATAGCTAGGGTGACCATCGATGGTCAATTATAGGACCCCTAACCATCAATGGTCACGAAATCCACTTTTCAAAACTTTTGGCACCAACACCTTAGTGCAACCTTTTGGAGATTACCCTTCTCCACCAAACTAGACCTAACCTTCAGGGTGTACCTCTTCTTCAAAATTTAACCATGAACCATTGGAATACACCCTCTCCATCCAAACTAACCACCCAACCATGTATACCTTGATGTTGGCCATTTTGGCCCAAACTATCTCATATTTTGAGACAACCTTGCCTTGGTCTTTTTTACCACACTGACCAAACTTTCCATGTTGAACATTTAAATTTGCACCACCTAGTACACACTAGACCATTTATGTTTTTCAAGGGAGTACTTCCTACCTTAGATACCCACAAAAACAATAACCTTCCCTAGGAAAATTGCATTTATGAGTGTTTCCAAATACCACACCTAAATGCAATCACATGATCCGCTTGTGACTTGTCCTTCTAGAACCAACCTTATTTTTACCAACCATGACAACTTAGTCTATGTGTGATCTTAGCTGTCATACTTAGTCATATTTTATGTGTATATTTGTGCTCCAAATGCCCAATGCCTTTTATAACCAACCTTGTGACTCACCATAAACTACTTATCAGACCTTGAATCAATTTTAGTTTCACCTCATCAAATCTTGATTTAAGGGGGAAAACCTTTCCCATATTTGAGGTAACTAACCTTTGAACCATAATCTATTTTTATTTTACATCTTGCTGACACAAACTACATAAAAAAGGGTAAAATGTAGACACTAGAATTCTACACATTGTAATTCCAAATGTCAAAACACCTTAGGACCCCCTTGGGATCAATTTGACCTTTTGAACCCTAACCAAACCTAATAATGGTCAATTTAATGAACTAACCAGATCCACCCTTTTACCCCACTAAACCTTAGACACTCAATCATTGATGGTCACCTTGATCACCAATGGTTACCTTGACCATAGATGGTTAGGATCCCCACCTCATAAACACAACACTAGTTATGTGCAAACTAACATGGCATAATTTAATATATTTACCTTACTTGGTGCTAACACATCATGATGCATCAAAATTAGTAGCCTAATATCCTATGAAACCTTTTACCTCCATCTCTCTTTTCTTATAAAATAAGGGGAGTATGAGGTCAGAGATCTATAATCAAACATTATAGCACACATGTGATCAAGCTATCAACTAGCATGTCTTCTATTTAGCCATTTAACAACTACAACAAAGACCTGAACCTTTGCCAAAAAATTTCTTGAGATAAAATATCGTTACTCTAAAAAAAATACTCTAAGATCAACCATTTAACTTCAAGCAACAAGATGAGTACATTTTGTATTTTAGGTTCTATTTGTTTAGTTCCTAACTTCCCTACCCAAATCAGACCCTTTCTACATCTTATTTCCTAACTTTTAGACCTAAACTAGATCTCAAACCACTTACTGACCCATTTTGTATCCTTTTCTTAAACTCCTTTAGAACCCATAGAAACCATCGATGATCACCCTGACCATCGATAGTCACCTTAAACCATTGATGGTCACCCAACTGTCAATGGTCAACTTAATTGTTGATGGTCATCTTAGTCCCTGATGGTCACCATGGTAATAAATAATAACAAGTTATTTATATCTACCTACCCTCAACCAAATTCCACTTTCTATGTCCTTGCCTATTCATAAAGACCTTACTCTGTTTGGAGCCCAACCTAGCCTATTTAGCATTAGTATTGACCCTCTATTTTCTATAATATGTTTATTTTCTTTATCAAGCATTTACTTCCTCTTGCATTTCCTTTCATCATTTTTTGTCATTTGATGAAAGCACTTTACCTTCATTTTTCTCAACTTAATTTTTTTAAGAGTGTGGATTTACATCCTCTTCGTAAGCTCATGCTAGGCAATCCACCTTTCTACCCATCTAAAAACCCCTTTACATGAGTGTTTTCTTATCTATAGGTCATTCTTCCCAAGACAAAGAAAAGCTCTTCATAATTATTTAGACCATGCATACACAAACAATCAAGTTCTTCTACCAAACCCTTATTACTAGTTTCTTACTTCTTTAAATAAAAACAAGCAAAAACTAAGAGAAATAGAGGGCATATAATTTTTAATTAGGAGCATGACCAATGTGAGGATCTGTTAGACTTGAATAGGGGATCACTTTTCATAACACATCATGTGAGTTAGGGTTCCAAAGCCTATATTATAACATAATTGTATAACAACCCTAAAAGAGTCTTATGCTTTAATATTTCACTAATCTAATAATAACAAAAGTAAATCCAATCTAGTGCACATGAAAGATTGTGGCTCAAAGTGGGGGGTTAGAAACAAAACAAATAAACAACTAAACTAAACATGTATAGAAAACATATACTCACATCAATGTATACAAAATATTAATATATGGAAGAGAAGAATATAAATGCACTATCTGTCTACGCTTATAAAGGAGGAATAAAGTTAAGAATACTTACCATTGAATATAAACCTGTCGAGCCTCAATCTCACCCTTCGCCAAGGTGTTTCATAAGAGATTATTGTGGTATGTAAGGATAACTAAGATAAATTAGCTTTAGGCTACACAACCTATCCAAGCATCCAAAATACTTATCCACAAGATAAGATCAGATCTCTAAAGAAAATATTGAAACCTAAATATTTATTCTCCAAGTAGAATGGTCAATAAATAGATGTTCATTTTCACTTCTTCACTTAATTTAACTTTTTTATGAAATGGTAGGAAATGCCCTTACATATATATATATATATATATATATATATATATATATATATAGTAGTAGTATCTTACCCTAAAATCATTCATATATTCATCTACACTAGGTTGACCCAATCAACCTAGCATGTTTTCAGGTCTAACTCAGTAGGTTTGTGTTAGGTCAGTCAAGAGGCCAATAAACCAAAAAAGAGAAAAAGTCCCTAAACTGTACTAGTTCAACCTGGTTAACTTATCACAAGTGATAGGTCAAAAGGATGACAAGGCAATAAATGAAGGATAAAACATAGAAAATGATAGGAATGGATAGAACTAAGAAGAATAAGCTTAAGGTTAAATGGTTTAGGAGGCTAGTGTGTGGATGAGAAATGGAAAAATGAACAACAATCTTATGAAGCATCAATGGTCTGCCCACCCCTTTTCTGGTGTACCCCTTAAGGCACACACTTAGATAAATTGAGACTTGATAGGTTCTTTCAAGATATGAAGTGTTATTAAGTGATAAAATTTTGAAAATATTATGTGTATATGTATGCCCCAGCCAAAGCCCATCATGTGTCATGTAAGTGCAACATGGGATTATGCTTTAGGATAGAACATGATAACACATAATACTGATGTTAAGTAAAGTGAAATAAGTAAAAAATAAGATAAATGAAAGAACTATATTGAAAAATACATACCTTTAACTTACCTTAGTTTCATAGATAAAGAAGTAGACTGTAATAAATGTGAAGGTATTCAATGTAGAGAACATTAGATGAACTTGTAGAAGTTAGTGTAAAAAAAATAACCAAGAATCAATATTTTTGGAAAATAGGCATATAGAGATTAGTAAAGACAGAGATTTTATGAAAATTGGCAAATTAATATTGGTAAGGCAAGGTTTAGAATATTGAAGGAAAATAAATGACAAAAGGATGGAAAATGAATGACAAATGATAAGAAATAAATGACAAAGGATTGGAAAATGAAGTAAATCATATAATATGAAATAAATTATAAATGATATTGGAAAGAAAAGGAAAAATTACAAGTAAAATATGAATGACAAAAATGAATGTCAATGCAATAAAACTTGAACAAAGATATGTAAGAAATAAATAAGCTTATGTAAGATAGGCATGAAAGAATCAAACATAAGGAAAATTAAGAAGGAATGTCAAATGAAATGTAAGTCTAGATGTAAGACAAACATGAATAAGGAATATATAAAGATAAGCGTGTAATAATGGCAAAAGAGGTGTGGACTCAGCTATCCCCAACAGAAGGGTAGTATAATAAATGGAAGAAAAGAATGATCCATAGTTATTCAAACATGTTCTTTTGTTCTAAGGATAGATAAAACTGAAACAAAGTAATACTAGCATGTTTTTAAGAGGTAAAGAAGAAGGAATTAGAGAATAGGGGAAAATAGATTTGGAATTATAATTTTCCTATCAAGGGGGGAAAATAAAATGGGTGGAGGGGAGAATGAAGGAAAAACCAAGGTAGAGAGAACTCTTTATCAAAGTCAAGACACTTAAATTTGGTTTGTCAAAACAAGAGGCCTTTTGACCTTAAGGACTCTGAAGAACTTCTCTTAGATATACAAGTCTTATGTCAACAAATGGAGTATATAGATAATCCTAAAAAGGCTATATACATGAAAATTAAAATGGACCTTCCTCTCATAATGTCTTATCCATTCTTCAAGACCCCTTATAGATTCATCGATCTATTGTGAAGATTATGTACTTGTGTGAGAAATTAGGTATCACCATAAAGTTTTTGAATTCCCCTATTCCAATATATTGGCCTACCACAACCCAAAGGACCTCGGCTCTATGTGAAGCCAACTATGGGTTTTGAGCTTTGATTATAGATGGGAGATGTGCTTGTAATCACATATTTTGGTGGATTTTGATTTTTGAGATTTATATGTCACCTTTTATATATCATTGCCTTTTGGATCAAATGATTTGGCTTTTAACTTTCTTGATGGATTTTTCATATTTCTCCTCCATACAGATTTTGAAGACCAAACATGGGTGATAAAGATGACTTTCATTCAAAAACTTATGACAGGGTTGCTAAGAGAGAGAACTTTAAAGAGCATGGGGTCTAAGACTCTCATAAATCCAAGTGAAATAAAAGTGTTATCTTGAATTTGAACTTGTTTTATCCAATGTGGGGATGAGAGGAAGGGGAAATAAAGAGGACATGACACATGAAATAATTTTGATTTGCTTCGAATTGCAAAAAAATGTGACAAAGGGAAAAAAGGGATACAATGACAGTAAAAGTGTGATTCTTATCATAAGAATGATGGAAATGGAGGAAAACATGATAACATAGATTGTTGTGTAGATTCCATCTAATAAAAGAAGCAAAAGCTAAAGTCTAAGAATAAAGATCATAAAGAACATAAAGGGAATGGTAATTTTATGAGGAGGGTTGGGTATGATCCATGGTCTTACCTTGAAAATCACAAAAGAGAAACCCAAGGGGTGTCAAAATATAAAAATAAGACTATGGTACATCAAGAGGTAAATGCTAAGAAAAGGGGAAAAAATGATCATAAAACTATTAACATAAAAAGACAAAAATAAAATAAATATATGAGGACCTAAATGAAATCAAATGCCAAATATGATGTGTAATAAAACTAAAGAATGTAAAGGAAAAAAATGATTCTAGTAAAGTGAAATTAAAATAAATAAAATAAATTCATAAAAACAAAGAAACATGAGATAAAAATAACAAGTAATATTTATGCTAACATATGTATCAAAAGATGAGTATGTGAAATACAAGCCTCTAAGTCTTGAAAGGTTGCTTGAAGATGGATTTGTTTTTTTATTATGTATTTGAGAAGAGTGGGCATCAATAGATTCCCAAAATGGTAATTGGATATAGGGATGGGTATTGCAAGATGCCCTAGAGTCTGAAGGGATATATGGATGGACATCGGAAGATGCCCCAACCTGTGAATTAGAGTGAGGTGATATTGAACCATTAAAATTATTTGTATTGGGTTAGTGAGTGCATTTTGAGATAGGTAAATGTTTTGGTTTGTTATATTTTAAGGGGGTTGAATGTAACATATGATATGTAGGAGAGGTATGGAGAGGTAAAGGAGGACCATGGATGATATGCTCTGGAGTAGGCATTTGAACTAGGTATTATTTTGGTTCATGTGACTTAAGAGGTTGATGTTTAATGGATGCCATAAAATGTTTAAAGTTTTTCATGTTAGCTATCCTTTCCTTATTGGTGTAAGAATAATGATTAACTGTGGTTTGAATAAAATTAATAGATGAGATTTGTTCATTAGGTTTTTGATGTTGATGTGATTGTGGTTCTTGATATTAATTATGAAATGTTTGAAGATAGTCTTGATAATGTTCTTTAGTGAGAGTATCAAGATTTAAATTTGGACCAAGCAAGGAAGAAATAATAAATCAGTGAAGATCATGAAAAACTCATGAGAATGACCTATAGTAGCATGCTACCAACAAAATTTATCTGAATTGTACCATTTTGGAGGAAATTTGGAAGGATCAAAGATCATGGGTTTAGAGGGTGGTAATTTTATCTTAAGTTGTTCTAAACTCAAGGGAGGGTTGGTTGGGTTAAAATTGGTTGAATTAGATGCTTCACGTTGAGGTTGGGGAGACTTGGATGAATCAATGTTATGAGAAATTGACTCGAAAGGTGCTTTAGTAGTTGTTTGAGATGGTTCAAATTGAGTCATAAGAATGTCTTGCCTTTTCCATTGGTCTAAGGCTTTTTATAAATTTTTAGGTGAAAATATTTAAAATTTGTATTGAATGGGAGGTTTAAGAGTAGTTATAAATAGTTTTAAAAGAGTATCATCATTCCTGTGATGGTCCACTTTATGGGCAAGAGACTTCCATCATTTGATGAAAGCATAAGAAAATTTATTAGGAAGTTTTTTGGCATTGATGAAATGGCAAAGATAATTTTTAAGAAGATCATCATGTTAAAATTACTTCATTAGAGAATTGATTAAATCCTCTAGTTATGATATGGAATGTCTAGGAAGTTGGTTGTACCATTCAATTGCATCACCAATAAATGTTTTAGCTAAGAGATTGGTGGTAGCAAAGGTGTTAGTTTAGATCCATTCCTTATAGAGATTGCCAAAATATTTAAGAAAGATAGTAGGGTCTTTAGTCTCATTATATGTGATAGTTGGATAAATGTTTCCAATATCTATGGATGTAATAAATGGGGCTGAAGGCTCATTTTGAAGATGTTGAAGCATTTTTTAATTTATTGGAGGTTAAGGGATAATATACCCATTGGAATTTGTAAAAGGATGAGGGAAATTTTTTGGATTTGGTTTAGCAATGATGAACTGAGGTGGTTGAATAATCATGTTGCATAAATGTTGTTTCATGTTAATCATTTAAAATCGATTGATTATTTGCATGATGTTAATTTGTTGTATGACTTGGGCAAGAAGTTGAGTTGTATCAATAGGTGGGTTTTAAGGTGGGGTATTAGTGTTGATAGGAAGAGGATTGTTTGTGTTGGTGGGAGGAATATTATTTGTAGGTGGAGGATTCCCAATATTAGTGTTAATTTTCATAAGTGTGGTAGAATAAAGAAGCTTAGTCAAGCCACCATTCTTGTGAGGAGTTTAAATAGTATTATCATCAAGGTTTTTAAATATTTGGGAACCATGTAGATTATAAATTTGATTGGTATGATTTGGTCAAGGATTAAAAAAATTGGTATTGGAAAGAGGATTATGATGGAGGATATTAACAATATTACATTGTGTAGTGAGTGGTTTAGGCTTAAGAGAAGGGGAAAGAAGAAATTGGATAGTTTCATTAGAGGTAATAAAATAAGTGAGGTTACTATCCAAGTCCTTGATTATAAAATGTTCTATATTAAGATAATGTTGAGAATATGTCATCATAATGCAACAATACTATATTAACACACAAGGGGAATAAAAAGTGATAGAAAAAAATATAGGGTCGACCTAACATAAAAACAGGGATTAAAAAATTGTACAGGGTTGAATAGGTCAACCTAGTACAGTGAAAAAAGGTTAGAAAAAAGTGTGAAAAGGATGTAGATAGTAAAATTTTGACCATGTTGACCTATTATAGTAGATAGAGGTTGAAAAAGATACCAGGTCGACCTAGTACAATAGACAAATCCCTCATTTTGCTTATATCTTTGGTTCTACTCAATCATTTTTCAAACCGTAAAATGCATTAGATTCATGATGATGCAGGTAATATGATAAATTTGATATCAAGGTGTGAATTTAAAAAATATAATTTTAAAATAATGAAAATATATAAATACTAAAGGGAAATAAATAGTCAATTTAATTGACACTAGTCAATCTAATTAGGCACCCAAAACAAAACCTTTCATTAACACTAGATAATGAAAGTTTCTACACAAAAAATTGAGTAAATAAAAATAAAACAACTTTAAAATTAAAGAGATAGATACTTGGTCAACCTAAAATGTTAATTAGATTATTAGGAATGTTTTTCAATGTGAAAGGAAATTGGTTGAAATCAAGGTACTAGATAACAATCTAAGGATGGTTTTAGGTAGTCTAAACTAAAATGGACTATAGTGGTAATGATACAAGATTTGTATTGGGGCCTACCCCATCACTTCACAAACTATAACAATAAGGGTAATGGGTGCTTAGCCAAAATATACCATTAACTATGTTTTATACTTGAGTAGAGCATCAAGCTGGTTTCCCCCTTGGTGATGAAAACTAAGTAGGCTGGCTTGGGTAGTCAGATGCTAAAATTATTGTTGATGTTTATGTGGTTTGGATATGTGTACATAAAATCTAAATATTTAAACTAAATGATTGATTGAAAATACCTTAATTATACTATGTGAACTATTATACGGATGCAAACAAGTGAAAAGAAAGTGTGAGACTAATTACTAGCATATAGAGGTTAATTTTAAGTTTAAAATAAGGTACAATGTATTATATATATATATAATCATATATAAAGGGTCGACAATGTCGAACCTATACTATGGAATCAGGGACTGAAAAATGAACTAGGTCAACTAGGTTGACCTAGTTATTCAGATAGCACACAAAACATAGAACTAGGTTCAGAGAGTCAACCTAGTTGATTGTGTAGGGTTATTTTTAAGTACTAAAAAATGTGAAATGAAATATATAAAAGGAAAGATATAGATAAATATAAACTAACCTTGGTGGATTAAATATAAAAATGAATAAGATTACTGATCAAGAACCTTGGAGAAAATTGGAAAAAACCTACAAAATGGGTCAAGTTGGTCAATCAAGCTATCCAAAAACCTACTTAAAAAGTGTTTAAAATGCACTAGGTCATCTTGGTTGACCTATTAGGTTGAATTGGAAGTCTTAAAAATGCACTAGGTCAATCTGGGCAATGAAGTAGGCTAATTTGGAAGTCTAAAAAACTAAAACCTATACTGGGTCAAGTTGATCAATCCAGTTGCTTGTTCTTAAAAACCTATGCATAGAGAAAAAGAACTAGGTCAATATAATCGATCTATTATGTCAAAATGTATGATAAAAATGATGATCAAAAGAAAATGAAATAAAGTGAAATAAATCCTATAAGGGTTTGATTCACATTGGGTTCACTAGAATGTATGCAATTGGAAATGCATCATGTCCATAAATCAATCCTATATCGGGTGGGATAGAGCACACCTACACTTCTGATTGGGGGCATACAATTATTAAGAGGGAGCATGACTAATGTGAGGATCCACTAGAACCAATTATGGTATCACTTTTCATAACACACCATATGAGGTAGGATTATAAATCCTATAGTCTAATATAATCACACAACAACCCTAAAAGATTCCTATGATTTAATATTTCACTAATCTAATAATAAGAAAAGTAAATCTAATCTAGTGCATACCAAATATTGTGGCACAAAGTGGGGGGTTACAAATAAAACAAAAAAAATTAAACTAAACATGTATAGAAAGCATATACTCATGTCAATGTATACAAAATCCTAATACATGAAAGAGAAGAATACAAATGTACTATCTATCTAATCTTACAAGGGAAGAATAAAGTTAGGAATAATTACCTTTGAAGATGAACCCACTAAGCCTCAATCTCCCCCTTGGCCAAGGTGCTTCACAAGATATTGTTGAGGTATGCAAGGGTAACTAAGATAAATCATCTCTAGCCTACACAACCTATCTAAGCATCCAAAAGACTTATCCACAAGACAAGATCAGAGCTACAAAGAAAATATTGAACGCTAAATCTTTATTCCCTAAGTAGAACGGTCAATAGGTAGATATTCATTCACACTTTTTAAATTAATTTGACTCTCTATTAAATGGTTGGAAATGGCCTTGTATATGTAGTAGTATATTACCCTAAAATCATTCAGACATTAGCACATTTTTGGGTCTAACTCACTAGGTTTGTGCTAGGTCAATTGAGAGGCCAACAAACTAAAAGAGAGAAAAATTCCCTAAATTATACTAGGTCAACCTAGTTGACTTAGCACAATCAATAGGTCAAAAGGGTGCTAAGGCAAGAAATGAAGGATAAAACATAGCAAATGACAAGAATGGATAAGACTAAGAAGAATAAGCTTGGGGTTGAATGGTTTCAAGAGGCTAGTGTGTGGATGGAAAGTATCAAAATGAATAAAAATATTATGAAGGATCGATGGTCTTCCCACCCCTTTATTGGTACACCCCTTAAGACACACACTCAGAGAGATTGAGACTTGATAAGTTCCTATAAGATATGAAGTGTCAGTAAGTGATAAAAGTTTGCAAATATTATGTGTATATAAAAACTCTCTCAAATAAATTTTGTAATCTTATTTTGGCTAGATTTCATTTTGATTCAATTCTTGGGTTTACACATTGACATTTGGGTATAACTAATGGTGGTCAGGTGTAATCATTGATGATCAGGTGAAACTATCAATGGTCTGGTGAAACTAATGATGATTAGGTATAACCTTTGATGGTTAGGTCGTAATGGAAAAATGTCATTAAAGATTTAATTTTGAGTCTTTTTTCATTTTAATCCTTATTTTATCAGTTTGAAAATCATAAAAATCCGTTAACTTGGTTTTAACTTGTATTTTTTTATCAAATTTTTCTTCTAATAAGCCTAACTTAATGTGTTTGCCTTTTTTAGTTTTGCCTTCTGGTCTATAGGTTTTCATTAATGATATTTATTGACCATTGAGGGTCACCTCTGACTACTGATGGTTGCCTAATAATCATTGACAGTCACCTCTGACCATTGATGGTCACTATGGGAAATTTAATTAAAACCTAAGAGCTTAAAGCTTAACCTCATTTGCCCAATCATAAAAGAGATTATAAGTAGGGGGTTAAAATGTTATTTTTTGTAGGTTCAAAGGTTGATTGAAGACTAATTTACTTATTTTTGACATACCGAACATTTTAATTTGGGTTTAAAAATAACTTTTTCAAATTTTAAACATTTGGATTTGGGTCTAAAATGGACATGATAAATCTTACACATATAAGTATTAGTTCTTAAAATTAACCTAGGGTTTTCTAAATCTTAGAAATATTTCATTTTAGTCTTAAAACCAATCTGACATCTTGAAACATTTTCAAATTGGTGTTTAATCATGAATCTAGGATAGATATTAAACACTTAAACTTTTGGATTTAAAACAAACTTAGGTGCTTTGGATTTATTTGGCTTTGTGTAATATTTTTAAATTACACGCTTAATCCTAGGGGCTAGTAACAAACCTAACCAAACATTTTAATTTAGTACAACAAATCAACTTCACTTCAATTATTTGCAACATTTTTTGTTGATTGTTTTTTAGCAAAAAGGAATTTGTCTATGTATGCTCTCCCCTCATCCCTTATAGGGAACTTGTGAGATAAAAAGTGTCATTTTCATTAAATTTTTGATTTATTCCAAAGGAATATAAATAACATCATCTAGCTCTCCCCAAACTCACATAATATTAGGTTATCTAAAAATGACCATAAAGTATTTATGCTTGTCATTTACTTCCATGCATCTTGGCTTGTGAGGGGGACTTCATTATCTCCCACATGTTCTTTATGGAACATTTGACCCAGGGTTTCATATCTAGCATCACCTTCACCCCTCTTCATGGGGGGTATAAAAATTGGGATCCCCTCACTAGGATGGTGCTTTGAGCAATTAAACGATATCCATTAGTAGAGGATAATCCTAAGACATATGATCATATTGGACATCGTACTATACTAATCAAGTGATGGATGTAGTGGTTATAAAAAATACAAGACATTTTTATAACAATCCATATGGTCTAGACCCAAATAACATGTTACTTTTCTTGTTGTTTGATGTGAAATTTAGTAGACATGAGATCAATATAGATGATCAAAAACCAATTAGCTTTAGCCAACCCCACATTTACACACCCTTGATAGGAATTTGGATGATTTACTTGTATTTTGTCATGTTATTTCTTGGTGTGTGTTATAACTAAAACTTGTTGTGTAAACCATGTCTTGAATGAGTCTTATGTCCAACATCACTCCCTTATTTGAGGAGGCATTATTCCATCCATGTGACACCTTGATTTAACTTAGCAAACATTTTTGTCAAAACATTATGAGTATCACTTCATTGAGGTAGGCACCATTATACTACCTAAAACATGTACCTTTAAAGTATTTTTTGAAACAACTAACCATTATCACATCTTTTGGGAGTGCTAGCATCGTTATGTTGCCCAAATTATTTAAAAGGACTTATCTTGTCTTATGTCTAAACTATAATTATTGTAACCAATAATTTGAGCCTTGTTAGATCTTTATCTAAGATCAATCACATTTTTCAATCTTTTCTAGATTATTTATCATTAGATCCTAGTTTACCTTCATTGAGTTTTTGATTAACCTTTTCAAGTTCAAACTCAAACATTGATTTATTTTGCTTTAGAACTCAATTCATGGGGTTGATACCCAAATATTCCTATTAGTGGTTATGTGACTTAGGCTAAGTTAATTACTCAAGTTTGGAAATCTTTACTATTTTGTGCCTTTGTTTGATAGAGTCAATCTCTCTTAAAAGTGCCTTTTATTTAGTGTCTTATACAAATTAGATCATGTTTTATACCTAGAAACATTTGCCTTATATTTATCAAACTATTCCAATTTTTTTAGATTAATAATTATCATAATACTTTTCAAGTTTATATTTTGATGTTATTTGGTTAATAGTCCTCACATATCTTTTTTGATCTTAGCTTTTGACTCCACATTTGGAAAAAAGACCTAACAACTTTTTCCTTTCTTAGCCTAGACCTATTTGGAACACATTTCGACATTAGAGTTTGGCACTTTGATTTTAGGTCATTTTACTTGACCTTTACATGTATCAAACACTTAAAATTCATCACTCTGATGTTATACTATTTTTACCAAGTCTTTGCATAGACTTTTTGGAGATACAGCTCTACCCTTAGACCACGTTAGACCAAGTTTGAACAATTTATCCTTTAGACATTATTTTTTAGAGTTTATAGAACTCTAATCCCTTTTTTTAGAGATTTCATCATTTATGTGGATATGTCTAGCTACACTTATGGTGGAGTCACATACAACCCAAGTTATGATATAATGGCCTCATAAAATCTAACTAAAAACCCCTACAAAGATATATTTTCTAAGGAGTTTTATTATTATCCCTACAATACTCCATATGGGGAACAAAGTTAAGAATAAACTTATGATCCAACTTATGATATCATAGTTATGAAAATAAACCATAATCAAAACCTCTATGGGATGCATACCATTTAATTATCAGCTACCACCAACCCTCCTTCAGAGTGTGTGAGCTAACAAGCTCCACAACATCCAAGGAATACCATTACCATTCTAGGACCTAGTCTTTTGGATTGTGCAAGAAAACAAGTTCCATAATGCCCCAAACTTATCCCACCAAGACCTCATCCTTCAGCTTGTGCATTAAATCAAACTCCACAATGCCCTTTCATCATTTTAGGACCTAGTCATTTGGCTTATGTGAGCAATAAAGATCCACATCACCATATTATTATGATCTCAGGACTTCATCCTTTTGCTTGTGTGAGCAATAAATCTACACATTTCCCTATCATTATCTAATCATTGATCATTATTAAACTTTTTCCATCTATTTCCCATTGTCAAAAACCTCAACCAATCTAACCAAAACCCCAACCAATCCAACTAAAACCTCCACCAATCAAATCAAAACCCCATCCATAGCCAATAATTCAACCTCAACCAATCATTCAGGCTAAACCTCAGCGAATCATTCAGCCTCAACCCCAACTAGTCCAATCAATACCTCAACTTAGCTAATCATTCGATAACTAAGTTATGTTCAAAATTATTTCTTTACAACCAATCATAAATCAAGACCAAATCATTCAACCAATCAAAGTTATTTTTGTTTAACAACCAGTTATGATAATTTAACCTATGATGAATTAGATTATAATCCTATAACTATTTTTCAAGATATTCTTATTAACAAGATGGTATCTAAGGAATTTTATCTTGATCTTTGTCCCACCATTATGGAATATCACTTTAATGAGCCAGTATCTATGGAGCCCATTATGCCATCATAGGCTATTACTTGTCCAATACCAAACATTCAATAATACATCATTATAGAAGCATATACGTTAGATGAATAATCAACACTGGAGTCAAGTTTATTATTGAACCAACACCATATTTAACATTAGAATCAAAATCAACATCAATATTACCATTAGATTCAAATTCCCTTGAGTTGGAATCATATATAAAAATATAATACATTTGTGGTTGTTAAAACATTGGTTATGCATACCTCAAAAATTAATTTGAATACATTTACAATCCTTATACAATTTTTGAGGATGATTACTTTAACATTAACTTAATTTCTCCTAGAATCTTCTATGAGGATTGTGTTTCCAACCCCCATTCCATTACCATTCTCCATGCCATTACCACCAACCAACATAGCCATTTTATTGACATTTCATCTCCCACAAATGTCGATTAGGACTGACAAATCATACTTTATTAAACTAGATCCATGGTGACATATTAGGTGAAGAAAATCAAGGAAGACAAGACCAAATTCATGTAGAATAACACTCTCATAGTGAAACATTTTCAGAGGTGTTAGGGGATAATCAAAGTTCAAACTCAGCATCTTCTAGTGAAATATTTTTAGAGGTTATAGAAGATAATCAAATTCAAAAGTCAATTTTCATTAGTAAAACTTCTTAGAGGTGCTATGGGACAATAAATATAATTTAATTGGTATAAAAATCATTGAGGTATCAATAGTTGAACACAAAAGTTCTTCATTACTTGATGAAGACAAAATAAAAAAACAAATTAATATAGCTTCCCATCTACACCCTAATCATATGGTAGCTACTCTTAAGCCCAAAAAATATAAAAATATGGTTGTCCTATCAATAAAATATTCAAAAGTCTTTGGAACTGAAACATCTAAAGTTATTCCAAATTTGAAATCAATAACATTATATGTGCCAAAAAATCCCGATCTTCATTTATTTCCCTACCATTACACATTCCATTATCATCCACCTATCCATTACCCAATCACACCTATCATCAAACATTTATCCCTATTTACCATCCATATCCATACTTTCATTTATAGAGGCTACAAATATACCATGTCTCTAAGTTTAAAATAAATAGCATCAATGACCTATGAAGATCATAAAAGCATTCTTGGCATCCAAATATGTATCAAGTTATTTACAAAGTAGCTATTCAAATGAGGTGTGGGCTAGAAATTTACATGATTGAATATTCTATTTATATTATTTACTGATTAGAACGTGCATCTCCATTTCAATAAGAAAAATAGAATCATTAACCATACCCAAGCCAATCAAAACATGTACCATACCATTTCAATTTACCAATCATTTGTCATTGTTGCACTTCCTATCATTTACCAATTCACCTTATAACATAGGGGACACCCTCCTACCATTTTATCCAATATTCATACCATCATCATCCTAAATAAATCCATGCCATATGTCATTCTATCATCCCACTCCTATCTAGACCAAAGCTGGTTTTCAGACATCCTATCCAATCTTGTTTTGATCTTGGTTCCTTTGGTACTTCTTGCACTTTTTGCAAGGGGATTTTGATCTAGTTTCATCCATATATTAATAAATGTTTAAATTATAGTCTATGAAAGTAGTGTGACAATTCATCTTGAAATATATCTTTCATTTTTCATCCTATATAAAGTTTATTTATGTGAGCCTAATTATATCACCTATTGGGGCAAATTAGTGTTCACTGGTCTTACTACTAATTATAACTACCTATAGGAAAATTATTATTATTTATCTAATTTATTGTATCCTATTTATAAATTCCTATGGGAAAACTAGGAGAAACATTTGTTTATCATACATTACTATATCACCTTGGCATTGCTGATTTCATTTGACTAGTCATTTGTTAGACTTGAGAACTTGGTTGGACCTAGTTGGTTTTTCCCCACCTTTTGTGTGGATGGAATTAATTTGACTTGAGGTCATTTTGGGATTATATTTTCCTTGTTAAATTCATGTTTTAGCCACCTCAATCCCCCTTTGCCATACACTCTTTTTGTATTGAAATTAACATAAGCCAAAAATCTCTTTTATTTTATGAGTACGTAACTTGGCATTCTATAATGACTTAAGATACCTCAAAATACCAAAAACATTCAACTATTTCAAAAAAAAAAAAAAAAAAAAAACATTTATCCTATCTAATCCTAGTCAATTATCCTTGATCCACCCTACTGGGGCAAGGTCATTATTAGGATGCTTTATTTTGCTTTTATCTTCAAGCTTTATATTTGTTTGTTCAATTTCAAGTTGTTTGTTTGTTTGTGTGTTTTCTGTTTGTTTCTTTGTTTGTTCACTTGCCTATTTTTTTGCTTTTGATATTTTTGCCTTGACTCAATCTATATGTGTTCATTGGGTGATTTTTTGAGCACATTATTCTTGATTCCATCCATATTCATACATTAATATTAGCATCACGGTTTTTATCATTGGTGCATTATTTTCAATTATTTATTAGATCAGGAGTCAGTACTTATGCACATTTCAGGATAGTTCTCATGATGTTCTATCATGAGGCCTACCATCACATGCTATATAAAAAATTAGATGTAGGAGGTTCTATAAGTAATGGGTCATAAAAAAAATTCTTTGATACCTTGGCAAATCTTCCCATCCCACTTTGATCGAATCAAACATTGACAATTTTATTTGTATCAATGCTAATAAAGATGAGCATCTCCGCATTGGTAGGTATAACCAGATAATTTCCAATGATCAATCTTATTCCTCTATTTATCTCTTTCATTACTTTTTTCATCCTTGTATGCCTAATTTTTTATGGCTTATTTAGTCATTAGACCATGGATCTATGTTTACACACGTTCATCTTTAATATGTTTTCCAGGTTATATCATTGAGTTATAGTTGATAATCAGCCATAACTAGGGCACAAACATATCAAACATCATCTTTATTCAATACAAGTCATCTTAATGATTATAACCACCTATGGGAAAATTATAATTTTGACTTTTATTCTTTATTATAATTTCCTATGGGCAAATCAATACTCTTTTTAAATCAATGCATGCAAGCATTTTATCATTTGGATTAATATCAACCATGGGTTAATTCCACCTTTCTTTCTTATTTTTTAGGTCCCATCCATCAAAAATATGATGGCCACTCCCTCAAGGGGGAATCATTGTAGGCTTCCTATGCATTTATTTGGAGCTTCTTTTTTCAATCATCATCTTTCTTTTTGGCATACAGGCTCTTTCTCATTATTTGAGAAGACATTTTTGTGCCTATGATTTGCAACATCTTCTAAAATAGGGGAAAACTTTAGAGATATAAAAATGACCACCAATTTATTCATACCTGATTTTAGACTAATTCTTGTCAACCTTTGAACATTTATCCTAAAAATTTCTAAAAATATCAAAATTGGCTTCATAATCATTTAAATAAATCAGTTAACCAAGATAAATGCATTGAATTAAATCAAAATAAAACAAATGTTCAAAATCCTAAAAGGTATTAGTTACCAAGTTAAATCAAATCAAAGTATAATTTATTAATCCATAATCAACTAAATAAAATATCAAAAAGAAAATTCAAATATCAATGTATATACTCGAAGATAATTATCACATTCGTGATTTGTCCCAAATGGAATATATATCAAAGCACACCTATTACATGTTAATCATAACCATTTAGACACCTTTAAACTCAAACAAGATTAATAAGCTCAACCAAGGTTAGAATTTGACCCATTCTAAGGTTTTTTGAAAGCCTATAAATACAAGCCTATAGCTCTTCATTTAGAGATCTCAATCAAAGTAACGTTATAATGCAATATTTCATTCATGAAACATATGCATAATTTTATAATGCCAAAATTGAACCAATCCATTAAATCATCAATCCATATAAATCATTGAACAAGGTGCTATGAGGAGGTGGAGATATCCAAGCTCCATTGATGAAGACCTTTTGAGCACAAATCTGAGTAAGCTAATGAAGGATCTTTTTGGAGAAATCAAGGATTTAGTAAGGAATTTATATTTTGTGTTTAAATTATCATTCCTTTCCATTTTTAGTTGTATTTTCAATAGTTTTGTTCACCATGTCTCCCTATGATCTTGGCATGGAGGTGTTATGATCTATTAGTGTATTTTCATCAATTTGATTTCATTTCAAGACTAACACTTGATCTAACCTCCCCTCCATCATCAAATTACTAAGATCATAGGAAAGTCATTATTTAGGCTAAAATAGGCATTGCATCTCCTAATAATGTGTGATCATAGGACAAGAACATGGTAATAGACATTATTTGCCACCCCTAAAATGGTGTAAATTATAATTTTCAACCATGAGGCACTAGAGGTGGATATATCTAACAACGACTTCGATATTGACATTATTTGTTGTCAGTGTTTGTGTGTTCTTAAGTAGCTATAAAAAAGTGAATCCAAGTGGTTTAGAAGATCATGGTCATGAGAAAACATGCTATTTTCATATTTATATATGTTTTAAGTGATTGATTTTAAAAGGGAGATCGTAGAGGAAAAAATTTAAATTGGCAAACAAGAAATTATGTTTTCACTACATAAAAAGTATATTCCAGTAGTGATCATTACATCGTTTACCATGGATTCATATCTGATGGTCAATAACAATGCTCTAGGTTTCAAGTATATGGACTCAAAACACATGTGAAGGTTATTTTAATAGAGCCAAGGTATTCATATTTAAAGTTAATAATAGGAAATGTTGTCGGATAACCACATGTCTTCATTCAAATAATTTATGATTTTAGTTTTACTCATGTCTAATGTTGGTATAATAAACTAAAAGTTTATCATATTAGGAAGGATTTTATTGAGGCTAGAATGAGTATTTTGTCTCCTGACCAAGTGTAATCAGAGTCCAACAACTTGGTCCTAGATGTTATTCACCACGCCCAATGTGGTAGTGATTCTATTTTTTAGCCATGAAACACCAGAGATGGAGATATATAATTTATATAGAGTTAAATCTTGATCAATTCAAATCACTCAAATTATTGGGACATTCGTTATTGATATTAGTACTATAAAACCTTGGGCAAGGCTAATGTTAGGACTATTAGCAATTAACATGTCAATTTTAAATTCTATTTGATGTATAAATGTAGTTAACATGTTAATTTTAAATTCTAAATATGATCATTGATTATTTTACTTTAATTATTCTTTGATGTCAGTGATTTATTTAACATTCAGCATTGCATTGTGAAAGTTTGGTTTTGATGTTGGTTATTATATTTTTGAATTCTTTCATAAAATTATCTATTTATGAATTATTTTATGAAACCCATATTAAAATTTATATCCAAGTGTTATAATAAGGATACATTGGTAAATTAGCCTTATTGGGTGATATATTCAATGGTATCTATTTATTCAATGAGTTGGTTGAACACATGTATTTTTTGTTGGGAAACCACATGGTGAACTTGGTTACTTTCAACATTTTTTGCACCTACAATAACAAATAAAATAATAGTCCAAATGTTAACTTCATATTTGTTATTAAAGTGGTTGGAGTTATGATCTAATTTTTATTTAACGTATCCATAATCTCTTCTTTCATGTTATCCACCTCATGTTGATAAAACTAGCTCATGGGCTCTATAATGTATTTAGTCTCAGCTTCTATTTTTGTAAAATATTGAGAGTCTCTCTTCATTTTTATTATGATTGGAATAGGTCTCTCTTTATTTTCCTTATATCTAATAATATACCTAGGCTATTATTTGGGAATAGTGTGTATGGAAGTGCATAGAAGTATTGGCCTTAGGGATATGTTTAACCCTAAAATCTAGAAATAGGAATCTACAGTTAAACAGGGAATATATTAGTTAATAATTAGGCAAGGAATCCAATCTATTTTAAGTAGGCCAATTAATAAAAAATGAGACTATAATTCCTCTAAGTTATAATAGTTTGTAACAATGGCTAAATATAATAAGTACAAAATAATTTCAATATTATTAAAATTGATTAATGAATACAATAATTAGTTGGACTCTAATTTTTACCAAATTTTTAGGTATGAATAGGTAGAGAATGGAATAGAACACCATGTAGGAATAATTATCAATTTTGGGAATATTATTTTAATTATTTGAATGCTTACATTATCTTATTTAATGTTTCATTGACATAGATGTTGGCAGGGTCTTAGGTGTTTGGTATGGAATAATAGGTCTTTTTTAGGTCTTTTTGTTACATGTATTATAATGTGTTTTGTTTGTGTGTATAGAGATTCACTCTTAGGTTATGTATTAAACCCTTGTCCTTCACTCTTTTCCACCCTTGAATGATCACTTTGTAAAAATGCGTTAGTGGGCTCATGGTGTCAAATTAACCACTTTGACCCTTCTAAAAGAGTATTGCCTACATATCCAATACACCAAAGAGGGCCTCAGACATATGTAGTTAAATGTATGTGTGGTAATTTTGTGTATTAATTGGTGAAATATAATAAATAGGATATAATGATGATCACATATGAACTTTGGAAAATATAGCTTAGGGGATGCTATTGGGAATATTTAAACATGTAGGGGATAGTTGCTATTCTGGGTGTTCATTTAGGAATTTTTATGGCATATTTGGATTCAAATGATATTATTTTTGATAGATGTGTATGCTTATATTGGTAGCTTGATATACTTTTAGGTTATTTTGAATTATGGGAGACTTGTATATATATCAATACCTACCAACATATATCTGTCAATAAGACACTTAGGGTAACCATTTGGTAAAAATCACTTTTCAATTTGGATGACTTTAGAGCATTAGACACTTGTGGAAAATTAAAAAACTTGTGTTAATATAGGTGTCTAGTATGGACGTAGGTGTCCAGTAAGTTATAAAATAGGTACAAGTTCAAAGATAGATATGAAGGATAAGTATCAGGTTTATAGCACTTTGCATAGTTCAAAAATCCTAGGTCATCAAAATAACTTGGATTGGACTAAGAGGTAAACTAGTTGAGTACATATGGATAATGAATGTTAGGAACTGATAGGTTTGGAAAGGAAAGATAATCCTTTAAGATATACTTGTTAGTTTATAGTGTTGAGATGTTAGATATTTAGATTTAGTATCTATATTTTCCCCTCTTTAAGTTATTAATGCAATAAAAACTTCAATTACTAGTTAAAGGAGTAGGATATCTAGGTATGTAGACACACCTTCCCTTTACTTGAGTGAGCCCACTTTTGAGTTATTTTATGGTGAATGACCTATAACCAAGAGAATGTTATAACATATATCAATGAATATAATTTGAAATTAGGATAAATTATAATTGATTAAATTGAAAGAGATCAATGTTAGACTACACCTAAGGGGTGATGCATCTACCTTGCCTTTTGTAAAATTGTTTTGAAAGGGTAAAATTGTAAAATATATCATTTAATTGAGATTAGGACAAATATAAAAATTAGAATTACAAGGATGCATACATATATACATAGATATATAAAATATTGAAGAAAAAAATTTCCAACTAAAGTGTAGTGAGTTGTAGCTAGGTTGTTGAGAGTTCATAATCTCAATCATCCAACCCAGCCAAAAGTAGAATTTGGTGTGTGAATATTTTGAAAATATTTGTGAATTCCATGTACATATGATATGTACCCATAATTGTTTTTAAAAATATCAAAATGTATAGGACATATAATGCCCTCACGATGTAATCTAGAAAATCCGAGTATTATAAAATTGTGTAGAACATGTTTATATAACATGACCCCAATGAAATTCCCCTATTTTGAGGTGATAAGATTTTAAACTAGAATTCACCTTACCAAAAAAGGATAAAATGTTCATATATAATATAATCTATACATTATATAACATATTTATGAAAGTATCAAAACAAGTAAAAACATTAAAGTGCATAGAAATATGAGCATATCAAGATATAAAAGGCCCACATAAAATTATATTATCATTAATATCAAATATGTAACTATTATTGGTGGGTATTTTCAAGATATTAAGTTTTAATAAAATAAATGGTTTGATGTTTTGAGTATATGGGTATGTGAAACAAATGACACCATAGATTGGAGTTTCTTTCTTGGAAATTTATTTTTATTGATTATGTTCATCATTGGTAACTTATGGTATTTTAGTAAGAACTAGAAAAAAGTTATATCTATTCTCTTATACACTATCAAAAGATGCATTTTGATCATTCTGTAACACTACCCTTTGTGTGTAATGTACCTAGAGGGGTATAATAGGATAGAGAATAGTCCCACATGCATTAGCGTATGGAGAGAGATAGGTAGGAAATAATATAAGTATAGGGGTATATGGTGTTATAGATTATCCAAGAAGAAATATTTTAATTTAGCATTGTTCTTAATGAGGTATCCCCCTCGAAGTGGCAAGTGATTCAGAGTGATTCCTTCCATAAAAGGAATAAGATATTAATATAATATATATATATATATATATATATATATATATATATATATATATATATATATATATATATATATATATATATATATATATATATATATATATATATATATATATATAGTATATATGAGGTATTGGGTTCTTCAAATCTAGTATCAGATCACTTTTTAGGGCCATTTTTGTGATTGTGATCCTTTTTTTAGGGCCATTTTTATGACTGTGATCTTTTTGCAGACATATTTTTCTAGGGTCATTTTTGTGATCGTGATCCTTGTTACAGGGCCATTTTTCACGATCATGATCTTTATTGCAAAAATTTTAGAGATGCATATTTAGAATATTTATTTTATCTTGAATATTTTTATAGGTTTTTAAAATTAAGATACATATTTCTTTCTTGTTCCAATTTGAATCTGAAGCTAAAAATTGTTATTTACAAGTGTAGATTAGTTTTTTTAGCCTTCAAAATTATGACTAGTTTTCTTCAAATTGCTCTTAAACTATAATGAATCACATCAAACCATTTTTGGGTTTTATTTATCTCATTCCCACCTTTATATAATAATTTATGTTTTCTATTTTCATTTATTATTTTAAAATTTATCATAATTTTTATGATTACTCCTTTTATAAAACAAAAAACACAAAAATGACTATATTTATACATTCTGCTCTTAGAGTATAGTGAATCACATCAAACCATTTTTGGATTTTGTGTGTCTCATTCCCATATTTATATAACATTTTGAAGTTTTAATTTTTTTAGTATGTTAAAATTTATTATATTTTTAGTGACTACTTATATTATTAAAAAATAAATAAAATTAAAAATAATAAATAAATAAATGAAAAAATTAAAAAAATGATCATATTGTAATGGATGCATTTTTTATTAAAGTTGAAATCCCTATATGTTTAACCTCTGGTTCTCATGGGGTTTTCCACAAATGCATTGACTAAGATTTAAAAAGCCAACACATTTTAGGAATATCAGATTGTGTTCGAGACATTCACCAACATCACTTCTACTGCATTCTTCATTCATTTCTTCATCATTAGACTTCAAGAGGAGATTCAAGTGGAGGTCCAAATATGGAAACCTAAAATAATGATTGAGGTAATGGGCTAAGCCAATCTCACTGAAGACTGCATCCACTGACACATCTCCAAACAACAAAAGTAATAGAACAAGCACCAGAAGTGTTTGAGCACTCTTACAATGAGTCCATTCAAGAAACCATAATGCTCGAAAAAACCCTAGATAAACCCAAGATAATAATCATAGATCCCAAATAGGGAATCAAGGCTCCACCTTCCTCAAGAATCAGTGCTAAGGGGGATGGTATATACCTTTAGTTGGTTCACAAGGACAACTATTTTATGCAACCCTATTCTGGATTTTTGGTGATCATCATCAATATTCAACTTTCATTGTTTCACTCTCACTACTAGATTCTAGTTTTGGTTAATCTACACATTCATGTTTATCCACATTCAACTCCTATTTTAGTTCTTATGTTCACTTTATTATTTTACATGCTCTTATCACAACACAGACAAAAGAAGTGGAAGAAGAAATGCACACATGGTAGAGCTTCCATCTGGTCTTCACCTTATTTTTGGTTTATCTTTCATTTTGTCCTCCTCTTATTTCTTATCATGTTTTAAGTTCAAAACATATTTAAGGGGGATGGAATGTAATGTACTTAGAGATGTATAATAGGATAACTAATAATCCCACATGCATTATCATATGAAGAGAGATAGGTAGGAAATAATATAAGTATAGGGGTATATGGTTTTATAGAGTATCCAAGAAGAAATATTTTAATTGAACATTACTCTTAAGGAGGTATCCCCCTCGAATTGGTAAGTGATTCAGAGTGATTCCTTCCATAAAAAGAATAAGATATTAATATAATGAATATTTTATATATTTTGTGTATGTGAGGTATAGGGTTCTTCTCATTGTGATTGTTCTTGTAACATTGGTTGCTTTGTATTTGTCATTGGAATATTTGGTATGTTGTTTGGAGAATTTGGAACATTTGATAATTTCATGCCATTTGAAGGTTCATCCACCTTTGATAATGATCTAGCATTTGAGTCTTGAGGTAAATTTGGTAAAGGTGATTCATTTTGTGTTTGATAGTCTTTTGTTACCCATTTTTGTTCTTTTTGCACCTTTTATTTAGAAGAAGTTGTCTTGTTTATATTTATTTTCAATTCAAAATAATAATATATATGATGACCATGCATCTCCTTTAGAATCTCACTTGACCTCTTAGTAGGATTTTGTTGACTTTTAAAATAATTGGTAATAGGTGAATGTTTTTTTTCTTCCAATATATATATGGGTTCTCATTAGGAACATAGTGTTATGTGAAGATGCAAATACATGGTTCACACTAGTATAATGTGGGGTTTTGGCATAATAAATCTAGTTTTGAAATAAGATTATTTTTGAACTGAGACAGTGATTTTACTTTTTAAAATCCTACATTGTCTTTCTCATAGTATTTATTATCCCTTTGAGGGTTTCAAAAGTACAAACCCTAGGTATATTGGATTGAACATGCATACATATATCATCTAGGGATTTATTAGGGGTTTGATGGTTACCCTCTTTTGGATTAATAAGATAATCCATTATATATTTTGAAGGGGTGATAGCATGGACCTAGTTATAGGGATATAACTATTGCCCTCCTTAGGGTTAGGAGAAATAAGTTCATTTTTAACCATTTCAAAATTTCAAAAAAATGATATGAGAACATGATGATAAAGAGATAAATTATAGTGAGAAATAAATCATTACATTCATATTTTAAATAATTATAGTAATAAAAAAGGTAGGAACATGAAACTCTAGGTAAATTAGGGTTTGATAATCAAGGATCAGGTTCACAAAATGCTTAACCCTAAAATATAGAAATAAGAATCTGGACTTAAATAAGGAATACATTAGATAATAATTAGGCAATTAATATAATTCATTTAAAGCAAGATAATTAATAAAAACATGGACTAGAATTACTCTAAGTTATAAAAGTTTGAAACAATGGCTAAATATAGTAGGTACAACTATTATAATATAAGTACAATTGATAAATAAATATGATACATAGCTAGACTCTAATGCTACCATAGGTCTAGGTCTAAATAATTAGAGAATGAAATGGAACACCATACAAACATATTCATCAATTCCTCAGAATATTATTTTAATTACGTTAGACAATTATTCTAAAATTTGGATTATTACTTCAATGCAAATGTCTAGTGTAGCCATAGGGTCTAGTATAGAATAATAGGTTTTTTAGGTATGACCATCTCTACTAATATAGGTTTTATGTCACCTAGCTTATGATGTGTTATATATTTACACGTAGGGATTCACTTTTAGGTTATGGCTCAAACCCTTATCCTCTACCCTTTGTCAATCATGAATGATCACTTTTGTAAAAATGGGTTAGTGGGATCATGGTGTCAAAATAACCCCTTTGACCCCTCTTTTAAAGATCACTACCTACTTATCCATTACTCTAAGGAGGGCCTTAGACATATGTATTACTCCCATATGTGTGGTAATTGTGTGTATCAATCAGTGTAATGTATTATATGTGATATGATGATGATGTTTCATGTAATTTAAAAAATATATATCAGGTTTTACTCTTGGGAACCTTCAAACCTAGAAGGGGAATTCTCCTATGTTGGGTATTCATTTATGAATGAATAGGGAATATTTAGATTTGAATTATATTGCTTTTAATATCTCTATATGATTGTATTGGTAGCTTGATAGATTTATAAGTGATTTTAATGATGGGAGATACTTGTATATATATATATATATATATATATATATAAATTCCATCTAATGCATATCCATTAATAATACACTTAGGCCAACCCTTTAGTAAATTTAATTTTTTTAATTTTATTAATTTAGGGAACTAGAGACTTATGGAAAAATTAGGAGACCTACATTAATGTAGGGGTTCATAATCATACTTACCGTGACCCTACTCCTTATGATTACATATCAGCTCACATGTAGACTACCAACCCAAGTGATCCTATTTGAGATATTTGCCTCTGGCATAAATATCCTCTCACTTTACATATACATCCCTTGACTTTTTTTCTCATCGATAGACCCTTTAGATGCCTCCTAGAGCCATGTTGACCATCTAAGATGGGTAGTTGATGTAGTCCATGACTCATGGGGGTAAATTTTATCCTAGGCCATATGATACCCCATTCTAATCTATGGCTTAGGCCACATCCCAGCCAAAACACACATTTTAGGCCTCTAACAACTATATATAGCTAGTTTTGGGGATTTTTGGCTTGTGGGTGCCCTATATAATTCATTTTCATTCCTCTTACTCAATATTATTCACTTTATTAATTCTCATACCTTATTTTATCCATATTGACTCATTCTTGGTAATCTTGAGTTGGATTTGTGATAGGACATTTGATACATTACTACACATTGATTTGGTGACTCCATTACTACTCTCAATTATTCCTATTTACTTGTGGCTTGATATTATCTTATATAATTATAATTTCACCTAATTTATATACTTAGATTGATATATCACACCCTTATAGTTCTCACTTCACCTCCTCTTTGTTGTTTGGACATTGGTTTGGACTTGGCTTTACGCTGTAACCCTATTCTTCCTCCTTTGCCATCTCAAGATTGGATTCCTAGTTAGTAGAACACTTGAACATTTATTTGAGATTGATCTAAGGGAAATTTTCTATGCATGGTGAATATCCATTATTTTATATTAGTATGTATGTTAGGGTTTTCTATTTGTATGCTATTTTAGATTATTTTGGATATGCTTATCATAGATTATGAATTATATGCATTCTCTCAACCTTAAAAACATCTTCCCTATTTGAAAATATCTTTTATTATGTAGGATTGATTGATTTTGAATCGTCTCCCCATTTGGTATATGTTGTTATGTTCAACTTGCTTAATTGGTTTGGTTAAAATGGTATTCCATTAGTTATTCACATGTTAGAGATAGTTTAGTTTGAATAGAGGCATTAGATTAAGTTTTTGAAGGTGTATGATCTCTCTTTCCTATATTTCCCTTGAAAATGTCATTTCCTTTTGAAATCATCTTTCAATTAATAGATTTGAATGCTTCTAAAATGAATTTCTTGCTTGGTAATGCTCTTTGATTGAATTAGCCTATTTTTTCCTTCTTTAAGCATTGAATATCAATACCCTCTATTTTTATTTATTTTGGTTTACCCATTATATATACCTATGTCCTTTATGTTCTTGATCATGTTATCCCTTACCTAGTTTATGAGTCTTTATATAGCTTGGTGCAAGATGTAAAAATAAATAGCCTCTATAGATCTCAAGTAGCCCATAGTTTCCCTAAGCCTCTTAGCCTTCTAGGTATTTTCTTAAGTATCCTATGTACCCCCAACCAAAACCTAATGTCTACGTTGGGATTCTTGGAACTAAATTTTGACATACCTGATGAGACCTCACATATAGTCTCATACTAGTTCTAGCCTATTTAAAACACTCTCAGCTAATTCCCCTATGATATTTTCAAGGATTTACTTTCAAATATGTTTTAGATCTTGCCCTGATTATTTTTTCCTGCTTTAGTTTTGCATCTATCTCCCCACTGGGTTCCCAATAGTTTTTCTTTTTTGTTATTTTCCTAGTTATTATTACTTCTCCACCTCCATGACTAGCCTCCCACCTTTGGGATGTTCTTATTATTGTGTTCAGGGTCTTGACCTTGAGTTTACTCATGAATAGGGTGTAATAGAAATGAAATGACATAGAACCCCCAGGGTCTCTGACATGACCTTGCTTTAGGACCAAGTCTTGCCAATATCCTATAGATAACTAGATTGGTAAGTTTACAACCAATAGACTTGATCACCTTTCCAATAGTTCAATATTTACTCATTCAAGGATGATTTCCATCAGCCTTAAACCACTTTTCATTTACTCATTCAGGGTGAACATGACTCCCTTTCATAACTAAGGCCTAATGAGCTACATGTAATAATTAATGATTACCATGGATGGCTTCATTTGAACTATGAGCACCATTTTCCCCTTAGGATTAGGTGGCATGCTTCCTTTAAAGACAATGATTTCACCCATTCCATTTTAAATTCCTTAACTAGTTCTAACCTAAGTCCCTCACCTCTTTCTTGGTGAAAGACTTTGTGGTAATAACCCCCTCATGTCCATGTTGAGATACATGACAATTCTAACTCGATGAGGAATCCACCTCTTTTCGATTCCTCAAATCTCCCTAGTCCATATTTTAGAGTCTCAGATAAGTGCATTGATTTTAATCACCACTTATAGACTAGAGACCCATGGGATACTTATCCTAAACATCAACACCCTCATGTAGACCCTCATATTGTGACATATGGTTTGATCTATGGGGACCTAGGTCATCATGACCATTTATACAAGCATACCATGTCATCTTATCATCCCTATAGGGAACAACAATTGTCTTGTGGTCATTCCCTACCTTATTATTTGGAGGATCTACATCATGAGAATCTATAACATCAGGAGCCACCTCAAGATTATCACCTTCATGATCTTAGTTGTGATGAGTCCTACTATTGTAGGCAACATCATGACCTCCATGAGCATCCTCAAGGAGCTTATCACTAACCTAATATCAACCATTCTTATAAAGATCTCTATAGGAATCTTCTATTTCATTGGGTATGTGTTATTCCCCTTCCTATTTTGATCCCCAAATTGCCTAAGTTTAATGGGACTTGGGATGCTAGTCTCATAAAGTGTAGCATGACATTTATAATTGTGTGTATATATTGGGAATAAAATGATGGCATGATGTTAAATCTCTTCACTTACTCCCTATGAGTCAAAATGTTGGTGTGGTTTAATAATCTACCACTAAATTCTCTTTCTAGAGTTCAATTCCTTTTGGATGACTTCCTATAGTACTTCGATATATACAAACTATTTAACCTCAACATACAATCACTTTCCTCCATGACACAGGTAATAATGAGTCAAAATTTGACTTTGTATGTTGGTGGCATTCAACCATCCATACATGCAAGATAAGGTTTTTAGATGACAACTTTATGATATGTTCACATGAGAATTAAGGTAGGAGGTTCACCTTGAGGTCCTCAAGCATGAACCCACCTCTTATGATGAATATATTAATGAGTGTCTAAAGATTGTCTTGTTTCTTAATTATACACCTCGTACACTTGGCCTTGTATACTTGGAAAGAAATAGCAAACAATGATGAAAAATCCACTATTATGTCATTGTAGTCAGCGAAGGGTTTAGCATCAGATCAAAAAAAATGTAGAAAATGACTTAAATAAACCTATAAAGGGTATGTTTATCTCCCTACTACTTCTATCTCTACCTGAACCAAGGTGAGAAGGCCTATAAGGTAGATTGCTCACATGAAGAAATTCTATAGTTCAACCTCCATGGATATTTTTGGCACAAGGAACAAATGTGACTAGGACATAAACAATTTTTCACACTTCACCCATAAAGGTTTGTCACATAAAGTGTACAAATGTTCTAAGTCATACACAAGCTGCTAAAGATAGATGGGAAAGTGATTGCAATATTCATTCTATGAATCTTCAACAATAAGGGACAAATAAAAGACTGTAATGTTGGGATTTAAAGCATAAAAATACAAACACACTTCACATATGCAATGTCTTATGCATTTACAAGGAAAATAATACATATAGTATGCAAAAAATGTATTATCTATAGGGTAAGATAGGTTATAATAGTTGGATGATTATAAAATGGAAGGTGGAGAGCTAGTGGCTTTTAAATAACAGGGTATCATGTAATATTCATGATAATATTCCTCAACACAAACATATGGAAAAATCAAATGTAAGATATCTAAACATACCAAATGATCCTTGAGAGATATAGATCATACACTAAAAACTACACTCTTAAATGCTTTTTCCTATCAAATCCACAAACCTAGGGTGCCCTAACAAGTTATTCAACAATATATCCTAAAGTAATGTAGAAAATATTTATAATATAAATCTATGCTCAACATGACAACCAATAATGAACATAAATCTAAATGCCCAATTAGCATAACTCACAAAACACACTGTTGCACTTCATCAATAGGAAACAACAAATATCCATAAGTGTTTTCATTAACATGAAAAAATACTATTACAAACATTATTATTTTAGAATGCTTCTAGGAGGAAAAACATGGTGAGATTGATATTTTAATAAGGGAAACATACAAATTCTCTCAAAACTCACAAATGGTTGTACAACTACAACCACCTTAGCAAGGGAGACAAGATCTACACATAACAATTAATCCCATAAATATTTTTGTAGAACCTAGATTTAGAGAAAAAAAGACAATGACAAAAAACAACTAACAATAACCAACCTTGAATAGAGGGTGAATACCCTATTTATACATTTTTATCTCCTCTCAAATATGGGACTACGGGCTGTAATTTTTACAAAAAATCTTAATAAAAATTTTCAGTCCCATTAAGATGCTTCCACCCAAAAAATGCCTTTTGTTATGCTTGAGATTTTGGCCCATTTGTAAAAGGAATCATTATGCAACTACCTCTATAATGAATGATGAAAATCTAGAATAAACTCTTTGATTTCATGATGGGAAATATCTCCATTTGTGATGTAAGTAAAATGTTTATGGTCAAGGGCTAAACAAAATTTGTTCTTATGTGTAACCATCTAGAGAAGCTCTTGATCACTTATATGTACAATTGGAAATCCCTGGATAGCTACCTTCTCCCTCAAGCACACCATGGAATTACCTGCTCTTGTAATTATAACTAAAAAATATTCTTGATCGATGCCCCCTTGAATGGTATTGTTTGAATTGGACCACCTTGATCTTGCAATCCTATAATATCCCTCCATAGAGGAGCATGGACAAACAAAACAACTAAAAATACAATAACTTAGGTTATTTTCAAATTTTTATCTTTTGGCTCCTAAATTTATGTTCACCTTTTACATATTTTCAATTTTTCTTTTTATAGCTTCCCTCATGTATTTTAATACAAAAATGCATCATTTTAACCTTAGGTTACCATGCCTTATTTATAAATTTTCCAAGTTAATTTGTTGCCAATGGTGAAAGTTCAACCCATTTCCTTACACAAGGTCCTTGAATGTGTCTTGGATGCCTATATGGCATCACCACATCACTCTGTCCACCAATATCTTTATTATAACATTACTTGTATCTATATGTGGTCAAAAATTTTATTTCATCAATGGATCACTTTACTATAAACTTGCTTGAACTATGGTCAATTAGGACTTAATACAATTTTTTAAGTTAAGCTCAAAATAAAAGGGTTTCATTATTAATTTACCTTTGTATAAAAAACTTAGACCAAAGTCCCTTTTAAATTATGTTTGAATGTGTGCATGCCACATGGCAGCTCCATGGGGATCTTAGTCTATTGACTATGCTAACACTATGAAGGGCCCGCAGTCCTATATCCTTTGTCTAGGATCCTACAATGGTGACACTTATCACTATCATGGAGCTCTTTAACAATTCAACCCTAATCACTTTGTTTAATAAACCTCATTTGGGTAAAAATATATCATCAATCATGATCCAAGCAATTGAGCATGATTGGTTCCTATAATATTAAAACAAATTATGTGAGCCAAGGAACATAAAATTAGACCAAGGCCTTAGACTAATATTTTGTATTTATAAATATGATTAGAATTTAACCTAAGGCTTCTTTAAGCTAGGTTACAGACATAAAAAATACCCATGAATAATAGAACGCATAGCATAAGCCCTTAACTTTAGTTTAAAATATGACCATAAGGACCCTTCAAATAATAAAATACATAATATATGGTTTTAACTTAAGATATTATTGTGTTAATAAACATAATGAAAATTTTAGGGTAAAATCTTGTATTAAGTCTATATCATAATAAAAAGGGACCAAGGGTTTAATTTCAACCATGGGGAACATAGATAAGGGGTCTTAGAACGAAAGAGGGACTGAGCAAGATTTTTAGATTGAAGTTTGGTCATGTTAAAAAAGATGACCAAGCTTTAGTATACAAATCTGACAGTCCATGGGATTTTTAAAATGTCCCTATGTGAAATGTTCCCACCATTTAAAATTTAAATAAGAGGAATTAAATAAATTTCAACTTGGACCAATATTGTCATTAAAATCATGAGACCTAGACATTATCCATTTCGAGGAGAGCTCCATTAAACCTATACAGAGATCTAAGGTTAACAAACTAAGATAAGATTTAAACAAGAATCATGAGAAAACATGCCAACCAAACTAGGTGTGGATGATATTCAAATAAAAATAATGTGAAAATAGGCTAGTTACACCCTTACCAAGTACATTCTTATAGTAACATGTTTAAAATATCAAGGACTCTGATTCAAACTTCATAATCAGCTATTCATTCCACTATATCAAACACCATTGTTAAGACCAATACATGGTTAAAATAAGTCTTACATATGAAAAATTATGATCAAACATCAAAACCTAGTCATGTTATGTGTGTGCTTTGATTCCACTTACAGTTTTCCATGGGATTTAGGGAGCAATTTATAGACTTCATGTTTTTAACCATTGACATTGACTTACAACATTTTTGAATATTCATTAAGGACCATGATTTAGCTCATGTAAGGGTTAGGCATTGCTATAATATCATTTAGGCATCCATAACCCTAACAAAGATGCATTTGGATCCATTTAAGGCCTTGCTCCACTGCCATTCAGGCATCCATAACCCTGGTGGAGGTTACCCGAATCACCTTTGCCTAGAAATCTCCTTTTGAGATTTGTAATAAGCTATTATTTTTGTATTTTTTTAATTTTTAAAGACCATTTTAGCTTTCTACAAAGGTTAGGAACCAAGTTAGTTGGGTATTGGGATTTGGTCAAGTGTCTAGTCTTAGGCAATCATCCTTGATTGTAAACTTCACCCCAAGCAATGAATGTTGTTTAAGTGCAAGCCTAACTGTGTTTTAAAATTTAAACTTTCATCCTACATATGAAAACCCCATCAAAATCAAGTTAAAATTATAAAAACACTCAAGACCTTATAGAATAGTTAGCTTCTTTATTTTTACCTACCAATATCCCTAAAATTTGAAACATTGAGCCCACATTTCAAATCCATGGTCATTTTACATATGCACCCTAACTATAAAGTCCTACTTTTGAGAAATCTAGATGAAACTTGAGCATAATACTATCTTAAATGGACCCATTCAAAACCCATTAATAGAACATACACAAAAAATAAATATATATAAGTACTATATACAAACCAGGGATAGGAAAGGAAGAACAAGAATGAAACCAAACTAGAGCACTATACAAACCTCATACTAAACTCACTTCTAGGTTTGAAAAATGAAAATCCATTTAACCTTAATATAACCTTGAAACATAACGTGGCTTTCCATAAATGGCTCATTTTTATTCAAAGTTTCCATCTATATTTGTAACTCTATGTTATTCATAACATTCCTTGGGGACCATATCGTGAGATTTTTGATACATACAGACTTAACATAAATACTTTAGGCTAAGCTTTATTTCATGTTAATAAAAATGAAACAAACCTTAGGCTAAAGTATTTAATATGACTTTAGAACATAATATAAATGGGGAACCTAACATTATCGAGACCATGCATTTAGATAAAAAGGACCATAGGCATGGGATATAAAAGGGACCCAATGTAAATTTTAATGTTAAGGTTTGGTCCTGTTGAAAAACATGACCAAGCCTTAATATAAAAATTTAATTAGGTTTTTTCCTAGAACACTTGAAATCCAATGATTTATTGACATATACGCACCTATCAAAGATGTCTGTGAGACTGTCACACTTGTAATTTAGGCAAATTTCTCCAAGGACTTTATCTTTGGCATTCCTACTCTAGGCCTTTTCATCAGGACTTTTGTTTTGCATCAATTCTTTCAATATTTTTGTCAAGGGTACCTACCCTACATAATTTCCCTTTGGCCCCTTTGGATCAAGTACTTCTATCAAGAGTAATTTATCCATGGAAAAATGAACCTTCATACTTTTTGGAATGGCCCTTCAGAAATGGTGAAAGTGTCCTTTGGATCTATTGAAAATGTCCTTCAGATATTTTGTAAGGGAAAAATTACCGAAGGAAATGATCCTTTAAGGATTTTTAAAAGGTAAAATGATCCTTTGGACTTTTTTTAGACACTAGAAAAAATAAATATGTCCTTTAAATTTTCTCAAAACAAAGGAAATAGCCCTTTGGGATTTTTGTGTAGACAAAATTCCCAAAAGGAATAGCCCTTTGGGATTTCTGTGCAGACAAAAAGCCTGAAAGACTATGGCCTTAAAATAATCTACGTGAACACTTTTTTTAAAAAAAAATCTAAGGAATTTGTACCAAATAAGACCAAACTAAATAAGGAAATACCCAAAATAAAATTCCCAAGGGAAATATAGAATGGAAAGACCAAGTTAACACTTAGCCGATTAATCAAGAAACTTGACCTTTAAAGGAACACTTTGAAAACAAGAATTTGAGCTAATAGACTTAGGATTTTACACTTGATAAAGGCTTAATTTATTCATGCAATTTTTAGCACTAAAATTGGCTCTTTCTCAAGGATATATACCCCCTATGGGTGTGCAAAGAACCCCAAAATGTAAGACTAGGTGCCAATCCATTGGGTCACAGAGTCAAGGCTTAAAAATTTGATCAACAATCACTCATGGAGGCTCAAAAAAATGATTCAAACAAAAAAATAAAGTATTAAGATCTAAAAACAAATAAAAGACAAAAGAAACTAAGGGAAATTATATAAAAAAGGTAATATAAAGACAAAGCTATACAATATACAATAGGGTACATAGGTTAAAGATTCAATCCAGGAAGTGCTTCAAATGTCTACCATTGAATATAAGCTCTTGTATTTCACCATCCATGTCTCTCAGGAATAAATTATGTTCCCCAATACAATAATCAATAGAATAGGGCCCCATCCATAAAACATCAAACTTGTCATGTTTTCCTTTCTCCTCATTGTTAGTATCCCAAAGAAGAACCATACCACCTACTTGGAAACTCCTTGGAGTGACATTCCTGTAAAATATCTTCTTCAACTTCTCCTTAAACATGAGGTGTCTTTCATGATCTTGTCTTCTAATTTCATCAAGCTCAATAATATGGTTCATCCTATTCTAATATTGGTTTATTTACTCATCATCTTCTAATTTTTACATCATTTGATAAGTTGGCAATTGCAAATTCATAGGAAAAATTTCTTGAGCTTCATAAACAAGCTCAAAATGAATTTTACCTATAGCTCTCTTAGGCATGATCCTATCTAGCCACAAATATAACTTTAGCTATTCACCCCAATTCTTATTTTCCTCCAATTTTGGCCTAATTATCTTGAGCAAGTTCTTGTTATTGGATTCTTCTTTCCCATTCCCTTAAAGGTTGTAATTAGAAGCATAAGTCAACTCAATCCCATACTCTTTGCACAATGACACCAAATGTTTAGATTTGAATCTCATGGCATTGCCATCAATAATTTTAATAGGCACACCAAATTTACAAAAAATCTAATTCAAAAAAAATCCATAACCACCTGGTGTGTTGCCTTCTTTGTAGGGACTTATTTAACATATTTTTTGAATTAGTTAGTTGTAACTAGGATCCATCTATGTCCAATACTTGATGAATCAAAACTTTCACCAATGAAATCCATCCCCATTATTTTCATGGGCCTTAAACATCATAGGCTGTAAAGGAAGTGAACCATAAGCTTTCATCCTCCTAAAAAAGTATTGACATTTCTCATAGTTTCTAATCTTTTTGAGCAACATATTTGAATAATGATGGCCACCAATAACTAGCTCTCAAAATTTTATGATTTGTAACTTTGGGTGCAAAATGACCACCAAATACTCCACTATGGAATTCTTCAATCAGGTTAATAATTTATTATTTATGTACACATCTTAGGAGAACCCCTTCTGGATTCTTCCATGTGATTCCATTCTTAGTCAAGAGATATTTTAGGGACATAAGATTGAGATTTCCCCTCTAATTTTTATCTAATTCCAGGGGACAATTCAAATTTTATAAGTAATATACAATGTTCTTATACCATGTAGAGGTGTTAAATTGACATAGAGAATCATAAATATTAAAAACAACATTAGTTACCTAAACATCTTGAAAATTGGTCTCAATTATAAGCTTGGCTAGACCCATCCCTCTTACTAACTTGATGGCTTGAATATCCATATCATACTCTTATATCTTGTTGACCCACCTTCATCTCTTGCTGGATACTTCAGTCTGAGTCAAAATGTCCTTTACCATGGTGTGAAAGACATAAGTAAAAATATTTGAACTTATAATATAAAGCTTGAAAATTTTTACAAATTTCAAGAGAGTGAAATATTATTTATCCATGATAGTGTAAATCATATTATGGTCTTGCATAGCTTTACTAAATAAATCTATTGGCTACTCATAACCATCTTCATTCTTTTAAAAAAAGATGACAATAATATTAGATGATGAAAAAGAGAATATTTAGAATGGCTTTATGTAATTAGGTCTAGCCAAAACATGAGAAATTGATGTCACTAAACACTTACATTGCCTTCTCCTCCCACTTGATAGTTTGGTCCTTCTTCAGCATGGAAGTAATAGGTAAAGTGATCTCTAAAAAATTGGACACAAACCCCATTACAAACTTAATCTACCCTCTACAAAATTGGACATAAACCTCATTAAAAATTTATTCTACCCAAATGAGGATTAAATTTATTTATTGGACTATAAGATAGGCAATTTGTCAATGGATTATACCCTCTTGGGGTCAATTATGACACCATATTTGAACATTGTATGTCCCAAAAACTTTGCCTTTTGTACTCTAAAGTGGTATTTCTTGGGATTGAGTGAAATGTCCAATTATCTGCATTTGATCAACACTTTATCTAGATGATTCAAATGTTCATCTCTATTTTTAGAGTACACAGTAATATTTTCATA
This sequence comes from Torreya grandis, assembly GCA_037957365.1. Lineage (NCBI taxonomy): Eukaryota > Viridiplantae > Streptophyta > Pinopsida > Cupressales > Taxaceae > Torreya > Torreya grandis. The sequence goes on from JARHVA010000441.1 coordinate 1,566,187, forward strand.
ATACACAACTATAAACTTATTAATTAGCCTTAAAAAAGTAACATTCATAGCTCATTGGAATGTTATACCAACATTCATTGACCCAAAAGGCATCCTCGTATATACATATGTACCCCAAAGCATAGTGAATGCAGTCTTGGATCTCTTAGATTCTTTTACCATAACTTGTTTTTTCCTTGAGAAACTATCTAATGTGGATAACATCTTTGATCTAGTAACACTCTACAGTAGGCTCTCCATATTGGGTAAGGGATAATTATCTTTCAAATAAGCTTTGTTTAAATTTCAAAATCCACACACAAGTGGATATCACCATTCTTTTTTCATGTAGGGACTAAGTTCACTACCCATGATGAATACTTGATGGGATGAATGATACCATCATCCCTTATCTTCTTTAACTAGTCCCTAATCTTGGTGGAAAAGATGGGGTTAATTGGTTTGTATTTCTACCTAAAAGGCTTGTTATCAGGTTATAATGGGATGAAATGTTGAAACAATTATTCCCTATACTCTTTCATCTTAGAATAAGACCATGCTAGACAATATTTATACCTCTTAAGTAGTTGCATGTAAGATTTCTTTGCAGTATTACTTAAGTGAGCACCCAACCAAACCTTTCTTGGATTCTTATGAGAACCCAAATTACATTAAATCATGTATTTTGAGATGAATGAGTCCCTTTATTTTATTCTATTGACTCCATCAAAAGATGCATCTAGACTAACCAATCCCCTTAGGAGTGTATTTGTCTTTAGTTTAATAATGTCCTTCTCAAACAGGGTTATTTTCTATCACAAAACTAAATCATGGACTCCAGGTCTATGAAATGATCATATAACTCAGCCTCACAATTTAGAAACCTCTTAATTTTTTCATCATCATAAAACACCTACCAATGATGAAAATTATTTGAGATCGAAAGCCTAACAATCACCTCCACTTGATACTGATAATGAGGGCTCTTTTTTGCAATGTAAAATTAAGTACCTAGCCCTGTAAGTTTGTCATATTATTGGTTGAAACTTATATTATGATATAAAATGTTAAATGCATCAAATAATTTGATAATATCCCATACAGCACTCTGATACTATTTCAACATTTTATTCTTTATGGTATAAGCATTATGGACTTGCTTAACCATAAGCTCAAAATTACCATTTAAAATCAAACATTTAATTTCATATTCATGAGAAATCCTTAAACTAAGTAAGATTACCTCATACTTAGAAATATTATTAGTGCACTCAAAAGATAGCTTAAAATAAAACATAAAACATTTACTATTATGGGCATAGAAGACAACCCCAACACCATTTCCAAGATTGGAACAAGCCCCACCAAAGCACATCTCCCAAACTACACCTTATTTTTCAAGTCCAACATCAATAATAGAAGGCTATTCATCAACATAAACATTCCCAAAAAAGTTTACCAATTCAACATGTTTGTACAACACTTCATTGAGAGCAAGATTTGGATCTTCAATTATGTGCAACATCTTTGGCTCTTTATAAATCTTGACCATTTTACACTCAAATATAATGGTGACATAAGAAAAATCCATCTATACACTTATACCCATGATATTAGACTATTTACATGAAAATAACATCCCCCACTTAGGTGGGTAGTCCAAAACTACCATGTCCATATTCTAAAATATACCAAGATGAACTACCAACAACACTACTAAACCCTTAAATTATCCCTTAATTGGTACCTATCATGAGTCCATGGCATAACATTTACCAAAGGCTTACATAATATTTATTTTGAGCTCATTTAGTACACCTAGGGGTATCACATTTAAATAAGCACCAAAATCAAACATACAATTGTGAACAATCATACCATTGATCAACTGGGTTGTAAAAAATGGCTCCATAATCAGCTAACTTTCTACAAGTGCAATCCCTAAATAAACATCAAGAGTAGGTTCAACAGCCTCTTTTGATTCTTCATAACTTTTCGAGGATGCTTGGGGAAACTCAATTTCATTTCCATCTAACTTCTTATCAAATTCCAAATATTCAAATGCTCTCTTCCTATGTTCAAGTATTCTCAATAATTCAATAAAAGTCACGGTGAGTTTCAATTGGCTCAACACTTGGGCCACATCACATATGTTGTACTAAGGAAGAGAAGTATTTGGTGGAAGGATAATAACACCTTCATCTAAAATATAGTCACTTAAAATGTGAATTGGAGTAGGCTTAGGTGGATTAACATCTTTAACAGTAGTCTTGAAGGATGGATTTTATTTAACCTCATTAGCACCCTTAGGGATACTAGATAATATAGGTACCCGATTCTTGGCTAGAGAACCTTTAGGATTAGTAAATTGGGAAATAGGTATAGGTTTAGAAAATTTAGGGGCTATTCTAACTTTATTATCCTCCTTGGTAGCATCCCCTGCCTTGGGATTTGTAGGGGTAGTGTATTGAAGAGAAACAATTGGATACTTGCTTCTCAAGTAGTACTCCTTCTCTTGAGTAATTACTAAATTAATTAGCAGCTACATGTCCTCAACTAATAAAATTACCATCATATTTCTTGATCATCATAAATCACAAGAAATAAAATTGATGAATGGGTAATTCATATTATTGTGCCAAATTAACATCACTAGTAAACTCAAGAGTTAAGACACACTTTCAACTGCACTCTAAAACTGATCAATAGTAGTAGTAATCAAAATTTTTGTGGAGGTAGTAGATTTAATTTGGGGGTTTTGATAATTGAACATCATAATCTCATCATCAAATAATACAAGATCAAATTCATTTATATTTCCATCAATTGGTTTAGGTTTATCACACAAGGGATGGTGAAGGAAGCACTTGTCACGCCAATAAATATCAATGCCACAGTCTACAACATTCACCTTGGCATTCAAAGGATTAGGCACTTCTTTCCTATCCCCTCTATTATAATTTTTATCTATTTCTTCCTCACACATAGGCCTATTCCCTCTATCATTATCTTAGTTATGGAAAGTAGGCCCAATTTTTGCTTAATTAATATTTGTAATACTTTCTTGACTGGTAGACACATGAGGGATCCCTTTCTCAGCTTTATCCAACTTGTATGACATTTCTTTGACAATAGAGGCCAAAGTCTTAATAGTGTCTTCAATATAGGTATTCTTTGTAGACTTTGTCTTTTATGTATTAACTAGTTTCACATCAGCCCACTTGTTCATGGGATTTCCCAAAGATTTTATGTTGTTCTCACTCTAGATGGCTATATTGAATGCCAACCATAGGTTAGTGGGAGCCTTAACCCTCAAGTAATAAGTAAACTTCTTATCAAAGGAATCAAATTATTTAATTAGGAAAGTTGTATGACATGGCCTTATGTTCTCAGGTAATCACATCATACTTTTTTTGAACTTCATGTTGAAGTCTTGCACACACTCGTTAGGCTTCTTCTTGATATTCTCAAACTCAAATAAGAGAAACTTTGGATCAATCCTTTCACCATATTGGATTCTTAAAACATTCTTCATTTCTTCCCATGAATGAATACATCCATGGGGAAGGGAATTGAACTAGTCATAATAATTTTCCTCCAATATATGCATAAATAATTTAATGGATGCATCTTCATACTCAACCTCATAGTCTTCATTGACATTTTGAAAATCCATCAAATGTTTATCACTAGTCATTGCATCATTCCCTTGGAACTTTGGTAGGTGCTTCCTTACTTCATTTAAGACTTCATTAGGATAGCATGACATTTCATCAAAATTGATAGGTCTAAATCTGGGAACATGGAATGCAAGATGCACATTCTCATCTTGGTCTCTATGGCTCATGATTGGGTCAATGTGTTTAAAAGCAAATGGCAATGGGATATGTAAGGTTGAATGAGATGGACTTGGTAGACCAAACTTGGGAGGGGATTCAGCTAATTAAGAAGGAGCTAAATAATAAATAAGGATATTAGTTTCATAAGTGCTATGAGAACTGAGATAGTCCTCAATAATGATATGACTAAAAAATAGCTCAAGATTACCAATATCTTGATAGCCTTCAACAATTGAACTCTACCCTTCGACAGGAATCCAAACTCATCCCCTTCTTCTTTGAGGAATACTTAAGGGTGGAATAAGTTTCTTAAATGGATCAACTTTGAAATATGATCTCAATCCTTATAGATTTACAAACAAGAAAAGACTCAAAGCTAAAAATCAAGAAATATATTCAAAACAGGCACTAATCTTTTGAAATCAGATGATACAAATTAGAGTCACCACAATAATAATAATTATATAATATAACAATTAACAAATAAAAAATGATACATGTTGACAACATACTTTGCTAAAGTTAACAATGAGATAAAATGAAGTAAAGACACTAAGAATTTAGAATAATGTTCAAAATAGAAAAGATACCTTCTAACATGCAACTTAATAGTTCTATATAATGAACACAATAGAATTCAATTGTCAAGCCTTAAAACTTCTTGGCATGTCCCCAGAAGAGTGTTATGATGTTGATATCCAACATAGTTAAATCAGTGTAGTAACAATAGATAAATTCATAACAAGAAATACTTATAACCCTCTACAAGAATTCTTGATAACATAAGTGACCATTATGTGATCTAGGAATTTGACTCAATAGAGGATGGTTAGTATGGTGTTAGTTCCAAAATGAAATAAAAACACTAATAACATAAGATCTCTAGGCCTAGACACTAGGGAGAGCTTAGTTAACAAAAGCAAATGACAAACACAACTAAAAAGCAAGGAATAAAACAAAATAATTCTTTCACCTTCCTTAGATGCTCCAAATGCCTTTGTAGTGGTGGCTTGCTCTAATTATGTTCATGAAGTCCTTGGTAATGGAAGCTTGGCTACCTCCATCTCTCCTTGGCACCTTGTGGCTTAGGATTGACTTGGTTTGGAATAAATTTCACATGGTAACACTAGTTTCATGAAGCTTTTAGAACCAGTCTTGTATTATAACTTTGCATAAATTAAGCTTAGAAATCATGTTGTGAGGCCTCTTATTTATAGATTTTTGGATTTGATTAGAATCAACCTCAACCATCCATCTCAAGATTGAGATGTGTGGTTGAGGATTAATTCAATTTTTAGAATTAAGTTTGTAATTATCCTCATCATGACATTGGAAGAAGGGGAAATTAAGAGGCATGGAGGGCATCATGGAAGGCATTGATGACGCATGGAGGGCCTGAATCTTGATATTTATGTCATTTATGGCCTAGGGATGTCTTCCAAAGAAATGAGGTCACTTGATGATGCAGATATTCAATATTCATATCCAAAATAAAGTATTCAATAAGTTTCCATGGAATTCTTGATTAGGATTGATTTGGATTAATTAGCTCTTAACCATGATTAATCACTTTGTGCACAAATTACTTAGATTGATTAGAATGTCTTGTTATTGGTCCAAAATTCAACTGGATTAGAATTGGAAGGCAATATCAAATTCATTAGATCTTCTATCCCATTTAGGATGTTACCAATAACAAATAACAAAGGTACATGTCCTATGTAGAAGATTTGATAGGAAAGAGCAATCTAGAGCACCCAAGTGCAAATTTGGCATTTTGACTCGAAATGATCTGATCAAAGTTAGCTAGCCCATAAATTTCATTACCCCATTTAGTGATACCTTGGATAAAATTGGCACTTTAATATGTCATTTTCACATCATTTAGCATGTTTTAGTGTTTTTAGGCCAAATTATGCATTTTAGATAGAAATTAGTCAAAAGCCTGGTTGGAGGTTATCGATAGCCAGTTTTAGGTGTCTATAGTTTGCCCCTATTTGAGAAGGCATTGAAAGCTATATAATTGAAATGAGGGGACCAAATAAAGGAAATATGATGGGGTGAAAACATAATGATATTAAAAAATTAGTCAAAAATCATTGAAAATGCAAGCAGGATGGTGCATAATGGTTTGCCCAAAGGTGGTTATAAACATTATACCTTGATAGTGTAACATGGTATGATGGCACAATGATTTTCCCAAAGGTAGTTATAAACATTATACCTCGATAGTGTAACATGGTATGATAACATAATGATTTGCCCAAAGGCAGTTATAATCATTGAGAAGATGGAGGTGCCCTAGTTAGGATAGATAAACAAGATAATAATATGCCCTTGTATGGGTAGAAAAAGTAAAATGGTGACAACACAATGATTTACCCAAATGTGGTTATAATCATTAAGAAATGTAGGTGGGATGGTGTACAATGATTTGCCCATAGGTGGTTATAATCATTAGACCCTGCTTATGGCAAACATGATAAACTTGGTTGAGGATGATGATAACTGAATACATAGGGTAATGATGAATTGAAACAATCTACTAGTAGGGAGATGCTCATCCAAACTAATAAAGGTTGAAATTATTTCATGGTCAATTAATCTATTTTGGATATGATTGGGAGTGGGATCAGGATGTCAGTGCTAAAGAATGCCACCATTAATGATTAGACTTCTTAAAGGTGAGGTTTGTTGTAGCACGTGATGGTAGGATTTATGATAGAACACCATAAAGAATTGGCCAAAATATGTAGAAGGATTGACTCCTACAATCCAATAGTCAATAGAAAATAATGCATCAATGATAGAAACCATGATGAAAATGTAAACATATGAATATGGATGGATTCAAGTATAAGTATGGGCAAGGAATCAACCAATGAACACACATAAAATAAATCAAGGTAATAGTGTATAAAGCAAATGAATAGGTAGACAAACAAATAAAATAAGTAGAAACAAATAAATAAACAATGCAATAAAAACCCTACAAATATTTCCCCTAGAAAATAGGTGACAACTTAACAAATAAACAAAATGGGGAAATAGTAAAAAGGAAGGGGGTGGCTAAGTTTTCTCCATGTGCACTAAGTAAGTGGGTGCTGCCTACATAGTTCCTTAGATGTAATATCCAATAAAAAACTTCAAGCCAAATGTATTTCTCCCAAGGAATGGGAAGAAAATGATAATTGATGAAAACAAACAGAATGGATGTGATAGAAGAATATGAATGGTCTTGGAAAATGGCAAGTGCATGAGAGAAAAGGCCAAAAAGGATGAGGAAACTAAATGAAAAGTGATTTTCTTGTAACTTAGTAAGGGTTCCCATAATCCTTAAGGAAAATAAGTGGTTAATGTTTTTGTTCTTTTTTAATGATTTTTGGAATGTTTTTGGAAATGTTTTGGAGTGTCACGACTCAATCGAGAATGATGAGACACTAAATGGTTTAAGCTCACAAAATGGTGAGAGTGTGTCTTAGGTTGTTCATAAAATGGTAAGAGTGTGGCTTAAGTTGCTCATAGAATAGCGAGAGCATGGGGAAAAGGGTGACTAAGCTAACCTCAACAAGTATTGAGCATTACCTACATAGTCCCAGAGTAGGACCTCAAGTCACTATATTTTTACCCTTACAGTGAAGGAACTCGACTAGTGTAGCAATCAATTCAAACAAAATAGGCATAGTTAGTATAAATCCATAACGTGGTATAGGAAGTGGTAAGTTGGTATGGCAAGGCTTAGTATTTCCCCTAGTTTGCCCATAGGTATTTATAACTAGGACATAATGGTATCGATCAAAGGTACTAATTTTTTCAAAGGTAGTTATAATTAGCAGCAAGATCAGTGGTAAGAAAGAATTAAAAAAAGGATGCAACTATCAAAACTTCTATCACACTATCCCAAAATATGATCCTTATCTAAAATACTTGAACTAACTGATGAACTGATCAGATACCTTGATTTTAAAACTACGTAATGAATGAAAAAAGCTAAGCTCAAATGGGCTAGGCTTTAGAACACATTGGGTCAATAGGTCAAAAGCAAAAAGTGCATATAATAAAGAGGATGAATAAGGGTGGTATGCGTATAAAGAAGAATAGTGATAAAATGGTATAACTAAAATAGTCCTTATAGATAATACAACTTAGCATTCAAGCATAGTACCACTTGAGTTGAATAATGTTCATTGGCTTTGGAAGTTCATCACCATCTAGTGTGGCAAGCCTGTATGCTCCCGATCCATAATCTGTAGTGATGACAAAAGGCCTTATCTAGCATGGTTTGAATTTCCCATTATGTTTCTTCTTATCTATGGTATTAATTTGGTTTTATTTAAGAACAAGATCACCAAGTTGAAATGTTTGATACTTCACACACTAATTTTAGTGGCCTTTGAGTTGATTATGGTATGCTTGAAGATTGTTGAGCATGGTTGTGCATTTTTCATCAAGTAGATCCAGCTTTTGTATGCAAGCTACTCAATAGTCATGATGATCCAGGATATGCTTGAAAGAGATGCATAGTGAAGGTAACTCAACCTCAATGGGAAGGATGGCTTGAATACCATAAACAAGTGAGTATGGAGTGGATCATAAGGGGTACAATGATTGGTATGGTATGCCAAAGGGTATGGAATATATGGAGGTGCCAGTCATGATTGGCATCATTGAAAATCTTTTTGAGAATGTTAATAATGGTTTTGTTGGATTCCTCAACCTAACCATTATCTTGAGGGTAATATGTTGTAGAAAAGTGTTGTGTGATGTTGTATTTAGTACATAACTGGTCTACATACTTGTTCTTGAGTGATCCTCCATTATCATATATAATGTTAGAGGGGATACCATAGCGGCAAATGAGATGGTTAAAATGAATTTAGAAATTTGCTTTCCAGTCATGTAAGTGAAGGGTATAGCTTCAACCCATTTAGTGAAATATTCGATGGTGGTAAGGATATGTTTATGGCCATCAGATGAAGTGGGGTTAATCTTCCCAATGAGGTCAAGTCCCCATGTATAAATGGCCATGGTGTCAACATCAGTTTCAAAGTTTTTTTTGGGAATGAATCAAGTTAGCATGCCATTAACATTTTTCACATTTCTTTACATATACAGTGGCATATACATCTATGGTGGGCTAATAATAACAAGTACGCAAGATATTTTTGGATAGTACTGCCCTACTAAAATGGGCTCCACATACTCCTTCATGAACTTCTCTTAATGATAATGTAGACTCTACCAAAGTTAAATAATGAATCAGAGTTCCATCAAAACTATGATCATAAAGGGTGGATCCAAATAGAGTATAATGAGTGAAATGATGAATAAAGGCTTTGGGTTTTTTTTAGATAGTTTAGGTGGAAAAACTTGGTCATGAAAGTAGTTGCAAAGGTCTAAATACAAATAGAATTAGGACCACCAATATCACAAATCATGGCAATGGTTGAAGGTTCATAAGTTGATGCTGACAAATTTTTGACAAGGAATGGATACTCTCTAGCTTTATCTATTTTTCAAATAAATGACCCAATAATAGCCATGACATCTATAGTTCTATTACTAGCCCCTAGTATGTGCTCAAATTGAATGTTGGTAATTTTCTTTTTAAGAGCGTCGACCATGTCTTTACATGGAACCAACTTGTCATCTTTGGTCTAAAAATGATTTGTAACATGATTGATGATTAATTGAGGATCACCATAAACTTGGAGATGAGATATATTCGATTGTACTTCTTTTCAAAGTCTTGCAACAATTTATTCATACTTGGCCATATTATTTGTACAAGGAAAGCTAATTATGAATGATTTAGGGATTATATCCCCTTGTGGTGTAAAACAATAGGCCTAACCCTGATCCATGTGCAATGAATAAACCATAAAAATATATATTCAAGGTTGATCCTTAAGGGGTGTGTTAATAAATTGAAACATGAGTGGTTGGGTGTCTGTGATAGGTGTTTTAGCAAGTTGATCTACAAGAAATTGTCTTTTGATAACCTTCTGATTGACATACTCTATGTTAAAATCAATGAGAAGCATGATCTTTTTAGCCATTCTACCTTAAAAATATATTTTAGAGAGTAGATACTTGAGTGGATCTACTTTTGAAATGACCATAGTTTTATTATTCAACTGCAATGATGTTGTTTTTGAGATACAAAAACTATGGCTTGACAAGCTTTTTCAATAGGTGCATAGTTATGTTCATATGTAACCAAGGTATAGCTTAAGTAGTATATAGCATGCTATTTTTTTATATCATCATGTTGATCCAAGAGTATCCCTAGATCATGGTTGGTAGCTGATAGGTATAACAAGAATGGCTTTTCTAGCATAAGAGGTAATAAAATAGGTGAATTGACAAGATAATATTTAAGCTATTAAAAAGTTGTTTGGTAGTGATCATCCTAGTGGAATGCCACTCCTTTATTTAAAATATGTGTAAATGGATGGAACTTATCTACTAATTGAGAGATGAAATGTCAGATTGATTAGATCTTACCCTGTAAACTATAGAGTTGTTTTAAATTGGTTAGTGGTAGCATCTCGGTGATAACATAGACTTTAGATGCATCGACTTCAATACCTCTATGAGATACGATGAAGCCAATTATTTACCTGAAGTTACACCAAACATATATATTTTTGGATTGAGTCTAACTTTTTACTCTCATAGTCTTTCAAATATATTATGCAACATTACTGAATGGTCAGCCTTGGTCTTGGATTTTCCTATTCTGTCATCGACATAGTCTTCAACAATATCATGCATCATATCATGGAAAATGATATTCATAGACCTTTGATATGTATTCCCCACATTATTAAGGCCAAATGACATTACTTGATAATAAAATGTTCCCCATGGAGTGGTGAACATTCTTTTATGATGATCTTCTAGTGCTATTATGCTCTGATTGTATCCTGAAAAGCCATCCATGAGTGAAAGCATTTCATAACCAGCCATAAAATCAATGATCATGTCTATATTAGGCAAGGTAAAATAATCTTTAGGACAAGCTTTGTTAATGTCTCAAAAATTAGTATAAATTTTGATCCCTTTAGGCTTTTTACTAACAGGTACAACATTAGAGATCCATTCAGAGTAGTCAATGGATTAGATACATCCTACTTCTAAGATTTTTTCTAACTCTTTCTTCACCAATATAGTAATGTGAGGATGCATATTATAGAGGTTTTTTTTACCAATTTGGCATCAGGATTAACCACAAGGTGGTGTAGAACCAAGGCAGGGTCTAATCCTGACATGTTAGAATAGGCCCATGCAAATTATCCACAAACTCTCTCAATAGAGCTATAAAACTGTCACATTCCTTCTCAATGAGGGAAACACCCAATTTTATCCACTTCAAGTCCACTAGAGTCTCGATATTTACCTCTATTGTATCTTTGAATAGGAGGGGTAAACCATCTTCTAGGAGAGTAGGTAGTGAATTAAACTATTAGACTATGTCAGGGTCCTCTGTTATGACTTTCTCTTCAACTTCTCCTAGGCATGATGAATCTGAGTCTCCTAATGGGAGATTTAGCCATGTAATAAAAATATTCAAAAATTCTTGGAGAATTTGATCAAATACTTGTTGTTACTCAAAGTTGAACTCAGATCCACCGGTAAGTTCATCGTTGGTGGTCTCCTGGTCTAGATTTGAAGAAGAATGAAAACACCCATCTAATAGTGCCTAAAATAGGTTTTCACCACTAGACTGGGCTTTATCTTTACTTTTTCCTTGGTTAAAAATTGCCTCAAAGAGGTTTTCACTTTGGGACCTCAATGTTTTACTTATTTATTTTTGGCTAAGGGTGTTCACTCGCTCTTTAAAATAGGTTATAGGATCCAATGTGATTGAGAATCCTGATTTGTGATCTCTCAATAGAATATTGTCTCTAAGGCCTAAGAGATCACAAAATGCCTCATCATTTTGGAAGTCATCAATTGGTAAAATATATTCTTGGTGGTCCTAATCTATTAGTTGGGGATAATATAATGGTAATATATTATGATGAATGGCTTGGGTAAGAGTGCAAATGACATTGTTATCAAATAAATTAGTTTTAGCTAGGTCATCAAAAGTGAGGCTATGATTAGACTCTGCTTCACTATCAATATCATCATCATTAGTCATTAGTGATGGAGTTTGAATAATACATGTGGGGTCACCCTAAGGTGGTTTAAATCTAAGTCCTTAAGGTCTTTCATACTTAGTCATAGAAATTGGCTTAATGGTTCCTTGTTGATTTAGTTCGAAGCATCTTCCTTAATAATTGTGACACTCCACGATCCTATTGGGAATAGGATACTTTACATTTTTATAACAATCATCTTGGTCATCATTGTATAACTATGATTCATTCCCTTCAAGATGGTTAGGTCCTAGGCCAAATGCTAGTACAATTGTGATAAATCCCTTATCTTTATTCTTTCATTGCCAATGCATATGTGGGATGACCTAAGGTTGCCCAAAGTTTTTTAGATTCTAAATAAGATTGGTAATATTAAATGTATCATGGGTCACATATTATATTGGTCCATTATCTGAAATGGTGAAATGATTAGAAGCTTCAGGGGGTGGCATGTGGGAAAGGGAATCCAAGGTATTAGGATCTATGCAATTATTCGATGAAGGATCAATAAGTATAGATTTTCTTTATCCTAATTGGAACTTAGAATCATATCGTAATGATAATTATAGCTTTTAAAATCAGCCTTAAGATGCTTGCAATGCTCATAGGGGTGTAAATCTTCAAGAATATTCACTTCCATCCCTAAGTGGCAAAACTTGATACATTGGTGCAGTGTTGATGGTACTGCATGAATCTCATGTAACTAAGGCTTGCCTAGAAGCATATTGTATGATAACTCAAGATCCAATACATGATAAAGTGTATCATGGGTCAAAGGCCCAATGATAACTAGCAAACTAATGGTACCCTATGATTCTCTTTCCTGATTATCATAAGCTTTGATAGTTATTGTTTATGACTGGAGATCTATCATTGTGTACCCAAGAAGCTTGATGAAATTGAGAGACACTATGTTGAGTCCAAGTCCATTATCAATAAGGACATGTTTCACTTTATGCCATCTAATATAAAATTCTATGTACAATGGGTTATTATGGAGTGGGCCAAGGGAAGGCATATTACTTTGGTTGAATGTGACTTGTTGGGTTGGATCTAGGTGTCCAACCAAATCTTGAAATTTATCGAGGGATATTTCACTTGCAACAGTGGATTGGGTCAACAAATCAGTCAAGATGTTCTTGTGGACTATTGATGTCCACAACAAATTTGAAGATAGAAATTTGTGCTGGTGTCTTCTACAATGGTTCCACAATATCAAACTTCTTATCTTGGTCAATAGTGAATGGTTTATTTTGAGGCTAAACGGTTGGTTGAATGACATGCAAAGTGGTAGATGGTTGTGGGCCTAGGATATTAATATTAAACCTTTGAGTTATGATTGCATAATAGAGATTAAATACTAGACCATTATTACTAACTGATGTTGGAAATAGTGTGGGACCATATAAGATAAGTCTCAATTGTCGGTGCACTTGCATGTGGTCACGTGGTAAGAATGATTTGTCACTATGAGATCCAAAAGTGGGAGTCCTAGTTTATTGGTTTGCATGTAGGCATTCCTAGGTCAAAGAAGGATTATCCATGTGATTTGGTTGAATATTTTTGTTTAGCAATGGTCTAGGCTGATTAGTGTTTAGTTTAGGATTAATGGAGATGGTATTAATGCTACCCCCTACAATATGACCTATAACCCTATTGTAGTAATGTGCAACTACATGGTAGGTTTGTTGGTTATTACAATTCTAACCTTGGTTTTTTCCATTATTTTGTCATTGTGGGTTCTACTACTGATTTTGTTAGTTTTTCTGGTTCAATGTTTGATTTTGATACTATTGATTTTGTTGTTGCACTAGCCATTATTGTTGTTGTTGATTGTTCTGATGCTATTAATTATTATGTCAGGTAAAAGGGTTTTGATAAATATCAAGAGTTTTATTGGAACTAGAATCACCATTATCCAATTTTATCTCCTTATTATCTAACATATTTTCAATTAAATGCTTGAATTGGACACATCTTTGTAGATTATGCCTGTTGACCTGATGATAATCAGAAAATTCATTTTCATGGTACCAATCTAGATAAGGAATGCCTTGCAAATAATGTTTTAGTATAGGCCAACTAATTAGATTAGTAGTAGTAAGATTTAAAAATACAAACTTAATAGGTTCTCCTAGGTCACTAAAGACACGATGTGTAGGAATGGTTCTTTTAGGAAGAGGGGTTTGCAATGGTAAAGGCTATTGTATTTTTTGTGAAGGTCTTGGTTGTTATGCTTGTGGCATTGGTTAGAGAGGTGTCTAGGTAGGAGTAAGATAAAAAGGTGGTGTAGATGATGTTTAAACCATTTTCACATGATGATATTTGGTTACTCCATTTCTAATAATATTCTTATTATGGTTAAATTGCTTTGGTCTTTTATGGTTATTGGCTTGTGCCAATTGTGATTCTTGTACTTGGATGGGATGTTGGTCATTTCCCTGATTAGTAACTTGATTTTGATTAGTTAAATTCAGCTTGATGACTCCTTTATTGATGAGTCCCCTCTCAATCAACAAACCTTTATCAATGATCTCCTTGAATTTATGCACACATTATAGTTCTAGATGATAAGCTATCTCACTATGCAAATTTTTATTAAACACAATGGCTAATTATTTATCTAGTAAACTATGGGTGAAATGACTTGAAAGGGCTCTCCATCAGTATAAATAACTTTCAAAACTTTCCCCAGCTTTTTGCTTTACTTGTGTCAGGTCTACTAATGAAATCTCATGCTTGAGATTATAGGAAAAGTGTTGCACAAATTTATAAGAAAGATCATCAAAGTATATCACTAAATTTTTGGGCAACTTCAAAAACCACTCCAAAGCTTGTCTTGCCAAGCTCTTTGGAAATAAAAACAAAAGGTATATGTCACTATATGCCACTAGTTGACATGCGACAAAGAATTTGGTCAAATGAGCCTTAGGATCGTATTTCCCTTTATATTTATCAAATTTTGGTGGTTCATATCCTAGAGGAAATGGTATCTAAAAATACTCCATGTTGAATGGATAGGAACATACATCATCCAATTTGAATTTTTTGGTCTGCTTTCTAGCCTAAATGGTAGTAATTACATCTTCATTTGTTTTAATTCTTGGGAGAGGAAACTGGAAGAGATATTGGTTTAAGGGAGAATGTTGGTTTGGGTAGATGGTTGGGAAGTCACAAGTGGGACACTTTGACCAAGGTATAATGGAGATACCTGTTAGGGTACATTAGCTAGGTTTGGGAATGGACCAGGAATATGCATACATAAATTAGGATGTACTTGAAATCACACATTTGGTTGCATGATATTCTCATTTGGGTTGGCAATAAAGGTTTAACTTGGAGGATTTTTGGTTGGGATGGAGTAATATAACTATACTATGCTTATTGTAGTTGAAAAGGGACATGTTGTTAGCTAATTAAACCTTATTGTTGAGTGGGAAGTTGTGGACCAAGATCTTGTCTCTAGATTTGTGGCACATTTTGAACCAATGGTTGTCTAGTAGGTACCTGAGAAATATGAGGACCTCCTTGTTGCATAACTCCCTATGAGGAAGTGAAATTAGGTTGTAGATTTGACATCTATTATTGACCAATATTTGCACAATGTTGACTATTCATTGCTTGTTTTTGGACTATCATCTTAGTCTATGATTGAAAAGGTATGTTCATCATTGCCTTACAAGGTGGAATATTAGTTATCCCTAGTTGAGGTGGCAATATATTCATCCTTTGTTGTGTTGATACACTATAATATATCTATTGTTGTGGAATAAAACTCACTGCTTGTTGAGGAGGAGTAGGTTTCATCACATTATATCATTGAGGTGTGACATTGGTCATCGTTTGATTACCTAACCCCTTAGGTTGCACACTTGAACAAGTAGCTGGTTGAGGCTAGGTTACAAAAACTCGTATTCCTTAGTATGATGATCTAGTCATGGGATTAACTATAGGAAAATGTTATTAGCTAGTTGTTTGTGTTTTAGTACCACTTTGATCAAGATTGGATGTTGTTTTCACATTGTCTACTATGTTTGGCTCACTATTTAGTGCAGAGGTCGAAGACACTTATTCAATAATGGGCATATGCATCAAGTTATCTATCAAATTAGTTTATACAAATGGGTTAGAACTCATATTTTATTATCCAGTTAATTCCATCAACACTCTTATTGAAGGTACTATGTCAATGATGAGCTTACTCACCATGTTCATCTGATTGAAATCACATGCTAAATTTAGGTAGGTTTGGTATGTTTTTTATATTTGGCTAAAGTGTTCTTCCTTGATGTTTTTGCTTTAATCAGATATATTAGGATCTTGGTACATTGTTTGGACTAGATCCATAAGATTGATAGAAGAATCCTATTGATCATAAATGATATTGTGGGGCACTCTTACTAGACTTGGTAAATTTTCATGGAGGAAGTCTGTTGGAAATTTAGCCCCTACCTTTATGTCTCTAACCAAAATCTCATCTTTGTTCTCTAAAAAATGTCACTCAAATAGAAATGGATCATACATGGAAGTTGTATTAGTAGAATATGACTATTGATGTACTAGATCATCCACTACAGGTATTGTAGCTAAGTATTGCATGGTTTGTTCTTGGTCCTATTATGTGTAAGGGGGTGTGTTAACCAAATAGTTAGCTAATGAATTTTGTATTTGTGCCCCTGATTGAGTATTATAAGAGGGATAATAATCCATCTCATAAGCAATGTTATCCACATAGGGTCTTTCACCATTTCTTCCTACACAACTACATTACTAATCCCTGGATTGTATATGAGTCCACTACAAGTGTAGGTATACATATTGGGATCCATATTCAATGCTTTGTGATAAAGGTCAGAGAGTTCTACAAAATCTAAAAGGATAGAATCTAAAACATATGATGCTTTCAACTTGGTCTAGATTTATCAGAAGGATCAAAAGGTTTATGCAAATATTTGTGAGGAAATAAGATAGTGTAAAGTATCTAACATTTCACCATTCATACAAAGGTAAGCAAGTAAATGGACCAAAAAACAAAAATACCAAACTCTAAGGTCAAAGTGTTTCAAATCAATCTAATCTAGGAATTTAAAAGTTCCTAGGTCTTTTGGCCAAACATGGCATCAAAAGCTAGGCTCAAACAAGGCATGTACTAGGACTTTTGGACAAATGGCATCAAAAGCTAGACTTTGAAAAATAGATTAAATTTTTAATCTAACGGATTTGGAACACTTCTAACAAATACTAGGCATTTGATTCTTAGTCATGAACTTGATCAACTAGGTATAAGGTATGAAATAAAAGGCACTTTAGCAATATTTTATTTTCTCATAAATAATGGTATAAAACTTGGTTCTTTTAACAAATATACTAGATAAAGGTGAATAATATAAATGTGATTTAGAGATGGATCAAAAGTACACTTGGATTGGTCTAAAAATGCAAGAATAAATTTGGAATTCTATGTAAGAAGATCCATGAAACAATATTTGAAATGTTTTGGTAAACATAACGATGCTTTACAACCCAAAAGGGCGTGATAAAAAGGTTTGCTTCAAAAAATTTCTAAGGAAAAGATGTTTTCCTAAAATTTTGGCAACATAACAATACCTTTCTTGACTCAAAATGTTGTAGTGTATAGATTTAAAGTGAAAGTGTTTTAGCACAAAATGGCTTAAGTCTATCTAGTGATGATAATGATTATGAGTCTTAAATAGTCTTTAACCTAAATTGGAAATTAAACCTAAGTTCCCTCAAGTTTAGTGCAAATGGCTAACCCACTTAACACATCAACCCTATGAACTTGTAAAGGTGTAATTTTGAATTTAAATTATAAGTGAAGGACTTAGACAACTTTGGTAAAGGTGTAGACTCAATTGGGTCACATAAATGCTCCAAAGTGTATGATATGAATCTCAAGCTTTTGATTAACTTTGAACAAAGAAAATGGATGATCTCATGAAGACCACATAACACCTCTTTGTTCAAAAGAAAATTTGGACTATGTGTTTGGTTTGGATTGTTTGTTTACACCAAGTTTTTGACTTCACACAAGACTTTAAACTAAGACAATATCAAATAATTAATCTCCCTTAGATCCTAAATTGACAAGGTTGCTTGGTACTATTGGAATCCATCAATATACATAATTTGAGAGGATTTTAAGTGTTCATCCAAAAGTAAATGTACATTATATAGTAGGGTTTTTACACCCCCCTTCTCTCAAATGATAGTACTATGACATGAAACTTGAGGTGCATCTTGCACCAAAAATACTTCCACAACAAGTGTGGATTTGTCTAAGATCTAAAATTTTCTAAATGATCTAGGGGAATAAATTTAACAATGACTTTCATACAAAACAATGCAAAAGAAAAGCACAAATTTTAGGTCTGTATCACTTGGATTATTGCAAAAAGGTCTAGTCCTTTTTTCAACCACTACATCTTGTTGTTTGCTCAGTGTAGTGTGATGTCTAAAGTGTCACTATGTCCCGTATGCAGCTCCAAATGAGCCAAATGAAGTCAATGGTGGGAGGTGAAACCCTGAGTCAAATCTTCCCTAAATAACTTATGGGAGGTGATGAAGTCCCCCTCATAAGCCAATATGCATAAAAAATAAAGAATGAAAGTAGAAATACTTTAGGGTTGTTTTCAAGATCACCCAGACTTTGACTAGTTTTTGGGGACTGATTTAGATGACTTTATTTCTAAGTCTTGGAATAGGTTACTTGCAATAGGATTGGTGATTTTGATTCCAAGGGTTCCCTATAGGGGAAAAATGGAAGAGCATACACACAACATTCCTCTTTTTCCAAATAAAATCTAATTAAACAACTATTTCAAGCAAAAATTAACAAGTGTGTTCAATTTTAAACCCAAATGAAATGTTTGGTGGTGTTCATTTGACCCCTTGGTCTTAGTTGTAAAATTTTAAAAACATTCACCAAAAAAAAGTTCCTAATCAAATTTTAATAATGTAAAAGTGATTTAAACATGTTTTGAGCAAATATCCCACTTGGTCCTGTAGCAAATTTATTAGCATGTCCTTTAGCCTTGACGCTCTTTTGAGTTTGAAACAATAAAATTTGAAAACATAGCTCTCGAGTCTACATTTTTGGAAAAACATAGTGACCAATGTCAGTTATGGGCAATTGAGATCTAACCGATGTCAGTTAAGTCAGGTAATTGATGTCGGTATTTCTGTCAATAGTAGTTATCATGTAAAAACTATGGCAACCAAAAATGGCAAAATAAAGTTAAAAAATCAATTTTCAAGATTTTTAAAGGCTCAAATGAATTTTTTTAAATTGTAAAAAGATCTCCTTCAGTTGTAGGATGCGTCTAGTTCCACTGGGCATGCATTATGTGATCTAGGAATTTGACTCAAGAGAGGATGTTTAGTATGGTGTTAGTTCCAAAATGAAAAAAAATGAAATAAACACACTAATAGCATAACATCTCTAGGCTTAGACACTAGGGAGAGCTTAGTTACCAAAAAAAAAAAATTACAAACACAAATAAAAAGCAAGGAATAAAACACAAGAATTCCTTCACCTTCCTTGGATGCTCCAAATGCCTTTGTAGTGGTGGCTTGCTCAACTTATGCTCATGAATTCCTTGGAAATGGAAGCTTGGATACCTCCATCTCTCCTTATAACCTTGTGTCTTAGGCTTAGCTTGGCTTGGAATCAATTTCACATGGTAACACTAGTTTCATGAAGCTTTTTTAACTAATATTTCATTATAACTTGCACAAATTAAGCTTAGAAATGATGTTGTGAGTCCTCTTATTTATAGATTTTTGGATTTGATCATAATTAACCTCAAACATCCATATCAAGATTGAGATGTGTGGTTGAGGATTAATTCAATTTTTGGAATTAAGTTTTTGATTATCCTCATCATGAAATTGGAAGAAGGGGAAATTAAGAGGCGTGGAGGGCTTCATGGAAGGCATTGATGAGGCATGGAGGGCATGAATCCTGATATTTATGGTATTTATGGCCTAGGGATGCCTTCCTAAGAAATGAGGTCACTTGATGATGCAAATATTCAATATTCATTTTCAAAACAAAGTATTAAACAAGTTTCCATGGAATTCTTGATTAGGCCTTGATTTGGGTTAATTAGCTCTTAAGCATGATTAAGCACTTTGTGCACAAATTACTCAGATTGATCAGAATGCCTTGTTATTGGTCCAAAATTTAAATAGATTAGAATTGGAAGGCAATGTCAGATGTATTAGATCTGCTATCCCATTTAGGATGTTACCAACAAAAAATAACAAAATCACATGTCCTGTGTAGAATATTTGATAGGAAAGAGCAATCCAAAGCATCTAGGTGCAAATTTGGCATTTTGATTCAAAATGATTTGATCAAAGGTAGCTAGCCCATAAATTTCATTACCCCATTTATGGATATCTTGGCCAAAATCAGCACTTTAATAGGTCAGTTTCACATTATTTATCATGTTTTAGTGTTTCTAGGCCAAATTGTGCATTTTATATAGAAATTGGTCAATAGCCTGGTTAGAGGTTATCGATAGCCAGTTTTAGGTGTCTTCACCTAGCATGTCCCCAGAAGAGTGTTGTGATGTTGACAGTCAACATATTCAAATTAGTGTAGTAACAATAGATAAATTCATAACAATGAATACTTACAACCCTCTAAAAGAATTCTCAATAACATAAGTGACCAGAACTTCAATTTAGTCCTTGGCAATGGTGCCAGTGAAGCATGGTGAAGTTTACAGATAAAAAATAGTCAAAATAACACAAAGATTAGTAGATAACTTTTAAAATTATAGAAAATACCTATAAGAGTCATAGATAACACATGAGTGACATGAGTGTCTTTTCAATCCCCATCAATGGTGCTAGAAAGAGTGTTGGTTCACAGTTATACATCTTGTACACTTGGATTTGCTTACTTAGAGAAAATAAAAAACAATGATGAAAAAACCACTAGTATGTCATTATAGTCAGGGAAGGGTTAGCATTAGACCATGCCAAATGCAAAAAATGACCGAGAGGCACCTATAAAGGGTATAGTTCATTCCCTACTACTTTTTCTCTGCCTAAACTAAGGTGAGAAGACCTATAGGGTTGCTTGCTCACATGGAGAAATTCTACATTTCAACATCCATGGGGATTTTAAACATAAGGAACAAATATGACCAAGGCATAACTAATTTTGCACACTTCACCTATGAAGGGTTATCACACAAAGTGTATAAATTCTCTAAGTCATATACAAGTTGCTAAAGACAAATGGGAAAGTGACTACAATCTTTCATTCTATGAATCTTCAACAATAGGGGACAAATAAAAGACTATAATGCTAGTATTTAAAGCATTAAAATGTAAACATACTTAAAATATGTAATATTTTATGCATTTACAAGGCAAATAATACTTATAGCATGTAATAAAATGTATTATCTATAGCGTATGATAGGTTAGAATAGTTAGATGATTATAAAATGGAGAGCATAAAGCTAGTGGATTTCAAACAGTAGGGTATCATGTAGTATTCATGAAAAAATTCCTCAACACAAACGTATGTAAAACTCACATGTAAGCTAGTTGAACATACCAAATGATCCTTGACAGATATAGATCATAAACTAAAAATACACTCTCAAATGTTTTTCCCTACCAAATCTAGAAACCTAGGGTGCCCTAACAAGTTGTTCAACAATATATCCTAAAGTAATGCATAAAGGATTTATAATCTAAATTTATACTCAACATGACAACTAGTAATGAAAACAAATCCAAATGCCCGATCAACATAACTCACAAAACACACTATTGCACTTCACCAACATGAAACAAAAAAGATCCATAAGTATTTTCATTAACTTAAAAAAAAGAATAGTTCAAACATTAGTGTTTTAGAAGATTCCAAGAGGACAAGCATGGTGAGATTTCTCTCTTGACAAGGGAGACATACAAATTCTCTTAAAGCTCACTAATGGTTATATATCTACAACCACCTTAGCAAGGGAGACAAGATCTACACATAGTAATTGATCCTAAAATATTTTTATAGAACCTATATTTAAAGAAAGAAATAATAATGACTAATAAAAACCAACTCTGAATAGAGGGTAAACCCCCTATTTATACATTTTTATCTCCTCTCGAATATGGGACTATGGGATAAAATTTTCAATAATTTCTTAAAAAACTTTTTTAGTCCTATTAATATGTTCCCATCTAGAAAATGCTTTTTTCTAAACCTAATATTTTTGCCCATTTGCAAAAGGAATGATTGTGAAGCTACCTCTACAATGAATGATGAAAATATACAACAGACTCTTTGATTTCATTACTATAAATATCTCCATTCGATATGAAAGGATAATATTCATGGTCAAGGGACAAATAAATTGTCCTTATGTGTAACCATGTGAAATCCCTGGACAACTACCCTCTCCCTTAAGCACACTCTGGAACAACCTGCTCTTGCAATGATAACTAAAAAATATTCATGATTCATGGCTCCTTGAATGGTCTTATTTTAAGTGGCCCACCTTGATCTTGTAATCCTAGAATATCCCTCCATGGAGGAGCCTAGATAAATAAAGCAATTGAAAATATAAATTTTCACCTTTTTTAGCTTTTCACTTTCGATTTTTCAGTCTTCCCTCATGTATTTTAATGAGAATGCATTATTTTTAACCTTGGGTTACCATGTCTTATTTGTAAATTTTCTAATTTAATTTTTTTCAGTGGTGAAAGCTCAACCATTTCTTTACACAAGGTCTTTAAATTTATCTTGGATGCCTATGTGGCATCACCACATCACTCTATCCACTAATATATTTTTTCCAACAATTCTTGTCTCTATATGTGGTCAAACTTCTTATTTTATCAATGGATCAATTTACTGTAAACATGCCTAAACTATGGTCAATTAGGACTTGATACAATGCTTTAAGCTAATCTAAAAATGGTCTCATTATTAATTTTCCTTCATATAAAAAATGTAGAACAAAGTCCCTTTTAAATTATGCTTGAACATGGGCATGCCATGTGGTATCTCTATAAGGCTTCTGGTCTATTGATTGTGCTAACATTGGGAAAGGCCCACAACCCGTAGATCCTTCATCTTAGCTCTCGTGATGGTGACACTTGTCACATTCATGGAGCTCTTTAACAATTCAACCCTTCTCTCTTCATCTTATCAACCTCATTTGGGTAAACTCATATCATCAATCATGATCCAAGCAACTAAATGTGATTGGTTCCTATAATATTAAAATAAATTATGTGAGCCAAGGAACATAAAATTAGACCAAGGCTTAGACTAATACTTTTCATTTATAAATATGACCAAAATTTATCCTAAGGATTATTTAAGCTAAGTTATAAACATAAAAATGACCCATGAATGATAAAAGGCATAACATAAGTCCTTATATTTAGCTTAAAATATGACCACAAGGACCCTTCGAATAATAAAAGACATAATATAGGGTTAAGACAATGAAAACCTTAAATTAAAATCTTTTATTAAGTCTATATCACAATAAAAAGGGACCAAGGGTTTAATTTCAACCATGGAGAACATAGATAATGGGTCTCAGAACCAAAGAGGGACCAAACATGATTTTTAGAATAAGGTTTGGTCATGTTAAAAAAACACTACTAAGCCTTAGTATAAAAATTTGACTAAGTCCATGACATTTTTAAAATGTCCCTGTGTAAAATTTTCCCACCATTTTAAATTCAAATAAGAGAAATTAAATAAATTTCAACTTGGACCAATATTGTCATTATAATCATGAGACCCAAACATTGTCCATTTCAAGGAAGATCAATTAAACCTATACAAAGATCCAAGATTAGGAAACTAAAACAAGAATTAAACTAGAATAATGAATAAACATTCCAACTAAACTAGGTGTGGATGATCTTCAAATAAAAACAATGTCCAAATAGGCTAATGACACCTTGACCAAGTACATTCTTATAGCATCATGTTTAAAATATCAAAGACTCTAGTTCATACTTCATAATCAAGCTATTCATTATAATAGATCAAACACCATTGTTAAGACTATTCCATGGTTAAAATAAGGCTTACACATGCATAATTAGGATCAAACATAAAAACCTAGTCATTTTATGTGTGTACTTTGTTTCCACTTATTTTTTGGCATGGGATTTAGGGGGAAATGTATAGACTTCATGTTTTTAACCATTGACATTGGCTTATAATTTTTTTTAATTATATTCATTAAGGACCATGCTTTAGCTCAAGGAAGGCTTGGGCATTTCTTTGATACCAACCAAGCATCCATATACTCAACAAATATGCCTTTCACTCCATTCAAAGCCTTGCTCCACTACCAGTTAAACATCCATAGCCCCAATGGAGTTTACCTGAGTCACCTTTGCCTTAAAATCTCCTTTTGAGATTTGCAATAAGCTCTTATTTTTGTATTTTTGCTTTTTGTGGACCATTTTATCTTTTTATAAATGTTTGGAACCAAGTTATCTAGGTATTGGGATTTGGTCAAGTGTTTGGTCTCAACCAATCATCCTTGATTACAAACTTCACCCCAAGCAATGAAAGTTGTTTAAGTGCAAGCCTGACTATGCTTTAATAATTTAAAAGTTCATCCTACATATGCAAACCCTATCAAAATCAAGTTCAATTCAAAACAATAATCAAGACCTTGTGGAAAAATTAGCCTATTTATTTGTCCTTACCAATTTCCCTAAAATTTGAAACATTAAGCACATATTTTAAATCCATGGTCATTTTACATATGCACCCCAACTACAAAGTCCTAATTTTGAGAAATTTGGATAAAACCCAAACCTAAGATTATCTTGAAGAGACCCATGAACAACATAAGACAAAAAAATAAATATGTACAAGCACTATATTTAAACTAGGGACAGGAAAGGAAGAATAAGAAATAAACAAAACTAGATCACTATACAAACCTCGTACAGATCTCAGCTCTAGGTTCAAAAAATGAAGAGCCATTTAACCTTATTAGAACCTTGAAATGAAATGTGGCTTTCCACTAATGGCTCCTTTTGATGCAAAGTGCCCATCTGTACTGTTGACTCTATGTTATTCACAACATTCCCCAGGGACCATATTTTGAGCATCTTGATACATAAATACTTAGATTGAATACTTTAAGCCAAGGTTTATTTCATGTTAATAAAAATGAAACAAACCTTAGGTTAAATTATTTTAGCTGAGATTGGAACATAATATAAAGGGGGGGAACCCAACATTATTGGGACCATGTAATTCAATAAAAAGGACTATGGGCATGGCATATAAACGGGACCCAATGTAAGTTGTCATGTTAAGGTTTGGTCATTGTGAAAAACATGACCAAGACTTAATATAAAAATTAAACTAGGTTTGGTCTTGAAACAATAGAAATCCAATGGTTTCTTGACATCTATGTACCTATCAAAGACATCTACGAGACCATCACACTTATAATTTGATCAAATTTCTCCAAGGAATTCATCTTTGGCATTCCTTCTCTAGGCCTTCTCATCAAGAATTTTATTCTGCATCAATTCTTTTGGGATTTTTTTAAGGGTACCTGACCTATAGAATTACCCTTCAACCCTTTTGGATCAAGTACTTCTATCCTAGGCAATTTATCTATGGAAAAATGACCCTTTAGACTTTTTGTAGACATTTTGGCTAAAATAAATAAGTCCTTACAATTTTATTCAAATGAAGTAAATAGCCCTTCAATATTTTTGTGTGGACAAAATGCCCAAAGGGAATAGCCCTTCAGTATTTTTGTGTGGACAAAAAGCCTCAAAGAATATGGCCTTCAGACAATCTACATGAACACTTTTTCCCAAAAACTATAAGGATTTTGTACCAAATATAGACCAAACTAACATAAGGAAATACCCAGGGGAAATACACAAATGGAATACCAAGTTAACACTTAGTTGATTATAAAAGAAACTTGACCTTTGAAGAAAAACTTTGAAAATACGAATTTGGGCCAATGGACTTAGCCTTTTAAAATTTACAAGGGATCAAATGCTTCATATAATTTTGGGTGCTAACAGATTGAAGTATTGAAGGTGTATATAGGCATTCACCCTGTGTTGACCCAAAATTCATCCTCTTCATATGATTATAATTATAATATGATCGGTGATGGTGTCATTAAATTTCATACTGATAATAAGGACAAGAAGTATAAGCATGAGATCAATACTCTAAGTAAGAGTCCAAATGAAAACAAGGCCCCTAAAATAAGCACTGTAAGACTGCAAATGGTATTCCTTGATGATGCCACCAATTTTTTTAACTTCCATCAAATGAAGGGCCATGATCATAAGAATTATGCTACCCAAAAGTCTAGTGATAAGGCCTCACTAACCCCTTAGATTTATCCACTTTTAGATCCTAACCATCATTTAAATGTGCTCAAGGAGCCTGTGCCTGACAATGACAAGGAAAAAGAAGAAGAAAAAGAAGAATAAATCCAAGGCTAAGACCTATTATTCCTCTTCTTTCTCTTATACTTCTAGTTCCTCTTCCTTGGCAGACCTAAAATAGAAATCCAATCATGATAGTAGTAAGGTCATTCTTGCTATTAACATAGCCTCTACTATGTATGAGTACTTTGTCAACACATGCTCAATTTAGGCCACCAACCCCATTGAAGATTCTAGTGGTGTGAGGCCTTCTTCCCAACCCATGGGGATAAGAAACCCCAAAGTTATATTTTAGTTTCAATGTAACATCCCTCCCTAGGATATGTAGTGCCCATACTCTATTATAAAGGATTTATATGCCCTCTCAGACATAATATATAGCTAGGACCTACTTTTATTTTGCCTTGAGTAAAGGGGACTCATCTTTGATGAGATTTGTATTTCTCACAAGGGTTTTTTATAGGATAATGTTGAGGTTTTGTTCAACTCTAACATCCCTGATCACCTTTGTCCTCCCATGTTGTATTTCAACTCTACTTTGTTGTCAAATACTTTAGTTATTGAAAAGAGGGATAGTTTCTTACTCTAAATTGAGACCTCAGTCAATGATTATCATGTCAAGATATGTATCAATGATGAGGTAACCACATTGAAAATCATTCTTATGCATATATTTAATGAGATTAGGATTAGCCAGAAGAAGCTCTCTGATTCTTTCCATACTATGTTAGTTTCAACAATAACATGGTTGTGTTAATGGGAAATGTAAAGCATTAGGTCAAGTTTGGACTCATGATAGTTAGGATCAAGTTTTATGTGTTAGACTTGGACCTCTCATATAACATGATCCTTGGTTGTCTTTGGACCACTGCCATGGAAGTTGACATATCAACAAAGCTTTACATGGTCTAGTTCATGCTTAAAGGTGACATTCATACCTTGGAGGTTAACCTAAATCCTTGTGCATTACTTTAAACTAATATAAATCCATCTAGTGAGGCTTTGGATATCTCCTTGTGGGCCCTATGAAATAACACAAGGCCTCCACCTGTGAATCTTGTTTTCTCAAGAATGAACATTTTGATCCAACTAAGTATAAATCAATGTTCACTCCTTAAACATTTGGTATACATTCACCAATGCCTTATCTTGATCCATAATGTCATGTTGGATCTTCCCTTATTTAAGACCTATTTCAATATGTATCTTCAAATATCAAGCCTCCCCTCTCATTATTTTTACCCATCTGAGTATCAGCTCTCTCAGTCCATCTCCCATGGAGGTTACTAGAGTCACTGAGTCTGATCTCAAGTGGTATTTCATTCATGTTATGGCATGAAACCTATTCAAGGAGATAATATCATACATCAAGCCTATAAAATTTAGTCATGAGTAACACCATTATCTAGATCATTTAGGTTTGGATATTTTTCTCTCTGATGGCCCAACCCCTATCATCCCCATAGTAAATTTCATGTTGGTTGATCTTGAAGAGTTATATCAACCACTCCTTCCCATGCCTAAGTGCTTTGAGGAAGGAAATGATATAGATATTGAAATATCCATAGATGTCAAACTCAACATCCCTACAAGGCCAAAGATAATTAAGGTCAGTGATAGCCTCACTAAAAAGGAACATGATGTCTTAGTTACCTTTTTACATGTATTTTTGGATATATACACTTCATAATATGTTGATATGTAGGGAATGGACCCTAAAATAATTATCCATAACCTCATTATGGAATATGGGGTCCATTCCATTTGCCAAAAATAATGACCAATGGCAATCCAAGTCTCCCAATTAGTCAAGTTCAAAATCAAAAATCTCATCTGAGTTTGTTTCATCACTATCATTGACTATCTATAATGGGTTGTCAACATTGTCCCTATTCTTTATAGGAATGGAATAATTTTCATCTCCATCAAATTTTAATAGCTTAATTCATATTTCCTAAAGGACAACTTACCCACTCCTTTGATTGACTAAATTATGGACTCCATGGCTAGATCAGAATCATGTCCCTCATAGAGAGTTTCTTAGGGTATAACTAAATCTATATTACAATCGAAGAAAAGCATAAGATGAAATTCACTACCCCATGGAGTACCTTTTTTATGTTATTATACGTTTTGGCATGAATAATGATGGGTCCATGTATCAGTGTGCCATGACCCATGTTTTTCATGACCTCATCCACAAGATCATGGAATGTTATGTTAATTACCTCCTTAATAAATATTTTAAGCAAGATGATCATGTGCAAGACCTCATTATCAAATTTTAGAATTTTAGGGAGTATCACATCAGCCTCAACCCTGAGAAGTGTATTTTTGAAGTCTCATCCAAAAAGCTTCTTGGCTTCCTCATTTTGTAATGAGGTATCAAAGTGGATCTTGACAAGATAAAAGTGATCTTTGAGATGCCTTCCCCATGAAATATCATTTAGTTTTAGTCCTTCCTCATAAGAATCAACTTATTTATATTTTTCCTTAGAGTATGAATGTAAATCCATACCACTTACACATCTCTTATATAAGAATGCCCCATTCTTGGGGGCCTAATATCTAGGTGGATTTTGAGGAGTTGAGGTACATGCTTCACAACCCTCCTATCCTAATGACACCTTTTGAGGGTCATGATTTCATCTTGTACACATCTATTATTGATATTTCCATTAGGATAATTTTGTGTTAAAAGGATGATACTGGTAGAGAGAGATCTATTTACTACATCTATCGCATTCTATTTATCCTTGAGATAAAATACTCTACCATTGAGAGGCAATCCCTTGCCCTCATATTCACCACAAAGAATTTGTTGCATTACATGTTCATTCAAACCACCAATATGATTTTTTAGTCTAATCTACTTCACTATTTCCTTAGCAAGACACACCTTATCAATCAAACCATGAGGTAGATCATGTTGCTTCAAGAGTTTGACCTCTGCATTATTAACTAAAATTCCACCAAGGGATTAACCATAGTTGATCAACTTGTTGATTACCTACTACCTAACCCTAATAAGGATTTGTTTGATAATTCATTCCTTAATGAGATGGTCTAATCAATTGAATATATTTATATTTATGAGTGTGACTAGTATCGAGACATTATTTTCTACCTTGATAACCAATCTTATCCCATCAATGCCCCTTCATGGGAATGCTTCTAGATCTATAAGATCTCTACTCACTATGTCATCTTAGTTGGTGTCTTATTCAAGAGAGTTTTGGATGGCATGTTTATATAATTCCTTTTCCCTGAGAACACTTCTCTTATATTATAGGAGTCTCATGGGAGTGTCTTTGGTGGTCACCTAGGAGGTCAAGCCACCACTCAACATATTATCAAGATTGGCTACTAATGGCCCACTCTTATTAAGGATGTCATTCTATATTCTAAGATGTACAAGATATACCATTTCATTGGGGATGGTATTAATTCCCCTATAGGCCCACTACATTCTATCTTGGCCCCTTAGCCATTCTCAATTTGGGATTTTGAATTTGTTGGTGAGTTCAAACTTGCCTCTTCTAATGGCCATCATTGGTTCATCACTACCACTAATTATTTCACAAAGTTAGTTGAGGCCATGCCCCTTAGTGATATGAGTGGGAAGACTATCACCAAGTTTGTCCTAAACTAGATCATTTGTCAGTTTAGTATCCCCATTTTGATCATGGCCGATAATGACTTGGGATTCTAAAACCTTGAAATAGACTTCCAAAGCCTTAAGATGTATGATCTTAATGAATGTTTTAAATTTTATCTCCATTTATCCTCCACACATTACCCTTAGGGTAATGGGAAAGTTTAATGTTCAAATAAGACATTGAAGAAGATGTTCCTTCACATTATTTCCCATTCTAGGCATGACTAGCATCTCATGCTCTATTCTATAGTAGTTTCTGCATG
This sequence comes from Torreya grandis, assembly GCA_037957365.1. Taxonomy (NCBI): domain Eukaryota; kingdom Viridiplantae; phylum Streptophyta; class Pinopsida; order Cupressales; family Taxaceae; genus Torreya; species Torreya grandis. The sequence goes on from JARHVA010000441.1 coordinate 1,596,524, forward strand.
ACCACAGGGGAAACCTCATATTTTATCATATATAGGTCTGATGTCATCCTCCCTTTAGAGGTCTTAATCTCTTTTCTACAAGTTAAGACATTTAATTAAATATTTTATAAAGAAGAACATGATGCTCACTGCTTCGAGCTTTAGTAATTGGATGAATGTTGCATTGACACTTTTGAGCATAATCATGTTTATCAACATCATCAACACCACTAGTTTGAAAATTTGATGTGTTTTATTCCATTCTAAGTAGGTGATATTGTATTTATTTTTGACAAAGATCACTAAAAGAAGAGGAAAATTTATCACAAATGGTTTAGCCCCTTTGTGATCACCACCTCATCACAAAATGGGGCCTATCGTGTCTCCACTCTCAAAGGTGAAGCCCTATGACACCCAACAATAGGTTTTACCTTAAAAAATTCCAAATATAAGGCCTACACAACCCTCTTGGGAAACCCATTTATGTTGGTATGATGGATATTTCCCCTCTTCTCACACCATTAACATTTGTGCCACCTATATATGTGTGTGCATGTGGGTTATTTATTATCAGTTCCTACTGTCAAATCACATTTATCTAGTAGTCTATCTCAAACTAAGCATACACATCACACACAAAACCATATACACATGTGTTAACAATGAGAAATATATATATATATATATATATATATATATATATATATATATATATATATATATATATATATATATATATATGAAAAATACATAATTTTATCTAGGTACATCATATGGCTTCCTTTAAGCCTAGGATCACAACCCTGAAAACTACCATGAGTGTGGTTACATATAATATACTCCCAGTCACCCTATGACTGGGATTTATCTATGATAGTCTTGTTCAAGGTGGAGATCTTGATATTTGCCTCTTGACCAGTCAAGCCATCATATCTACTAGGGTAAATAGCCATTCTATACTATCCTTAGGTGCCTCCACTCCTCTGATCTACCCCTGAGCTAGCTCAACCTACAACTCATCGATCTCAGCCTCTACTTGAGCTAGTTATGCCTTGAGCCATGCTATAGCTTCCTCATTCCATGCTAACTTTATCTCTAAACATAGGATTTAGTTTCATTCTCTCATAAGACCAATCAATGCTCATGCACCTACCTACTAATAGTGGGTGTGTGGCTCTGTCCCCATAAATAGATGTGGTGCCCTCTCTATGACTAGTGTCACTATCACATTAGGTAATAAATCCCTTAGCAGTAGATACACTTGGGACCCAGCCTAACTAGGTTGGTATATTGCACATATATATAGTAAATATTTTAGTCACATATTAACTCTCACCAAAGGAAGAGTATTTTAAATTCAAGTGATATGTAAACAATACACTTTTCTTACTTGGTCATGACCCTAATCTCTAAGGACTTCCTACCAGTCATATTCCTCCTCATGATGATGGTGACCCTCATTATGTCTATCTCTCCCCATTATGGTCTCCCTTAACCTACCTTAGATGTGATCCCTACCCAAATCTAACTATCTTAGGTTATGCCCATTACTCTTGTACCACCAAATCCTATCACTCTAGATGATAGTATGGTCTTTGTAGACCTCAGAGATCCTCCTATCCTATGTAGGATGCCACTCTAACATCTTCTGACCCACTAACCTGTATGGATCTTGTATGTAATTATTTACTACATATCGATATATGTTGTCTCATAGAGGACTCATCCTATTTGTGAACCATATGGCCCATGCATCACCCTCTATTAACATAGGGTATGACTTGCTACCCCATGGTGTCCTTGACCAGGTCAGTAGGAATATCTAGTAATCCCATGATAAAATTAGGCTTAGTTGGGTTAGTCCCCCTACCATTATGTAATGGATATGATATAGTTTTTGGTATAGTCCTCCAAATATGTATTGGTCCCATGCATACATCTATCCTCCCTCTTCTCTCTGGATAATGCTTACCTATTATAGTGGTAGCCTCCCTTTATTTTGGCTAGTGTAGATCCTCTTGACTATGATGCCTGATATCACTATCTATAGTTGTGGGATCCTAGGATATCTCTAGGTGATCTAAACTCTATGGTTGTTCCTCTCCCTATAGGGTCCCACCAAATAGATATTTTTTATTACAGTGTCCTGCACTTATGGTAGATCTATCTCCCTCCCTATAAGCTATGATTTGTAGAGATGGTAGACATCTTTGATGTTTAGGATAACCTCTAGCTCAGGTCCCAACTAGAATACATACCTCTCATGTACCCATATGATCACCAATGTATTCACTAGGTCTTTAGAGTAACACAAGGATGGTATGTGTGTTAGTTGCCATAGTCCTATACTCCATAGGTGATCTAGGTCCTTTATAGGAAGAGAGTTGGCTTCCTTAGGTAATCATGTTGGTACTCTTTCTTTATTAGTCACCTCATAGGGTCTCTCTGCCAATGGTAGTCACTTGCCTACCTATAATGACTCTCCCTCCTTTGGTACACCGAATACTACTCATGTCTACAAATCTAACAACATGCAAATGGATCAATCATGTAATTCCATAGATTTCAATAGAGCCACTAGTTTAGGTGAGGTCTACTCCTACATTGTTTCCAAATATTCATACTCTCTCATAGAGATCATTATTAGAGACACCCCTATGTTATAGAATTACTATATAATTTATAAGGCCTCCCTCACCTCACTTTCATTTGAGATCAGTATTATTGAGTTCTCAAGGTTCTCATCACATATAACCTATGCCACCTATAGATTCTTCTATTATATGGATCCTTAAGACCCTTATAGTTCACAAGACACTATAGTTAGTGTCACAGATTCCTAGCATCACTCCGTAGGCAGGACCGGAGATAAATCACTCAATGTAGTATATTCTAGGACCATAGTTACCCTTTTAAACATCATGCACAATCATAGTTCCTATATTTGACATAGGTCACATTGATAGTGTGTCCTTATGAGACTCATTAGTTAGTATTGTTCCTTCCTTCTTGTACATACTTTCCTTAACTCTTGCTCCTTGTGCATAGTTTCATTCTCATGTTGTTTGTATATAGCTTATATTCATAAAACACAAAAATAATATAATATGTTAAAAACATAAAAACATTCAAAAAATTACACATAAAACACAAAATTATAGATTATATGCATTGCCATGTTTACATTTCTTATTTTATATACACTACATATGCTAACTATATTAGTAAAGTCATTTTTATCATACATGCATGCTTCACTTGTTCTTGTTGAGTGCTTGTAGATTGCTACAAGACTCAAGTCCACTACATTGATCTGGATTTTCTATTATACACCAATACATGGGTTTTTCATTTGACACATTTTCCCACTTGGGGTCACCCTATACAATGTTTTGATTACCAGGATCTATCTTTATATACTCTACATAATAGCTTTAGCTTTGTTATATATTGATATTGATCGTGCTCCACTTAATCATATTTTTTGTTGGCTATTACTATTTTAGACTTTGTATATGTACATCTTAGCTCTTACACATATTTATATTACATGTTCATTCATAATTTCACTTCTATCTTTCCTAGTTTAGACTTGATAACATCTATATGCTTCTTCTATTTTAGAGCATTTAAATATGCCATTGATATTTAAATCTATGCCACTTATATTCACAATATGTATGCTTTAGACATGTGCCTATGTCCTTATGTGTGATTTCATGATTGTGTATGTGGATATTTGAACATGTCTTTCTATGTGTCTCCATTCCAAATTGCTTGTTTCTTGTGTATGTGGATATTTTAAGCTATCCTTGTATGTCTTATTTTCTTAGATTGAGTGACATGTGCCCATGTCCCTTGTATTTTGGTCCCTTGGCCTACTTTGTGTTCCTCATGTGTTTTGTATGTATGTTTTCTTATATTCATCATGGCCATGACACTTGTATATTGATTGTTACATAATCCATTTTTAGAATGCATGAGGGACCTCATGTAGTTTCCCTTCCTACTTGGGTGTCATGATGGACATTATGCCCCATCCCCCTAGGTAGCTACCTAGTTTTTTACTCATATTTATTATTACATACATTATTATATCTATCTTGACACCCTTGTGAATTATAGACATGACATACATCATATATTATAAATTATGATCAAATTATATTACATTCTAATGTTATGTATGCACATTTTATTATATTATTACGTAGTTATCATATATTTTCTAGCTAATACACATATTTCAAAGCTTTTTCTTTTGAGGACAATTCTTGCATAGGTTCAACAACTCCTCTCAAAATAGTAGGAATTTATACGGGTTTGTCACAAATATTAGAATCTTATAATGCATTCATAGTACATTTTTCAACACATAGGCTCAAATTATAGAAATTAGACTCATGTAAACACAATGATAAAATAGTGACACAATGATCAACATAATTATACATAAATCAGACCAAATGACATTAACATCCAAATTAGGACACTATCACCACATTTATAATAATGGAGTTATTTTCCAAGACATGGTGTTGCTTTTTAGTAGCCTTAGTTTCAAAAAACCTAGATTTTCAATAAAATTACAGTAGGTACAATACAAGTTTACATAAGGTTGAATATATATTTATTAGTTTTACTTAGATTCATACTAGTTCAGATCAAATTCATACCAATTTACTCAGATTAGGGTCATAATGGATGACATTACCATTATCATATTTAACTTAGATACCTAGATATATATTATTACAACTTGGTCTAGAATCTATATGCTCAAATATCATATTTGGGAGCATATGCACAATACATCATTTTTGTATGCTCATTTACACACTGGTTGATTATATGGAATGGAAAATTCCATGTAATTATCTACACTATGAAAATTGACATACTATTCTAGGTTACATACTATTTTCATGTCTTACTCCATCTATAGTGGTTAGCATTCATAAGTGTCCTAAAACCACCTAATGTACTTGAGTGGCTACAGAGCTGACATACCTAGTTAGATATTTCTAATTACATCAATTAGTTTTACTTTTAGTTGTATCTACTACAAATGGGTGGGAAATGATGGATTCATATCCTAATTGATTTCTTTAGAAACTTATATCAAATGGTTGGGCATACCATTATTAAAATATAAACTATCACATGTCATGATCCACCAATTAGGGGTGAGAAATGATGGAGTCAAAACCAAATTGAGTTCTTTAGCCACCCACATGAGTATTGAGCAAGCCATCAGCTCAGTCTCATCGATTGATCACTATACACACACACACAGGTTGTCATTATGTTTATACATTGGTTTACATATCTGGTGATGTGTATTCATTCATTTCTTCTATCCTATCCATTTACCTAGTCTTACTCAGTTTTAATTCTTTATATAGTTTAGTATTTTGATTTTTATATCTCTTAATTAAGGACAATTTATGCATGTTTTACTTGAAAAAAACATATTGGATCATGATTCACATACTTAGACCCAACTTCACATACTCAGACCCAGCCTCATAGGCTTCACCTCTTAGGTAAGTATAGATATGCTTCTTTTTCCTTTATCCTAGACATTTCACTTTGATGCATTTATAGAATAAAGGGGGTAAATGTAATCATTTGAAAGTGGTATTTGAGTAATAAGAGTATTAATTAAGACTACCTATCCCTAGACCTACCCTATTTTCTATTATCACACTTATCCAGCCTTAATATAGGCCATAAACATCCCTTTTCATCCCTAAAGTAGTCTCAACCCTTGATTTCTTGATCTTGGCCCTTCATGCCTAGTGTTCATCCACTTGGACACTTGTGCCATTATAAGGACACTAGCACCATATGGTGATAGTGTCTCAATAATGTCACTAATGTCTTTCCTTATCTTTTTTACAAATGGATATCTTATCAAATCTAGAACCTCCTAGGGTTATCTTAGACCTCTTTTAGTACCTGCACAAGTATCATAATAATATAAATACATGAATTTCATCCCTATATCCATTAGATAAAAATTAGATGGAAAATACACATTCAAACTCAAAACAAGTTGTGCATAATTAAGGTTATCAATCCCTATTATACCCTACTGCATACTATCATCTATAATAGTCTTAAGCTTAAATTACCCATATTTCCAATCTCAAGCAGATTCAAGGCACTCAAGGCCACTATAATACTAGATTCACTTACACTTGCACCATCAATTATGTGGGGAGAACTACATTAGGATTTATCCCTCCTTCAAGTATTGGTATGTAGGCAACTCTCATCACAATGGAGTGTTGAGGATGTCTACCCTACCCCACTAACAAACACACTTTTCATCTTGTATCAACTAGATGCCCTAAAAAATTGAGGTTAGGGTTTGATCATAAAGTTAGTCAAAATAAGTAATATATAGGGTTTAAAACCTATTGCATATAGGAATAAACCTTAGAGATCTAAACACAGGTATACTCTGAAGCTCAAGATAGTCCTACATAGAGGACACTACCACCATATTTCCAATAATGGTACTACTGTCTGATTAAGTAACTAATATTCAAGAGGGGTTCTAATATTAGGATCCTATTTATGATACTCAAACTAGATTCCACCTTAGTTTCTAGCCTCTAGATCATCCATCTCAGTTGTTTTCCAGCTAAGTTCTTACTTACATTATTTATTACTATTTTTAGAAAGGTTAAAGTTAGCCGATTCTATAACAAATCAATGGTTGTATTTATTGAATATTATTACCCTAATTTAGCATGCTTATCTCTTTAAAAACATGGGATTTAAACTTGTTAAGTTTTAAAAGGTTAAAACACTTTGTATGAGTTTTGAAGAATTTCCCATGCCTTTTTTGAGTAGTTAGTTGCTGCTATTATGGGATATATGTCTTTTACCATTGTTGTTTCAATAAAATTCATGGTTTTTGTATCTTTCCTCCTTATCTCCTTCAACTAATTATTTTTTGAATTTGAAAATGCATTGTAGGCAACTTGGTCAGTCACATCTGTGAGCCCACTAACTCACACAAGTCATTTATAACCATTATGGACTTCATCTTCTTAGCCCAGACATCATAATTTTACTATCAAAAGTTAGAGGATGCTTCTATATTTTAATATTTATTTCAGACATACTACAACTATGGATTTGATATCAGGTTTTGGGAGTGTAACCCAAGTGAGTAGCTCAAAAGATAGAGGAGTAAGGAGAAAGGAGAAAAATACAATGCATAAAAAATAACCAGTAGAGAACATGGGAAGCATAGGTTATTAAAACTCACACACACACACACATTTTGTGTGTGTGTGTGTAAGGATTCAACCAAATGTTAGAAAATAGATTACATACTAATAAAAATCTACGTCTATTATAACTACTATTATTTTTATTGATTAGTTACAAATATTTTCTTAAGTGTAATTGTGCATTCATCATTTGATCTTTTATGTTATGCTCTATGCAGTATTCCATAGATTATATTCATTATTCTCAGCCACTTCAAATTGTTATCTTCTCCCTTTATTTTTATGTTATTCTCTATGATTTTATTCTATTACATTGTGTTTTCTATTTTATATTGCATATATATCTCAAATGTTCTTTTCATATTTTTCTATTTACCTTTCCTACTCAACTAAACAACTCAAAATAAATGATTAGTACATTTAATATGGATTGGGGGGTTCAAAAAATATCTTATTGTAGGAGATATTTGATGTTGGGAAAGAGTGTTTCCATAGGTGGGTGAAGGAAAATATTATAATATTAAATAAATCATCATTTTTTTTAATCCTTGTTTGGATGTTTTATTCAATCTATTTATCCCATCTCTTATATTATCAAAATTCTCATAGTATACTAATTACTTTCTTGTTCTTATTTTCTACTTTAGCTAAACGATTTTTTCATGTAGATATTATGATTCACCTTTCTCTCATCCACTTCTCATGAAATCACATCCTGATCCCAATTGAGTGGACTATTTCATCTCTGTAAGATATTGGTATCATTGTTTTCTCCACCATAAATATTTTAATAAGGAATGGTAGTTTTTATATAAATTTTATCCTCACTCTAATGATTAAATCATAAGCAATCTCAAAATATATAGAAGTAGATTTTATTTTAGATAATACCCATAAATAGTAGTATTAATCTAGTTCTTAATTGCATGTGTTCATGTGTCATATGATGTTATATCTCTCTCACTTTTAGGAATTCCATTCAAATTACTCCATTTTTTGATGCTGAAATTAATACTGATCCAACTATACTAACCATTCACCAAGTTTTTAAAGATATTTACATAAGAATATTTCATATTTATTTCCATTATACATTAAATTACTATGTTATCTAAATAAATTCCAAAATTTATTGCTTCTTGTTCAAAAAAATGTTTTATTCTTTCATCAATCCAATTCTACACATCTCATTCCCATGGTAGTCATCCTAACATATTTTCATACCAAGATTTTTTGTAAAACTAACAACAGAACCATTGTTATCTAGTTTACCAAAAAGAATTTCAAGAAATGACTAATGTTGTAGCTTATGTATTTTCATGAGTGCTTCATAGGCATTCATATTCACCCAAAATGTTCATGTGACTAACAACTACTCATTAAATATTCATACTAAATTAAGCTCTATCTCAATCCATATAAATTCATTCATATCAAACATTATAGATAATTAATATATGTACATACTATACTAAAACATGAATGATTTTACAATCAAAAAATTTCCTTGATTTATATTAGAGAAAAGTACTATTAGTTATGGAATAATAAAACCAACTTCTTCCCTATGAGTATTAAAATCAAACATAACTTTTATAATGTCATCCCATCTTCTTAACTATTCATTTCTCATGCTTATAATTATGTAGACACTAAAATATGGTATTAAACACTTGAAAATGTTAGCCTTGTACTTTCATCTTAATTGACTTATGTGTGCAAATAAGGATCTTGTACACTCTTCTCTTATATCTACATGATTTCTATGGTTCTAACTTTCCCAATTTGTTATTAGTAACCTACAATAATTCCATAGTTCGTGCTTAACCTACTAATTAGCATACTTAGACTATCTGTAGATCAAAAAATTAATATTCCCATTTTTCAAATGAATATGTCATACACCTACAAAATTATGTAAGTGTCCAACTTTGATGGACCTATGCTTGTGTCAAACAATAATCATTTTAAAAGTTCAAAGCATCTTTATTGGTTATCCTATACATTTGACATGTTGGAGGCATGGTAAATTAATCAAATATTCTCATATAACTATACAACAGGTCTAATCCTATTAGATCATATATGACTCATAAAAGATACACCTATACACATTTTAACATTAAGAATGACTTTTTGTAGTTTCCCATTTTAGAAATAAGTCAAAAATAGGAAGTCCTAGTGAATTATACAACACCTAAGCCAATTAATGTTTTCCATTTTCAAATTCTAAAAGATAGATTATATATTGCATTTATAAAATGAGCACCATTGCAAACATACACCTATTGGGGAGAATTGTGTGTTTTAAATTCCCTACTTAAGAGTATTGAATACTATTTTATAAAAAGATTTGAATTAAATACAATGAATTAATCATAATTTTGATAAATAGGTAGAATATAGTATAGTGTTTTAAATATGCCTATAGACATGAAACTAAAAGAAATCATGTATAATTTATGAAACTAAGGCAATGTGAATAAGAATAGACTATGCTAAAGTGAGATGTAATTAGATTTTTGTGTTTTAGCTAACTTTACTCACTAAAAAAAACAAAAATAATGATTGAGATGAAAACCTAGAATGTTCCTATAATTTGATTCTTATAACCCTTCATGGACACAGGTGTTAAATTAGTACATGAGTGTCAAGTATTGGTGTCCTCTACTTGGCATTGGTGTTATCCAAAAAATTCTTAAATTTTAGGGCACAACCCTATATGATTCTATTAATTAGGCTTGTTTGTAACTAATTTGTATTTATATGTGCACAATATGTTAATATGTAACTCTTTGAATATCCAAACCTTAGCTTGTGTGCCACATGGAAAACAAGTGTTGTAAATGAGTAAAATAGTGGTTAGTGGGTGGAATTACTCTAGACCTCAATACCCTAATGTACTAAGCACTTATTATATACCAATTCTCTAAATATGGATCAAACCTCCATGTAGTTCTCCCACTTAAGTGATTCATGTGAATGTGCTCTTTTGACTATATGAATTCATCTCTATATGGCTTGAGTGCTTGATCACATTGGCATAAGGATGCATAAAAGTAAACTGAGATTTGGTTAAGGACTTTTTGAGGGTCTTAGAACTTGACTTGGAGTAAATAGATAACTTTGGTTCAATGTGAACTTGTATATAACCCTCTGAATATATTTTTTTCAAGTTATGTAATAAGTGAATTAAATATGCCTTTATAGTAGTTTCAAGGGGAAGATCATGTGCTAGGATTCCTAAGGGTAAAAATGTCTACTTAAGGAAGTGTTCCATTTTAGAAATTAACCATTCATAACATGTAGGCTTGAGTGGGAAATAAGGATATGAGTATTAGGCACTAGTGTCCCTATTGGGTGTTTATGTCCAATGGGGCTAAGTTTTAAGTTTTGGGTCCAAGCTAAGAAATAAAAATGTATATAGTGTTTTCAAAAGTTTTGACAATTCCATATTTGACAGATGATGGTTATTAGAAAAAATAGGTCTTATTTTGAACTTAAGATAAAATTTCATAGCAATAGAGGTATATATTAAGTGAAAAATTGGATTAAGGATTAAAAAGGATAAATCAACCATGATCAAAGACTTGTGGCTAGATCTTAGTTACTACATTTCCCCCTTTAATCTAGAAATACAACTACTTGTTTAAACAAGAGTCATATACCTTACTATGTATAACACACTTTGTCTTTGAGATATTTAATTCAATTGTGAAAGGAACCTTACTTTTTAAAACCCTAAATAGTTACATACTTCATTTTGGAAACTAAAATCTAAAAATGTTTGAATTTTTAAACTTTGAAAATTATTTGATCTTTGAAGCATTTGTAGTTTGCTAAAATTTGACAATTTTAAACATTTGATTAGATTTTTGAAAAATTTAATTTGAGATAAGAGTATGGAAGGAATAAACCTATTTTATTAAAAAAATTTATTACTCCTTAATTATTTTGATTTGTGAGGATGCTTCCTTGAATAATTGGATAACTTATGCCTCTCATGAAGCATATGGCGAAGATGGTTCCTTAGTTTTACCATTGGAGAAGAATGGGGGTGATCAAAACCCAACTTATAAAATATGTAATTACACCCATTGAAGCATTTAATACGTCAATTTAACTCATTTATTTTTTACAATCCAAAGATGTAAAACTTGTTAAAATTCACAATGGATTTGCTCACACAATGCTAGAGTCACAGTCTCTCTAGGCTTTACACTATATTCTATGAATTGAATTGGATACTATAGATAGCTTATGATCAAATAAAATTTTTAATTCATAAAAAATTATAACTCAATTCTTCCGTGACCATAAAACATCCATTTAAAATGAATAATATGAGTATAAATGAATCAATATCATTCCCTATTTGGAACTATAAAGTTGTGAATGTGTATTGTGAATCTAAATAGTGTTGTGAACATAAATATTTATCATACCACCACACTTTAACTATAAATTTAAAATTGATGATATATTCATGTCACATGCTCCCATATATGTTCCAATAACTAACTTTTTCAATATATTTGAAATTCTAAAACTATGATTGTGCCAATCTAATTTTTGACACCCTTATCTAAAGGATATGGTGAATATGAATACCCCACCTTCAATGTTAATGAACTTCTTGTGTCACAACGAATCTATGGGTGACCCACCATGAAGGAGGACTAGTTGATGTCTCATCATTTTAGAAATATGGTATAAAGTTTGGAATAAAATACAAACCATGAATCATATGATCACTCAATCTATTCATCTAAATCTGATGATAGAAATCAGATGAATCATGGTATTAATCTTAGAACAAAAGATAAACCTTGAAAATATGATGATATGCATTCATCAGATAGCCATGAATAATCTAATCACTCAATCTATTCATCTGACAATATTTTCCTTGGCTGAATAGATAATTAATGTCAACCTTGGAACATAAGACAAACCCAAGAGGATTAAACTTGGGGCCACACTTATTTTTAAAGAATTAGAGATCTTCCTAGATCTTCTCAAATAATTCTTTGACATATTAGCTTGGTTTTATGCATACATTCTAGGGTGGATTCATATTTGATCATTCATCACTTGGTTTTCCATCCAAATGCTAAGCTTTGTAAGCAAAAAATTTGTAAAATGCATCTAAACATGGCACTTTTTGTTATAGAAGAGCTATAATAATTTATAGAATTGGGCTTCATCCACTCTATTAATTATTCTAATTGTATCTCCAACATTTTACGTATCATTAAATTAAATGGTAGAATCTACATTTATACCAATTTTAGGGACATCAACAAGGCATTTATAAAGGATGATTTCCTCCTACCAAACATTGATATGATAATTGAATTGATAGTTGGCTATGAAATGTTTTCCTTGTGGATGGTTTTTAAAGTTATAATCAATATATATTGCACCAGAAGACTAACACAAAACATCTTTTACTACTCCATGAGGAACATTCTGCTACCAAGTCATGCACTTTAGATTAAATAATTTTGGTGTAACATATTAAAGATCCATGAAATGATGCATGATAATGTCAAAGATTATTTTGATGACATTTCAAGTAAATCTAGAACCTAGATTAAACATCTTACAATTCTCAAGATTATTTTTGAGAGACTAAAATATTACAAATTATGGTTAAATCTTAATAAGTATGTATTTGGTGTCACATTCAAAAAACTCTTGGGATTCATTATTTCCTAACAAGACATTGAATTCAATCTATATTAAGTTAAAACCATTACTAATATGCCTCCACCACAAAATCTCAAGCAACTTCAAAGTATCCAAAGAAATCTTTAGGGCATTCACTGCTTCATATCACAATTAACAAATCAATTTCAACCATTCACAAAACTTTTAGAGAAAGGGGCATAATTTCACTCAAGTCTATAATGTCAAAAAACCTTTTAATTTATTAATAAGTATCTCTAAATACTTTATTATTATCACTACCAATGTTAGTAGAATCATTTCTTATTTACATATCAATAACACAATATGCCTTACGATCTCTCTTAGATCAACATGATGATTATATAAGAGGAAGGGTCATATATTAACTCAGTAAAACATTAGTGTAGTATGAGCTTAATTAAACTCCAATTTAAAATGCATGTCTACCAGTTGTCTTTAGATCCCAAATTTTTTTCCATTGCATGCTAGAAAATAAAACCAAGCTCATTTCCAAGATCAATCCTCTGAAGTATCTCCTATAAATATCAACCATCATAGGGTGAATAGCCAAATTGATCATTCTTATTATTGAATTTGACATTTATTACATAAATCAAAAATTAATTAAAGGATATGTTTTGGTAGATCAATTAGTAAATCCCCTTTGTCTGATGCACAATCATTGACTATATGGTACCCTAATGAATCCATCCTAACAACTAATGAGTTACATATGTGGAAGCTTTATTTTTATGGCTTCTTCATCACTCATGGCTTGAAATCCAAGTTTATTATTATCACACATCAAATCAATCTCATCCTAAAGTATTTCATAATCATATTTCCTTGCACCAATAACATCACATAGTATAAGGCACTTATTGTGGGGCTTCAACTTTCTTGTAAATGCAATGTCGAACAACTAAAAGTTTATGGTGACTCTTAGCTTATAATCAAATATACAAAGGATAATAAGATTTTCAGTTATAATAACATGGTTGGAAATATTAAAAAATAGTTTTATTAGATCACATTCAAATAGGTTCCACAAGCCATTAATAATTTCATAGATGCAATGGATATTATTTGATCTCTGCTTGAGATGACTCTAAACACATAATAGCATCAAATCCTAGTTGAATAAATTTTATTTTTGGCCCATCAATATCTTGCATCAAAAGCTATATCTGAAATCATTGGTCTCTTCCCTTTGATATCAAGACATTTATAATTACCTTCATGATAACATCTCACTCCTAACCTTAACCAACACCATCAAATATTCTTCATTCAAAAATCATCTCATTTCATTATTATTGGAATCATGCTCTATTAGTGAGGATATGACAAAACTCTACTACAATTTTTTAATTTAGATGAGGCCCACTTGGTATTAAAGGAAGTTAAATATATCATTTTTTTGGCACATACCAGTGGTATAGTCCTAAAAAAATATACTTTGAATTAGGTATAGTTGGTCAACCATGAATCATGATAATAGTCAATACATGAAAAAACGTGTGGCATGTCAGAACTATGGATATCTTATCCTTTCTCTATAATAATAACTTAAGCCTATAAAAACTACATGGAATTTTTACATATGGGGGTTCAATTAACCACTCCTCATCAAATGGCCATAATCAAATTATCATAGCCACTGAGTACTTCACCAAGTGGGTGGAAAATATGCCACTCACTTCTATCACAGGTATGGATATTTATAAATTCATCCTTAATCATATTATTTTCCACTATGGTATTCCCTCTATCAATATTTATGATAATGGTAAATCATTAAATAATAAATATGTCAAGACCTTTTGCAAATATTTCCACATCCAATATAATTAGTTCATACCATATCACCCTTAGGGTAACGACTAAGCAGAGGTAACTAATAAAATAATAATAATAAATATAAATAAAATCATCATCAATATTGTCCATGATTGGAAAATTCATAAATATATTGCTTTATGGGCTTATTATACAATCATTCTTTATCTAACAGGCACTATTCCTTATTCATTGGTCTTTAGTGTTGAGGCCATCTTACCTATCAAGATCAAATTTCCCTTTTTACATATATCACTCCAAGCCATCATCAATGAAGAAAAGTATCTGGTTACATGACATTGGGAGCTATAAATCTTAGATTAAAAATGTCTTCATTTCCTCAATCACCTAAAATCATATCAAAATCAACTGTACAACTAGTGCAACAAGAAAATTTAGCCAAGAGAGAGTGAGATTGGTGATCTATTCCTTAAATAGAATCAAATTAATATAAATGTTTATATGAAAATAAGGTTAAGTTCAAACATAATTGGCTTGGAACCTATGTCATATCACTAAATTTAGTTTAGGAACATAAAAATTGGCTACTCAAGATGGTCAAGAATTGGATGAACTAATAAACATCATGCACCTGAAGATGTTCTACACCTAAATCATGTCTTTTATATCATGTCCTTTTATATAGTCTATATTAAAAAAAAATCTTTGTCCAGTGGTGAAAACTAGTTCTATAGGGCCCTTGGATAAGCACAGTGATTAAAACCAATCTCCAATGTCACTCATGATAGGATCTTATCTATAAGCATTATCTAAGATGCATCATTAACTTGGGAGAAGTCCATCCATTATATCCTCTCTTATCTCATCATCTTATCTTTATTTCCCATTTCATTTATCATATCATATCAATCATACCATCATCCCATTTGACCTTGGTTATGGATTATATACATAACAGTGTTTTGGGGAAACATTCAACATGATAAAATAGTTGTCGTACTAACATTGACTGATTACCAATGCATTCAAAAGATACTGAAATGAAAGAAAGAAGAAAACTTAGCTCTGCTTAGTGGAGAACCAGAGGTGCAGAATGCTTGTTTTCATTATGGCTGATGTAGAAGACTTCATGCAACTTTTCAATCTGGTGTGGAGTGAATTCTGTAGAGTTCCTCAGCCTGGAGAGTGATGATAGAATGTTGATGCCTCCTCCAAAGCCTGCCTTTGATGTGCAAAGAGTCAAGGAGCAAGAGAAGTTGGATTCAAAGCAAGGGGATTAGCGTTCGCCTGAGAGAATTCACATTTGGGTCTGAGAATTCACCTTTAGGTCTATTTTAAGCAACTGACATCGGTGATAAAGCCGACATCGATTTACTATTGATCGACGTCGGTAGCTAGAGAATGGGTAAAAAGGATATTTTTGGCCTTTTGCCCGTTCTTCCATTTGCCAAGGTTAGTTGTCATTGTTAAATGGTCCAAAGGTGGGTTTAATAGGTGTGAGAATTAGTGGGAGAGTTGAAATAGGTCTTGGGTCATTATGATTTGTCATAGGGTGATAAATGGCCTAAGAGCTAGGAATCCAAGGTGAGGTGACTAGGGGGGATTATTAATTTAAAATAAGGATTTTAAATTAATAAAGTATATGTTAGGCATGATGAAGTTAGGGACCAAAGGGGAGTTGACACTATTTTGGTGTCTACATTTGCCCCTTTTTGTCTTGTTGGTTGTTCTTGACGAACTGCAAGACAAAAATAGGAGTAGGTTACCTCAGGTATGGGATGAGGTATATGTTGCCCCAAGAATGATGATGAGGTATCCCCCCCTCAAAGCAGGAGTCAAGGGAAGGTAACCTGATATCGGGTGCCGATTTGATAAGTAGTGGATGTGTATGGTGAAGTTTGAGTGTGAATGCTGAAATAGTTATGATTGCACGTATACCACTTCACATGATAGATATGTCAAATTGTTACAAGTCAAGGTCGAGGAGTGTTAAAATTAAAATAACCGGTCCCCAACTTTTACTCATAGCTGATTGGTTAAACAATCATAGCTGTAGCTCCAATGGCCATCGTGTTCCAAGTATCCTGGGCCTAGGAAGTGCTCCTAGAAAACATGAAAATGTCACAAGTAGTGGGGATCAACTAGAGAATGATCCAATACTTGTGAGTGTCATAGTGTGAGGCGCACACAATTTTGCTATCTATTCATAAGGTAGCGTACATGCAATCAAAACAACCAAGGCATAGTTGTCTCAAAAGTGGTCATGGTTGTGGTCTATGGAGATAGTTGTGATCTCCAGTGTGCCCCATGAGAAGTCTAAGGTGAATTCTACTGTTAGAGCTGGTTGTTTGGTCATGATTTTAGGCTTGATATAGATGGGTGGTCCATTAGATGGATGGATGAAGGAATGGTCAAGCTAACCTCAGAAGAACCTATGCCAACTGAGTGCTACCTATATTGCCCCTATTTGAAAGACCTCAGGCCAATGTAGTTCTCCTAAAAGGGGAAGAAGAGGGTAGGTTATGGATTGGTTTGGACTAGGTTAAATCATGGTTAAAGGTTATATGATTGGCCTATCAGGTAGACAAATGAACAAATGGATGGTGGATGTCATTAGGGAGATGAATGGGTGAATGGATGGAGGAATGGCTAAGCTAACCCCAGAAGACTGAGTGCTGCCTACATTGCCTCTATGTTAAGGGCCTCAGGCTAATGTAGTTCTAGTCAAAAAAGAGGAAGGGTCAAAGTCATTGATAGTTGTCTTGGTCGGGTTAGTGTTCTAGCATTTCCCATATATGTGATGGTGCATGCTTGAAATGATAAGTCATGAAGATGTTACAACCTTTTCCATGATGGTGTATTCTGTAACATTGGTTGTGGTTTTTCATCCCTAGCAATTTTCCATATTTGTAATGGTGTATGCCAAAAATGAAATGAGTATATTTATGCTTCAGCAAGTAATGGTTTATGCTTGACATAAATTGTGTTTGGTTGTTAGTTTCCATGTGTATTGTTTTCCATAGAAACTAGTGTGTATGGGCTATGATGTCATGTTAATGGATTGGTTGGTTTGGTTTGGTTGGTTATAAGATGATTTGGTTGTATGTGACAAAGGTGTGTAAGAAGTGAAAGGTGTCTTGCACTTTCATTGAAAAGGACCATAATGATGGCATATATAGTGTTTTTGCAAACAAAAGCCTCATTCATGCATTACGTCATTGACCATTGATATATGTTAGAGAAGTAGTGTAGTCACTTGACATTAAGTGAGCTCAAAATACCTTGAGTATGTTGGGGTAATAGGTTTGATTATGTGAGATGTGAGGATAGTGTAACCCTTTTTAGCAAGGATAACTTTGCCCCTTTTATAGGTGACCCTGAGAATGGCTATAGGCAAGTCCATGACTTTTTTTTTGGTAGACTGATCAATGCGGGAAGTCTACGTGGGGATGGTGTTTTTTTTTGTGGTCATATGTGAAGCTGATCAATGTGGGAAGCTTCTGAGAGAGTGTTGTTTGTAGCACAATTTGGTCATAGCCATCCTTTAAGGGAGTGGTCTATGTTCTACTTTATATATTTGAATGTCTTTAAATAGCTATCCTTTAAGGGAGCAGTCTATCAATTATAGCAATTATGCAGTTGTCCTTTGAGGGAGCAGTCTACATTTATGGTTATGACTTTTGAATAGGCATCCCAGTTTGATATGTTTTTGTTTTGGACTGGACTTTGGTCATGGACTTGACTATAGAGGTTTAAGGGTTTCCCTTTTATTAGGACAAAGCATTCATGCTTGACAAAAGGGTTGACTAATGTTTGTAGGGTTAAGGGTTGAGAGGAATAGGAATGACGATGATGGGGATTGCTCAAGGGATGAGCTCAAGTTAAATATCAAGTGAATGAGTACTTGATTAATAGTAGAATGGTCATAGATGCAAGGCATTAAGGGGCTCAAGTTATGGCTGGCCTTCAAGAGAAGACAGATGATAGGTCCCTGATCCATACTTGTGCATTATGATATAAGGTCTGAGCCAATTAGGAGTGAACTTGCCTCATTTACTTCTTTCCATATGGGTCATGTGTTGGTTGTAGCAGATTCATCATCTATTATGTTTGGATAAATGAGAGGGAGAGACCTAGATACCCCACCTAGTTGATAGGTAAGGGGTTCCAAGCGAATGGCATTTATGCAAAAAAAACTAGGAGGGATGGAAACCACTGACTCCATAGGTGAAGATGGGGGAGTAGGTGAGTTTGGAGGTGATTGTTATATGATAGGTTTGGGGTGAGGGTTTTTAGAAGTTTCGGTAGGTTCTGTAAAACCCAAGCCATGTCGCTTCTTGGCATTCTTTATGGCCTCGTCATTTGGTGGTTCGACGGGCTGGTGGGAGCCTTGTTCATATCGCCCAAAGCCAAAGCCCTTCCATGCACACCTATAAAGATAGGTATGAGTGAAGTTTGGGTTGCCAAGAAAAGAGAAGTCAGACATAAATAGTTGGGGTGATGAAAGAGGATTTGCATCAGTGGGAGCTCGATTTAGCCCTCCATAGATGAGATTTGTTTAAAGATTGGGAGGACCATAAGGGATGACCATTTCGATATGATGGTCATATCTAGGATTATGATGAAGTTTCCCATACTCTTGAGGAGTCTGGAACATGTCCAAGGTGAGTAAACGATACTCCCCAAGTGAAATATGTTGGAAGGTATCTTCCATAGGGTCTTTTATTGTCACTTGAGGAGGCAGTGAAGGTGTAACCACCGTTTGCATACTTGTTGAAGCTTCCATGGGTGGAGGTGGTGTTTAGGTCGATGTGTTTAAAGGAATGAGAACATCATTGGGTCGATAAGTTGTGTTGCATGTCTTGAAAGGGGAGGGGTCTGTAGGAATGACATGGACTTGACCGTCGTGTTCAAATTTGACACAACGGTGTAATGTAGAAGGGACACAGGCCATGGCATGGATCTAAGGTCGTCCTAATAACATGTTGTATTAGAACTCCCCTTCGATGATGTAGAAGAGCTCTAGGACTATTCGTGGGCTGACACGATTATGTAAGATGATGGCGCCAATGGTAGTGGTAGTGGAGTCATTGAAAGATCAAAGAATTGCATCAGTCTTTGACACAATTTTTTGAGAGGGCTAATTGGTCATAGGCATGGGTGGAAATGATATTGATGCTAGTTCCCCCATCAATCATAACTCACTTGACGTGAGTTTGATCAATGTAAGCTGTGATGAAAAGGGCATCATCTTGATCTTCCAAGTTGGAGGTAGGAATTTCAAAATCGCTAAAGGTAATAGAGGCAACGGTGGGTAATGATTAGACTAAGGTAGTTAGTTATTGGGTATCCTCGGGTTGGACCTCCATTGCCTGTAAAGCTTTGATTAAAGCTTGACAATGTTGTGAAGAGATTTGAATGAGGTCATATAAAGTCATCCTCATGGGAGTTTGGTGAAGCTGTTTCACTATAGAATCATGGATTGCCTCCGAAGAAGTGGGTTGGGATGTACTCAAGATAGAAATATTGGGTTTTAGTGGTTGAGCAGGTTTGACAAATGGGTAGGTCTAAGGAATAACAACTTTCTCTTTTGATTTATCCTTTAAAGTTTGTGACCTAGTGGCTACATGGATGGTGTTAATCTTGAGTAGAGGGGGCAAAGGAGGTAAAGGGACCATAGTCTGATGATGGGATCCTGATGAAGGTGGAGAGGTTGGAAAGATATTAGATGGTGTCAGAGATTTGTTGACAATATGTTCAACAAGAAGGGTGTCTTTTTCCATGTATTAGCGAATGACAACCTTGAGGGCATAATAATTTTTAGTGTCATGTCCAGGTGTGTGATGATATAAGTAGATTTTAGTGTCATCGAACCAAGATGGTTTTGGTCTGAGAGGTTGAAATGGTTTAATAGGTGGAAGAGTGATGTTAGAAGTTTGAAAAAATTGGCGTATTATCAAAGCATATGAACCCATTAATGGGTCCGTGCTTGTTGATGCACTAGGTGTTGATGACTTTTGTTTTGGAGTTGTTGAGGGAGATTTTTGTACCACCTCTTGGGTTGGTGGTGTGGCCACTCGTGTAGATGACACTTTCTTTGTGAGGGGTGCCAAATTTTTTAGAGGAGGTATGTTTTTAGTGGGTAAAGGGAGTAATGGAGGCAACTTGTTTTTGATAGGTGTTGGAGTAGGGAACACTCCTATTAAGGTAGAAGGATGTGGGCCCAAAATGGAGGGCAATGATGATGGTGGAGGAGGAGTTCTCCGACGTGGTTTAATAGCCTTCCTTAATATTGTGTGAGGACTACTATTATGGGGGGCGAGATTCAAATCTACCTTCACTTGTGGGTGAGTGAGGTTAGATATGGGGTGAACACTGAGGGATTTAATCGGTTTTGGTACAGTGGATGTTTTTGAGGGTTTAGGTTCAGATGTGGATGGTTGAGCTTTTGAAGATTTGGAAGTAGAAACCTGGTCCTCATTGGAGACTTTGGGAGATTTTGCCGAAGGAGGGTCGTTAGTACAAGATGAGATGGATTGTGTAAGATAAGGAGCTTTGAGTCACTCCCATGATGCCTCATGCTTGACGTTCCTCAAATGGAGAAATCCTAAGTTATCAGCGAATCAAGAGAATGGTTTTGAAGATGTGGGATGAGGCTTTGGTTTTTTATAAGATGTGGGTGGTTGTGAGACCAGGAATGTGCTAGATGCAACGATCTTAGGCCAAAGGCGTGAGAGAGCCATTACTAAATCATCTTCGGTCAAAGTAGGTGAAGGGACAAGTTCTTCTCTTAGTGGAGAAGGAATTGGAGAATGTGACTCCTCAAGAGGATAAAGGGCAGGGATGATTGTAACTTCTACTTGTGGTTAAAGAGTAGGAAAGTTATGGTCCTCCATTGGTAGTAGGAAGGATGAAGGTGGGGCTAGTGGCGTTGGTACGGTTAAAGCATCCTCTAATATAAGAGGGGTAGATGGAGGACTATTAGGAGAAGAAGACTCTTCTTCCTGTGAAGGAGAAATAGGAGAAGAGGGTTCTTTTACCTGTGGTGGACAAATAGGAGAAGAAGGATCTTCTACTTGTGGTGGAGGGATAGGTTGATTAACCTCTTTGGTTTGTGGAAGAGGTTGGTTAGGGATGGAAGGAGAAATCATGTTGACTATGCGTATATTACACTCTTGGGGGTCATTAGCCATGGTTTGAATGTTATTTTGACTAGGGGGATGGTTAGGGAAAGGTTGTCTAAAGATGTCTATGTTTTGGTTAGGTGGCGCGTTCGGGTTATCCAAAACAAGATCCCCCTTGTCTAGCATGTCTTGTATGATGTTTTTGAATGTTTTACAGTTATTTATGTCATGGACCTTGACACATTGATAATTATAGAAGTCATTCTCCCTATACCATGTAGGGATGGCTTTTGAGGGGTCAAATTGAGGTGGTGGTCAAATTTGGGGGAGGTTGAGGACTCCCTGTTTGACTAGTTTATCCAAAATGGAAGCGTATGACTCTCTAATTAGAGTGTATTGACGCTGTATGTATCATTTTTGGAATTGTTTTGTGATGTAGTCTGATGTGGATGTTTGAGATGGGTTGGTCGTGGTTGATGATGATGATGATGATCTAAGTACCACAACATTTGCTGATCCCTTAGATTTGGAATTGGAGGAAGAAGATTTGGAGGAAGGGTCATTTGATTTTGCGTTAGGGTTTTTACTATGCAATTTGACTTTATTTTCTTTGACAACATAGAGTTCAAGATTCCTAGCCATGGTGAAGGCTTCATCAAATGTGCAGAATGTTTGGACCCGCAAAGTAGATGAGATGTGCTTAGCACATGCTCTAGAGAAGAGCTCAATGAGCTCTAGTTGAGGTAAAGAAAAGGAGAGTTGGTTGATTAGGCCTCTCTAATGGGAAACAAAATCAATGATTGATTCATCATCTAATTATCTGATAGAATATAGGTCCGTGATGGAAACCTTTTTAGTGATGTTGATTGAAAAGTGGTCAAGGAAAAGTTGAGCTAGTTGAGTGAAGGTAATTAGAGAGTGACTGGTAATAGAACTATACCAATCGAGGGCAACACCAAAAAGTGACATGGGAAAAGTGTGTAGTAATAATGCATCATCATGTGCTATAAGGTAACAAGCGTGTCTAAACGCTCGTAAATGTTGTTGTGGGTCCTCTTTACTCTAAAAATGAGTAAATTTAGGGAGTTCCCACTGGTTAGGATATGGTTGAATAGGCACCGAAGGGTGAATGGGTTCATTGCAGATTTGTTCATATGAAAGAACATTGCTTGAACCGAAAATGGATGTCTCAAGGTTAGACATCTTATCCATCAAAATATTTATTAGATCAGCTGATGGATTGGCAGGTGGGGCACCCCCTAGGTTGTAAGGTACTTAGAAGGCATTAGGAGGGGCATATGACGTACTTGGTTGTGCTTGTATAGGCATAACATATTGGTAGTTCATCATAGGGATTGATGTTGAGGTCAAGGGGGCTTGTGCCGTGAAGTTGGAAGACACAAGTTGACTAGATACCACCAAAGGTGGTTGAATGGTGGCATTGGTAAAAGTGTAGGTGTTCACTCCTATATTTATAGGTGCAAGAGTGTGTGGAGTTGAGATAATCAAGTTCTGATATGGTGTAGAACTTGGTTGAATTATGTGTGGTTGAGGGGGTAATGAAACCCTGATGGAGGTAGGTCCAAAAATAGATGGAGAGGCCAAACTTTGTGTATTGGCCATGGTCAGGTGACTAGTCGAGGTAATAGCCTGAGTCATTATGGGTTGAGTAGCAGATGGTGTTGATGTCATTGCCACTTCACCCAAAAGGTCTTGTGTTTGGTTTCTCGTGAGGTAGTGTTGGAGAGCCTTGACATTGAGGTCAAGGAATCTTTCAAAGTCTTGGTCCCCTTCGAGAACAATATGGGGTTGAGTTGGGGTTGGTTGGGTAGGAGTACATTCAGTTTCTGAATTATATTCCATTTGGGGGCTTGGTCTAAAAGGTAAAGGTGGGAGTGGTTGTTGCCTTGCATGGTCAACAAGAGTTTTGGTTTGACTACGTGTCAAAACCATCCAAGGCAAAATAGATTCAGGTCCTAAAAATTGTGTTTTTCAGCTTCAGGGAACCAAAATTTGTTTTTAATAGCAAAAAGGTCAGGTTTTAAGCTTGCTATTTGAGAAGAAAATATTTTTGACAGTGACCGACGTCGGTAGAAAAACTGATGTCAGTGAAGAAATTGCCGATGTCGGTCATATAACTGACGTCGGTGAATATAGTCACCGACGTCGGTGGAACCGATGTCGGTGTCTGTCTGTTTCTAGAAACTCAAAGAATTGAAAGTTTTTGGAAGAAAAAGAAAGTTCTGAGTTTGTCTTTGGAGCTAAGAATAATGCATCCTTACTAGCTCAAAAAACTAGATAAAAATAGAAAAGTAGATGAAAGCAAGCAAACTCTAAATGTTAAATTCCTAAGCATAAATTTTAAAGTTGTGTTGGCTTATGCCTTAGAAGAATATGTTTGGTAAGTTGGGCTTTTAGAATGGGTCCTAAAAGAGGTAGTCTAAGGTTGGTTTTGGGTTGAGTTTTGGTGCTCAAAAGTCTGTATTAGGTTCTGTATGTGGCTTGGTGCTAGGAGATTGCTCCCCTCACTTCACGAGCCCAGAGACAAGCTGGGTCGCTTAGCCAATATATACTTCCCCTAGAGTTTATACTCTGCCAGAGAATAGAGTGGGTTCTCCCCTTGGTAGTAAAGTCCAAGTGGGACTACCAGGAAGGGTAAGGTATCCACTAGGTGATAAAATCCTAGTCGGGCCTTGTCTCAGGTATGTTTAGATGTTTGATTTTGTGAAAGTGGTCTGGTCGTGTAACATATGTGCACTACGATTTATTCATAATGCACTTTAACTACTAGATGAGCTAAAAATGCATTCAAGCAGGAATGAGATGCAATATATTTTTAACCCAAATGGAAATGTTTTGTTTAGATGTAAACAAGTGGGGAAAAGGTTTAAGAGCATGAAGTTTCACTACTCTAAGATGCAGGAGAAAGGTGACAAGAAGAAAAAGAAAGAGGTTCTTTTTAATTTTTGCTAATGGTGTCTTTTCAAAAGAAAAAGAGAGAAGAGGAAGGATGCAAGAGGAGAATCTAATGCATTTATATGAAGAGTTTGCCTTTTAGAAGAAATGAACCCAAGGAAAACTCCAGGGTCCCACCGGGCGTGCCATAATGTTTCTACTCATTTTTGCTTTTCACATTCAGAAGAAATAAGAAACTAAAGGATAATGGTCAGGGGTTAGATGATACCCATATGAAGTTGTGCACCATATCTAGATGTTTTAGGAGCTCCTCTTTGGCTGTGGAGGATGACACCTGTAGATAAGAAAGATTTAAACAAAGAAAATGTTAGATGGATATATGGTGGACTGTCAAGCAAAGCTCGATCCCAGAAGTGCAAAGACTTCCTTGAGGGATGACAGTCCACTTGTTGATAAAAAGAGTGTCAGATAAAGAGAAATAATGAAAGACTAAGAAACAAAAAGTAGACAACACGTACCTGTGTTTTACTGTAAGTCTTCCAGAGTCACCAACGTCGGTAGTTCTGCCAGTGTTGGTTGGTCAGTGTTGCTGATGTCGGTTATGTTGTCGACGTCAGTAGGGGCAGCTTGGGTTTTAGGGTATGTCTATGGTCAATATAATGGTCTGGGAGATTTAAAAGGGTTGTGTAGAGATGCGGGACAATGGACATAGTCTTAGGAAGGACGGAGGTAGGGGACAGAGGTGGAAAGAGCACAAGAATGAGGGGAAGGATTTTCAGCCTCTCCAGGAAGAAAGTCAGTTTGTCTCTCAATAGCACTCAAAAATAGCAAATTGACTAATTACCAATGCATTCAAAAGATACTAAAATGAAAGAAAGAAGAAAACTTAGCTCTTCTTAGTGGAGAACCAGAGGTGCAGAATGCTTGTTTCCGTTATGGCTGATGTTGAAGACTTCATGCAACTTTTCAATCTAGTGTGGAGTGAATTCTGTAGAGTTCCTTAGCCTGGAGAGTGATGATAGAATGCTGATGCCTCCTCTAAAGCCTTCCTTTGATGTGAAAAGAGTCAAGGAGCAAGAGAAGTTGGATTCAGAGCAAGGGGATTAGCATCCGCCTGAGAGAATTCACATTCGGGTCTGAGAATTCACCTTTAGGTCTATTTTAAGCAATCGATGTCGGTGATACCACTGGTGTCGGCCGACTATTGACTGACCTTAGTGGCTAGAGAATGGGTAAAAAGGCTATTTTTGGCCTTTTGCCCATTCTTCCATTTGACAAGGTTAGTTGTCATTGTTAAACGGTCCAAAGGCAGGTTTAATAGGTGCGAGAATTAGTGGGAGAGTTGAAATAGGTCTTGGGTCATTATGATTTGTCATAGGGTGATAAATGGCCTAAGAGCCAGGAATCCAAGGTGAGGTGACTAGGGGCGATTATTAATTTAAAATAAGTATTTTAAATTAATAAAGTATATGTTAGGCATGATGAAGTTAGGGACCAAGGGGGGGTTGACACTATTTTGGTGTCTACAAAAACTCTATAGCTTAAGGAATCTAATAGATTATAGGGATAGGAAAAGAATAATGTTACACCCCTAACCTATCATGATAGGAATATCCAAATTGTGGATTAATTATCCCTCTTTGATGTTATGTCACATTCCTCTATGCTTCCATTGGGTTAGTAGGTTGGCCTATGGAGTAACCATGGCCTAGGTAGACTATATATAGGAGGTTGTGGGTAGTTGTTTATCATTATATTTGAGTATTCATTTCTTATTACAAGCATTTGGGAGGTTGCCCCCCTTGAAGTGGCTTATCTTTTATTTATATTTTTTGCTACATTTCCATGTCATTATGATATATTTGTTTTATTATACTTATTTGGTGGAGTAATATCATTAAAAGTGGTATCAAAGCATAGATTTGGGCCACAATCAAGTAAAAAACCCTAGAACTTGTAATTTGGATATATATTAGAAACTATTACTAATTTCTCTACAATTTTTTTACTAGATATGAAAATTCATTCAATAAATATTCCATTCAAATTTCAGCTCAATTGGATCTTTTTTCAAAAGTTATAGCCATTTTAGTGTTTTTCATAAATTTGCTCTATAGTGCATAATTTAAGTAATTTTTTATATTTGTTTAAATTTTTGGAAATATTATAAAAATATAGTTAGGGTATAATCTTTATAGTTTCTCATTTCATTCTAATATAAGTACAAAATCTCTTAATCAAAGTTAGGATAAAAGTGTCAATCAAGGTCGACATTATCAAGCCTTTTTATGGCAGGATCACAAACTAGGGCTTGAGGAAAGGGTGTTGAAACCTAGGCAAAAATAATCACAAGGAATATATGGAGTTAGAAGGGGGATTTACTATATCCTTTATACCAAGGTTCTCTAAGATAGATCACAAAGTGACCCATCTTGACTACAATGTGTAAGGTATTTAAAGTGAGATACAAGGCATACAATCTGATAAAAATTTGTACAGTCTAGTTTAGAAAATATCATGATGGATTTACAAAATAATCATTTAAATCATCCATCTATCACTATTAAACAACCCCAAAAAGGTGGATCTCCAAACCAACCTAATCCAACTCCAGGTACCTTGCCACAATAGAACTTGTTACCAAAGGTAGATATGTGTAAATTTGATGGAAAGGATCCACTCAATTAGATCAACCAAATGGAAAATATTTTTGATCTACATTATATCCCATGTGGATAAAACATTTCCATGGTATCCTTTTATCTATAACTTAAATAATTTATTTGGAATTGATGGTTCTGTGATCAAAATAAAAAGATCACTCTCAGTGTCACTTGGTTAGTTTTTACAGAGGAGCTACAATTACACTATAACAATAGTATGATAGAGAATTACTTCAACCAATTGGAAAAATATGACAAACTAGTTTAGTCAAGTGTTATATTAATGATTTTTAAAACCTATTTTTATGTGTGGAGATAATTTCTGATGAGAACCTGAATGACCTATTTTTGGGAGGCCTCAAAGACCACATTTGACATGAGGTATGCATGTTTAATCCACTTAAGGTTTTTGATTCTATTATCATGGCATGTAGGGCTAAGGAATTTTTTTTAGATAACAATAAGTAACCATTCACTCACTTTAGAGATCATATAATATCAACACCACCATTTCCTCTACCTACCAAATTGACCCTTCAACAAATTGAAGAGAAAAATGAAACATGATTATGTTTCAACTATGAAAACAAGTGGAGAAAATGACATAGATGTTATAAGAAGTTATTCTATATTTAGGGATCCAACAAAGATTATGAATAGTATGATGCCTCCAATTATGATGAGGAAGAGATAGATGAGGTACCTAAATATTCTAAACCTACAATCTCTTGTCATGCACTTTCAAGTATTATCAATCCTTAAACACTTAAGGTGGTGGGTTTCTTAAAGAAATAAAAGGTGACAGTGTTAATTGACTTATTGATCACACATAATTTCATCAACCATAAGTTGGCCACTCAATTAAATTATTTCATTTACCTAGCACTAAAAGTTTAGGTCATGATTGTATATGGTGGCACATTTAATTATTTAGGGAAATGCCATGGTATTAAGCTTGCTATGGGCACGTACAATCTAGATTCTACTATGTTTTATGTTCTCATGGGTGTTGTAGACATTATTTTGTGAGTATAATGGCTCATAACCTTGGGTATTATTGAGATTAACTTCTAAGAATTATTCAAGCACTTTCATTCTGAAGGTAGAAAAATTGAACTACATGGATTATAAATAAAATCTCCACAATTGGTTAGTTCATATCAGATGATAAAAATTATAAAAAAGGGGGCATAAGGATTTATATAAATATTATGTTCCATATAATTTCAACCCATAACATCATCTCCACATCCTGATATATAGATGATTCTTGATGACCACCCATCTATTTTTGAGGCCATGCCAAAATGACTACCACCAAAAATAGAACATGATCATGCCATTCAACTACTTCTAGGGAGTCAACCACCAAACATCAGACCATATATATATCCATATGTGTAAAATAGTGAAATTGAAAAGATGGTCTAAGATGCTACAGGTAGGGATTATAAAGAACAACTAGAGTTCATATTCATCACCAATAGTCATGGTGTGTAAAAATGATGACACATGGTAGAAGTGCCTAGATTATAGGTAACTCAACAAGTACACCATCAAAGATAAGTTTCCTAGTCCATTAATTAAATATTTACTTGATGAGTTGTATGGTTTTAATTATTTCATGAAATTGGATCTTCATTCGGGCACCATCAAATCAGAATCAGGGATGAAGATGTTCATAAAACTACTTTTAGAACTCATGAGGGCTCTTATGAGTTTTTTGTAATTCATTTTGGTCTTAAAAATTCACCATCTACTTTTTATATCTTGATGAACACTATTCATAGGCCTTTTTTAAGGAAGTTTGTGTTGGTTTTATTTGATGACATATTGATTTATAGTAAGACATGGGAAGAAAACTTGCAACATGTGAAATAGGTGTTTATAGTTTTGGAATGATATTGGCTTTATGCAAAGCCATCTAAATGTGATTTTGGAGTATAAGAAGTAGAGTACTTGGGTCACATTATATCCCATGAATGTGTCAAAGTTTATCCTCATAATGTCAAAGCTATGGTGGATTGGTCAATGCCCAAAACTCTTAAATTTTTTTGAGGGTTCCTAAGACTAATAAGTTACTATCAAAGATTTATGAAATGTTATGGAAGCATAACATCTCCACTCACTGCATTGCTAAATAAGGATGCCTTCCATTGGAATAATGCAACCACTAAAGCATTTGAGCAACTGAAAGTAGCTATTTGCAACACCCTAGTTTTATATACTCCAAACTTCTTAAAGACATTCATTATTGAATGTGATGCTTTTAGATTAGGGTTGCTAGTAGTACTAATTCAATAAGGAAGACCCCTTGCATTTGAGAGTCATCAATTCAAAGGTAATAATCTCCAAAAACATGTCTATGAAAAATAAATGATAATTATTCTTCATGGAGTAAAATAATGGAGGCCCTATCTAATGGGTCAACATTTTAAGGTGAAAATGAATCATGATAGTCTCAAATACTTTTTGAAACATAAATTATAATTTGAGGAACAAAAAAATTGGGTAACAAAAATGTTGGGTTATGATTTCTAAATCAAATACAATAAGGGTAAATATAATGTAGTGGTAGATTCACTATCCAAATGAGATACATCCACAAAAGTATTACTTTGGGCAATATCCATATTGCAGGCAGATTAGGTAGATGTAGCTAGGTTAGAGTGGGGGTAGGACAAGGATATATAGGTTCTAATTTAGAATATCTATCAAGGTTATATATCTTCTAAAAAATTTGAATGTAAAGGTAAGGACCTATGGTATAATTATAGGTTATACTTATGCAGGGATTCGGAGTTGAAGCATAAAATTCTTGGAGATTTGCATATATCTCCAATTGGGGGACACTCTAGGTTCTTGAAAACATATCACCGAATCAAGTGAGAAGTATTTTGGAAAGGAATAAAGGGAGATGTACAAAATTTTTATGGTAGAATGATTGATATACTAGCAAAACAAAGCTGAGATAGTTAAGACCCCAAGTATGTTACAACATTTATCAATTCCTAGTCAATGGTGGGAAGAGGTTTCCATGTATTTCATCATGGGCTTGCCTTGTTCTGAAGGTAAGAATGTTATTTTGGTAATTATGGACAGGCTTACAAAATATGCCCATTTTTGTGCCCTCTCACACCCATTTACAATAAATATAGTAATGGTTATTTTTATAGAGGTAGTTCTAATATTACATGGAACCCCAAAAATAATTGTAAATGATCATGATCCTATTTTAACTAGCAATTTTTGGACTAAACTATTTTCCTACTTGGGTACTCATCTAGTTTATAGCTCATATTACCACCCCCAATATGATGGGCAAACAAAAGTGGTCAACAAATGTTTAGATGGGTATCTTTTTTATTTTGTATCAAATAATCAAGAACATTGGGTTAAATTCCTACCACTTATAGAATGGTGGTATAACACATCTTTTCATACCTCTTATAAAATTTCCCCATTTATAGCACTATGTGGTTACCATCCACCTTCCATCACTTCTTCCTTAAGGGTGAAAATCAAGGTTATATATGTGGAAGAGCACATTTAACATCAATAAGAAATTATGGTTGGTTTGAGAGAAAATTTTGTAGTGACACAAAATATGATAAAGTAGCAAGCAAATTAGCACCGTAGTGAGCGACATTTTTATGTGGGTGATTGGGTCTTTATATGTTTACAACCTTACAAGAATATGTGCTTGAAGTAACAAAAAAATGTCAATAAACTTTCTCCTAAGTATTATGGCCCTTACAAGTTTCTACAAAAAAAATGGAAGTGTGGCTTACAAATTAGAGTTTCTTCATTCATCTCGCATACACCTAGTATTTCATGTTTCCTACTTGAACAAGATCATTGGACAAAAAATTTCAACCTAGATAGAGCTACCAAAATAGATGAATAAAGATGAGTCATTTTGAAACTAGAGAATATCCTACAAACATGTACTAAGAGGTTGATAAATAGAGAGATTAAGGAATATCTAATCAAGTGGAAGAACCTGAGTAGTGAGGATGCAACTTGGGAGGGTAAAGTTTTTTTGTAATAACATCTAGAGTAGTTCAATGTTGAGGATAACATTGGTTTGAAGGGGAAGGTCATGTTACACCCATAACCTATCAATATATGAATAGATGACTTGTGGCTTACTTATCCCCATTTGATGTTATATCACATTTCTCTATGCTTTCATTGGGTTAGTAGGTCAACTTATAGAGTAACCATGGCCTAGGTAGACTTTATAGAGGAGGTTATGAGTAGTTGTTTATCATCATATTTAAGTATTCATTTCTTATTTTAATTATTTGGGAGATTCCCCCCTCAAATTGTCTTATCTACTATTCATATTTTTTGTTATATTTCCATATCA
The DNA here is from genome assembly GCA_037957365.1 of Torreya grandis. NCBI lineage: Eukaryota > Viridiplantae > Streptophyta > Pinopsida > Cupressales > Taxaceae > Torreya > Torreya grandis. The sequence goes on from JARHVA010000441.1 coordinate 1,628,322, forward strand.
TTATGATATATTTCCATTATTTTGCTTATTTAGTGAAGTAATATCATTAAAAAAAACCTTATAGTGTCATTTAAATCTTCATTTCTTTCCTCCTTTAGTCATTATCCTTAGTCACTATATCCCCTCATCACTTATCAATCTTATACTCTTGGCTACTAAGTCTAGATTCCCTTTTTCCAAGCTTCATGTTTGTGTATATATTCCTTGAACACTACTCATACACTCTTGCATCCTAACATCTTATGTCCTATGCCATTTTGGCCAACATCCCTTAACCTCACCATCCCTTTTCACTATTAAAAAACTCATTATGTCTATCTTAAACATCTCACCCTATAGCATTTAATATTGCTTAAGGTCAAGATTAAATCAGGTTAAGTTGAATTTTGATTTGTTCACCCATACCAAGGATTTTACATAGGATAAAAAATAAGACACCAATCATGAGTACATAAAAACCACATATCAATAGCATATAAATACTTGTGTGTTCATTTTGTGTGTTTCTTATGTAATATTATATGTTATTATCATGTACACATATTTGTTTGGTCATTAAGTATCTTAGTTGTCTTTTATCAAATGTTTTGGTCCATATTTTTATCAATTCCTAATCATGCATATATGTATATCTCATTAATAATTTTGTAAATATATTTTTCAAATCATTATTATCCACCTTTTTTATCTTATCTTCTATTAGTGTAATAACATAAAATAAATTTGTCATATGAGTTTGTTATACCAATGGTACATTATGTTACAGGATACTAACACACTTTGGTTTTAATATTTGTATATTTTGTGTCAATCCAAAATTCATTATAATAAAACTTCATCATGGCTACAAATAGCATGATGGATACTACCTAGTGCTACATTAATATGATTGTTTAAAACATATTGATGCAGGAGCATCTACGGGTGCATAATATATTTTATTTTATTTCATGTATATTGTATGAGTTATTCCTATAATAGTTATAATTCAAATTGTAATTTTTTATAAAATGATATTTTGGGCAAATAAGGCTAATATAGAATAAGGCAAATCAAAACAATGGATGGATTTTAGTTGGAGGCTGTTGAAGTTGTTGAAAAATTCATGGAAGACTTTCTAAACATAAGATAACTGGCGCCTACCTTGGGTTGAATTCATTTAAGAGGATAAGGGACGTAGAGAAGAAAGAGGAGGATCTCCAGGAAAGAGAAGAGGGAGTTACGAAGGCCATTTGGCCTGTATTATTTTGTTTTTGGAGTAAGTCGAAGGGGATGACAGCGTCAAGTTGAGGATGCAAACCTGCGTTAGAGGAGATGCGGCCATCAAGTAAGGAATATGCAGAGGCGAGTTGAGTGGAATCACCAGCCGAAGACAAGGTGATAAGAAATGACAAAACTAACAAAACAAGTAAGATAGAAATGCAGTCTACAGAGGGGCCGTTTGGAAAGAGGTGAGCCAAGGCAAGTCGAGAAGAATTGTTTGGCATCTACGTAGGAAGGCTTTGCACGTAGACCAAGCCTAAATGAACCCACGTGGAATGTGATCTCTAATTTGAAATCCTTGGAGAGGAGAGGCATTGATGAGGGTGTTATTTTTCTGTAATGCCGTGGACATGGCCGGATAAAAAAATTTGACATCACGATTCGATCTGGAGGGATACGAATGGTAGGAGTTCACCATTTTGACGGAGTGGGCCTTCATATATTTTGAAGAATATTTAAAGCTAGCAAATGGAAGAGCCCACAGAAATCTTTTGGCAGGATGTATCCGTGTAAAGATGTAGCCAAGATATGCACATAACCAATGAATAAGGACATCCAGAGGCATAGAGCTTGAGCATCATTTACGTGAAGGAAGAAAACATGAGGCAACACTTGTACAAGCACTTAAAGAACTAAGGGAGACTCTTAGCAACGCACAACATCAGGTGGTATAGCAAGAAGATAAGCTACGGAGTGAAATTGATCATGCTACATGTACAGAAGAAAGATGTGAGCAGTGACAAACATGGGTATTTGATTCGCTGTAAGTGTGTCTTAATCTACAGATTGTTGTTTTGATACGCCGTGAAACTAAATGTACAAAAGATGTGATTTTAGTGTTGAAAGTTGATGAAGCGTTGCCCCATGGCAAGGTAATTCTGGCTATTTGAATTTGTAATATTCATTGCTAGTTGAAAGTGTCATTTGGTGCACTATGCTGGTATTACTCGGTTTTGAAACTAAAAGTCTATATAAAGGAGTTTCGCTGGTATATCCAGTTTGGAGTCATTTATGTCCTCACTCTGAAAGACTACTATGACAAGTCTGTTCTATATTTGCATAACAGTAAGTTTTTATGCCAGGCTGTATTTTGCATATAATTGTTATTTTACGTTCCCAATTTGGTCCCTTATTTAGGGTACGTTCCTGTTGAGAATGAAGTTTTTACTGTAGCTTCAGTAGAGTATGAACCTCTGCCAAGTGGGGAGTAGGTTTGCTAGAGAGACATGCAAATTTCTTTTTCAGAATATCTATTTTTGAGTGGATAACAACCCAAACAAAGCAAGGCTATAAAATGGCCTATTACTGAGAAGGACTTTGCACCATTTGGTATCAGAGCTTGAAGCTCTTGGGGACTTAGAAATGGATCATAAGTTGCTGCAGAATTTGGAATTGTTGCATTTGTGAATGATGTTACAGTTGTGACAGGAATTGGCAAGGATCAATAGGACAAGCACTGGAAGACTCTGCTGAAGAAAAGGTATGAGAAGTCTATGTTATTTGATTTGAGTTTATTTTGTTTAAAAAAGCAACAGGTGAAGAGAAAGGTAGCCAAGCCATTGAGGCTTAAGGAGAGAAGAAGCCAAGGAAGGCTTATTGAAGATCCAAGAGGAAGCTTGGATAGTTTGCCAAAAGACTAAGGTGAAACAGACTTAGGTGAGGTAAAGGATGAAGTTTTGAGAAGAGTGATAGAGGGACTGCCTAGAAGAAGAAGATCCAAAGCAAGGTAAGCTTGGATTTGTAATTTGAGTTTGATGAAGTGTTGTCTAAAAAATTGCTACAGGATTGAGAAGAGGATCAAAAGACTAGGATGCAAAAGGCCTAGGTGAGATCACGTGGATTGTCAATAGACCAGTCAAGGAGAACAGGCTTGGGTGAGACAAGGGATCAAGAGACCAAGGTGGAAAAGACTTGGGTGAAGATCTCAGAGATGGCAGCATTGTTGAAAGCACTACAAAGCAGCAAGGTATATGAGGGCAGCAAGAGGAAAGTAAGCATCAAAGGTATGACTAATGTTGATTTTGATAAAAAAAATTGCTAGTTTGAAGAAAGAATTAGCTAAGGTTAAGGATGAGTATGAGTCTTGGATGTAGCTGAATAGGAAAACATGGGTATGGCCAATAAAGAAGAGGTTGAAGTGGCCAATAGATCTCCTATTGAAAAGGAGAAGAAGGCAAAAGGATATTGCCATGAAGATGGAAGCCTAAAGAGGCAAGAAGATAAGAAGGTTGCCAAGTGAGCAGCAAGAAGAAGAAGTTGAGAAGAAGGTTCTCATTGAGGAGAACAAGAGAGAAGAGAGAAAAGATGAAGTGCCAGGAAGAGCACTTGAAAAGATGAGAGTGTGGATGAAGAAAGCACTCATGGAGACATTATGGTCTCTTGTTTTTGTATCTAATGCTGTTTTTGAATGGGTAAGTGCAGGTATAAGCAGCCTTGTGAAGGTCAAGAGAAAAGCCTTGGAAAGTGAAGAGATTGGTGCAAGAGAAGACACCAAATGCACAAGTGAATGTGCAGGAGAGAGAAGAGAGTTTTCTGCTGTTGATAAGATGCATTGGTTAATGCATGAAAGAGAAGAGATGGAAGATGAAGCTGAATTCCAAGATGCCATTGAAAGCCAGGAAGAAGAAAGAAGACAGCCAAGCATAAAAGAAGAAGAAAGGATAGATAATCAAGAAGCCATGCAAATGAAGCAGCCCATTAAGGAGGTAAAGTCGAGTTCAATAATTGATTCTTCTTATAAGCATGAAATTGTTGATATGCATGTTAGAGAAGCAAATAGAAAAGTAAAGTTTCCAGTTAACCATGGGTATGTGATGCCTAAATGGTGGAAGAAACAAACTCCCAAGCAAAAGGAGGTGCTGGTACAAAAGCATAGAAGCAGGATGCCTACATGGCTTGAGAAGAGAAATGGTAAGAATGAGAAATAAGTATGGGTGCCTAAGAAAGCAAAGAGAGAAGATATGAGTGTTGAGACAACAACACCAAGAAATCAATGGAAAAAGGTGAAGGATGACACAAGTATATGGAAAGGTAAGTCAATTGCTTGCAATAAATGGGATAATGATGTTTTTGAATCATTTAATAATCTTTTCATGAGAAATAGAAGATGGAAAGTGGCTGTAAAGACTAATAAACAGTAAGGAGAGACTTCTAAAGGGATGGCTGATGAGAAAAGGAGAAAGTATGCAGCAGAACAAACAAGATGGCTTCAAGCAGAGATTGAAGAAAGCAAGGAGACAGAAGGTATGAATACTGCAATTATTTTTGATGAATATACTGATGTTGATGAAGAAGCTGATTTGTAAGAAGAAACTATAAAGTGGATGAATGTAATTATAAAGGATGAAAGACAATCTGGTCCTAAGTTTGATATAGGACATGAAGATTTGGATGAGCTTGTGTTGAGTGAAGAGTTGAAGAGGATAGAAGAGTTGTTGAATCCTCCAAGAGAGTTGTGTAAAGGTAAAAGCCATGGTGAAGGCAGCATTGGAAAGAGTGGAGCAAGACAAGAGCAAAGCAATGAGACCAAGGCAGTTTTGGTCAAGAAACGAGAACAAAAATGTGAAGGCAGCCAAGGGGCTTCATGGCCTCAATGTTTTTCTACTAAGGTTGCTTTTGATGTTTTGAATACAGGTATGGAAGATGAAAACTTTGAAGACATGTATGAAGATGAAGAAACATGGAAGTGGGAGATTGCAGCTGAGAAAGAGATAAGAAGAAGGAAATACAAGAAGAAAACTAAAAACCAAAGAAAGAAGAAAGATTGGTTTGAGAAAATCAATGATTTTGACTTTGCATCATGTGTAGGAATGAACAAGAAGTCCAAGAAAAGAACAAAATGTGGTGCTATGGAACATGTGCATCAATATGAAGAAACAGTTGAGGCAGAGAACAATGGATGGCTTTTAATTGCAGCCAAAAGAGCAAATAAGCATACATGAGCAGGGGCTCATGACAAATTTCAAGCATGGTAGTCTGATGCAGGAGCATCTACGGGTGCATAATATATTTTATTTTATTTCATGTATATTGTATGAGTTTTTCCTACAATAGTTATAATTCAAATTGTAATTTGTTATAAAATGATATTTTGGGCAAATAAGCCGAATATAGAATAAGGCAAATCAAAACAATGGATGGCTTTTAGTTGGAGGCTGTTGAAGTTGTTGAAAAATTCATGGAAGACTTTCTAAACATAAGATAGCTAGTGCCTACCTTGGGGTGAATTCATTTAAGAGGATAAGGGACGTAGAGAAGAAAGAGGAGGATCTCCAAGAAAGAGAAGAGGGAGTTACGAAGGCCATTTGGCCTGTATTATTTTGTTTTTGGAGTAAGCTAAAGGGGATGATAGTGTCAAGTTGAGGATGCAAACCTACGTTAGAGGAGATGCGGCCATCAAGTAAGGAATATGCAGAGGTGAGTTGAGTGGGATCATTAGTCGAAGACAAGGTGATAAGAAACGACAAAACTAAAAAAACAAGTAAGATATAAATGCAGAGTCTACAGAGGGGCCATTTGGAAAGAGGTGAGCCAAGGCAAGCTGAGAGAATTGTTTGGCATCTACGTAGGAAGGCTTTGCACGTAGACCAAGCCTAAATGAACCCACGTGGAATGTGATCTCTAATTTGAAATCCTTGGAGAGGAGAGGCGTTGATGAGGGTGTTGTTTTTCTGTAATGCCATGGACATGGCCGGATAAAAAAATTTGACATCACGATTCGATCTAGAGGGCTACGAATGGTAGGAGTTCACCATTTTGATGGAGTGGGCCTTCATATATTTTGAATAATATTTAAAGCTAGCAGATGGAAGAGCCCACAGAAATCTTTTGGCAGGATGTATCTGTGTAAAGATGTAGCCAAGATATGCGCATAACCAACAAATAAGGACATCCAGAGGCATAGAGCTTGAGCATCATTTACGTGAAGGAAGAGAACATGAGGCAGCACTTGTACAAGCACTTAAAGAACTAAGGGAGACTCTTAGCAATGCACAACATCAGGCGGTATAGCAAGAAGACAAGCTGTGGAGTGAAATTGATCATGCTGCATGTACAGAAGAAAGATGTGAGCAGTGACAAACATGGGTATTTGATTCGCTGTAAGTGTGTCTTAATCTATAGATTGTTGTTTTGATATGCCATGAAACTGAATGTACAAAAGATGTGATTTTAGTGTTGAAAGTTGATGAAGCGTTGCCCCATGGCAAGGTAATTCTGGCTGTTTGAATTTGTAATATTCATTGCTAGTTGAAAGTGTCATTTGGTGCACTATGCTGGTATTACTCGGTTTTGAAACTAAAAGTCTATATAAAGGAGTTTCACTGGTATATCCAGTTTGGAGTCATTTATGTCCTCACTCTGAAAGACTACTATGACAAGTCTGTTCTATATTTGCATAACAGTAAGTTTTTATGCCAGGCTATATTTTGCATATAATTGTTATTTTACGTTCCCAATTTGGTCCCTTATTCAGGGTACGTTCCTGTTGAGAATGAAGTTTTTATTGTAGCTTCAACAGAGTATGAACCTCTGCCAGGTGGGGAGTAGGTTTGCTAGAGAGACATGCAAATTTCTTTTTCAGAATATCTGTTTTTGAGTGGATAACAACCCAAACAAAGCAAGGCTATAAAATGGCCTATTACTGAGGACTTTGCACCACATATGGATCAAGAATAATCATCATTAATCCCACATTATATAACCCATAATCTATCAAAAATTATATCATTTATCTAAAACAAATCACATATCACATCATTTATCTAACATAGCTAACACATATAACATCTATCATCTTTATCGATTCGGTTCATCTCTTTGGGGGATATTTAGGGAAGTATCGTCATACCATTTTTTATCATCTAAAACTCCCTCTTGGGAGAACTACATCATCCTGAGGTCCATATGAACTATGTATGCAACACTCAATAACATGTGGTATATGAGACTAGCTCAAACATAATCATGCCATTTTCTTGAGTTACAATCAATAATTTAAGAACACATCAAAACTTATCAATTAATTTATAAATCTAAGCTCAAAAAAACCCTTGACATGCATCCTTGCATGGGATACATCCAAATATCATGATATCACTTGATGAATCTTTTAATAAAATATCATAATGTAGAATAAGATTAAAAATAGGTTAGTCCATCCGTTATTGACTAAAATCAATAATTAACATTTTAAAATTAATCCCTCAGTTTGGGAAAGGTCTATAGAACAAAGATAAAAAGGCATAAACAAATATATTCATACCTCCCTCATGGACTCTCCTCCAAATCTAGATCACCTGCTTGTTTGTGCATGAATATAAAGCTCTAAATTGTTGGCAATGTCATGGAAAAAGAACTAAGAATATCTCCTCAAGCACTATCTTGGAATGGTCTTGTTTGATCAATTTGGAAGAAAAAGGGTGAAGATTTGGATGGGATTTTTTAGAGTATATTTGCATAATCAAGCTTGATAAAAGAGTGGGATGGCCTTGGTATTCATAAGTTTCTTGAATTGATAAGGATCACCCATCCCAAGATAAAGATTAATGGCCCAAGAAAATTCAAATTGGATGGACCAAAGGTATTTAGTTTTGGATTTTATATTAAAATCAATAGGCATGGATATCTAAATCAAGATATTTGCCTCCATTAATGTCTAATGCTTGACACCATTATGATGATGTCACATTTAGATATATTGTTAAATTTATGAATTTACAAAATGAGATATTCATTAGTTTATCATGGATTTTTCACTTGAGCATTGGATTGGGTTTTCTTAATTAAGGAATCTTGATAGCCTTTTTATTATTCTTTGAATTTGATTAGTTTTTATTCACAAGTGGTTGAAAAAATCAATTTTTTAGGTTATAATTTGATTAGATATTAATTAGAGTAAAGTGATAATTGTGTGTAATGCATTTCCATAATTAGGTACACATTGATGTGAGTCATAAATTACATGTGACATGTGTGGACAAATTAGAGCATTTTAATGGTATTTGGCCTAGCTTGGACATTATTTTCAGAATTCATTCCAACTTAAAATGTTGACATGGCATTGGTGATAATTGGATGTCTACACGTAACTCTTCTTGGGATAATAATTTCTTGGGATATGTCTTAACATCATGGATTTATTGGTCCAGCCATTCAAATTCTACTATTTTCCCCTCAATTGGTGCACATCCAAGGCCATAACATCATCCTCTTTACTCCATCACATATATATTTTCTAGGGACATTATTGAACATTTAGCTCATTGATTACATCCATAATATTATTTGTCATCATCTTTCATATCCATTACCTTTGTTTCAACTAGCACATTTTTAGCCACACATCCCACTCCTCATTTTTATTTTAATTGGACATCTATCTTGTCCTTCCATGCATGACCTGTTGCTCATTTTTGGCCCACATACCAAAATTCTACCTAAGTTTGAAAAGATGGACATGATCAAGTGGAAATGGTAAGTCTTCAGACTTCAGGCTCTCTTAAAAAGAAGACTTTGGGTTCACAATGTAAGAATACTTTGGGATTTCATGAGGGAAAGACTTCAAGTTTTGACATATCAATTACTTCAGTTTAGAAACCCAAAGTAAGTAAAAGGGAATGAGAAACCCGATTTGGTCTATTTGACTAAGTGTCGAGAATTGTTTCAGACATTTTGTATGAAACAATTTCTTTGAAAGGTTCTTTTCTTCAGAAATGGTCCTTGGTGAAAGTTTTGAAAAGTTATTTTAGAAGCAAAGGTGCCCCTAATAATTTTTATGAATGGTCCAGTTTAAAAATCCAAAGGAATTGATCTTTCAGGAAAACATTTTGAGGAAATGATCTTTTCAAAATCCCTGAATGTATTTTTCTTGAAGAAAAGGACCATCTTTAACATAGCCGAAGGGCACTTCTTGAGGAATTTTGAAGGGAATTTTTAAAAAGGAAAAGGTACTTCACAAAAACCCAAAGGGTATTTTTTAAATCTCTGAAGGTATTTTTTTTGAAGAAATGTACTAAACTACTAGTTTTGAGAATTTAACCCTTGCTTGACAAAATTATTTCTCCTGCTCAAAAAGGTTTCATCCTGGGCAGACAGATTCTTGATGCTATGATCACCACACATGAGACTATCCACTCCATGGATAAGAGCAAAATCCCTGGGATGGCCCTCAAGCTTGATATATCCAAAGCTTATGATAGAGTCTCATGGACTTTTCTATTCCAAGTGATTAGAAAATTTGGGTTTAATGATAAATTGTCTTGCTTATTATGGAATGCAGTCTCTTCTGCTAAATTCTTAGTGTTGGTTAATGGTGTTCCTAGAGGGTTTTTCTCCTCCTCAAGAGGAATTCGTTAGGGAGACCCTCTCTCCCCGTACCTATTCATCGTTATGGTTGAGGTACTGGGAAGATACATACAAGCTGATATAGTTTCAAAAAAGCTAGTAGGCATCAAACCTGCCTCTTCCCTTCATCATATGGTTATACAACAATTTGTGGGTGATACCATCTTATTTGGTATCTCATTGATGATCGAAGCTAGAAGATGGAAGAATATACTTAATGATTATGCCAGAGACTCAGGACAAAGAATAAATTTCCAAAAAAGCAATGTGTACTTCTTTAACACTCCCAATGAACTTAGACATATAATCATTGATATCTTAGATTGTGTTGAGGCTGACCTACCAGCTACCTACCTAGGTCTCCCAATCTTGATAAAAGAGGTATCTTCAATTTTTTGGAATGATATTGTGGAACGTACATAGAGGAAACTTCTTGGGTGGAAGGGGAAACTACTCAGTAGTGCAGGTAAGCTGCAACTTCTTCAGACATCCTTGCAAGGTATTCCTACTTACTTCATGTCTCTTTTTAAAATTCCTACATATTTTACTAAAAATATAGAATAGATCCAAAGGAAATTTTTATGGATGGGAGTGGAAGACAAACAGAGAATGTCTTTAGTCAGATGGGAAAAAGTGTGTCTCCCAAAATCTCATGGTGGACTTAATATAAGATCCATTAGGAAAATGAATAAAGACCTCCTCTCAAAAGTTAGTTGGAATCTAATTCACAACAATAGTGAGTGGGGGGAAATAATGTATGCCAAATACATGCATAGCATTGATGATTCCAACTTTATTCAATAGGCGGGATTACCCCAGGGGTCTGTGATATGGAATAAAATGCTAAAAAGTAGAAGTCTTCTCAAATAGGGAATTAGGTGGAAGCTTGGAAATGGTCCACAGATTAAATTCTAGGAGGATAATTGGTTAAGGGACAAGCCTCTCATCTCCCAAGGAAACTATGGAGAAATTATAGGCCTGACTACTCAGTTCTTTGGTGATAGGGTTAGTGATTATATGGAAAATAACAATGGGATAAGGAGTTGGAAAAACCTTTTGGATTGCTGTGTACACAGGCCTGAGATTATCACAAGAATTTGGGAGATCTAAAAATGTGTTCAAGAGATAAAAATCTTTCTCTTCCCTTGGGAGGATGAATAATACTAGTGGACGGATAAGAATGGATCATTCTCTGTCAAATCTACCTATCATCTGCTTACACCTGAAGCACAGAATAAGGAGGTATGGAAAAAGGTTTGGAATCATAAACTCATTCCAAAGATTAACTTGTTTTGGTGGGATGCTACCCATAACAAAATCCTTACTCAGGATAACCTGTAGACACCAAAATTGTGTCGACTCCCCTTGGTCCCTTGCACACCTTCATTAATTTAAAATAAACTAATTATTTTAAATTAATCATCACCTTCGACACCTCACCGTGGACACCTCACCATGGACACCTCGCCCTTAGACCATTTCTCACCCTATGACTCACCTAAGACCTATTCTCACTCCCTTCCAACCTCTTAACCAACTCTCATGCGTATTAACCCCACTTTTTGATCGTTCTCTAACGGACTATGTACTTGGCAGATGGAGAATGGGCTTCTTAACTCTTTTACCCATTTTGAACCCATCGACATCGGTCAAATGTCAGTCGACACTGGCAAAATAGCCAACATCAATTACATAAACTGAGCCCAAATGTTGAGTTTTGCCTCATGATGACTCTCTCTCGCTCAAATCGACTACCTCTTCACACACTCTCTCTCTCTGAGCTCTTAGGCTTGGACATCAACAAAAACTCTCTAAAACTAAGCATCAGACTTTAACTAACACTCCCTTGGCCATGAAGACTCTGTAAAAGATGCTCCAAGCATCAGACCAAAACACTGCACGAGAACTCGACATCAGCCACAACAGGGATACCCTTCAAACACCACTGGTTCTCCCTTAGGCAGAGCTAAGTATTCTTCTATCCAACTTCAATAATTTAGAATGCTTTGGTAATTAGTTTCCATTTGCTATTTCTAAGTACTATAGACCAAACTAGACTCGACCTTCTTCTTGGAGAGGCTGAAAAGCCTTCTTCATACCTTTACCCCTTCTGACAACCTATCATCTACCCTAACCTTCTGTGGACCTTACTCGTCTCCCTATAACCCTGCACAGACTTTTAGACTCCCAGACTCCTTCTATAGACCATAGACAAAACCCTAAGACCCATCTAAGGACCATTTCCCCCATCGATGTTGGTAGAATAACTGACGATGGCACCATTTGACCAACCAACGGTGGCAGACTAACTGATGTTAACAACCTTGACCAATCGACGATGATAGACTAACCAACGTCAGTGATTGTGGAAGACAGATTGTAGGAATCAGGTATGCATTATCTATTTCTATTTCTTAGTCTTTCATTATTTCTTTATCTGACATCTTTTTATCAAAACATGGATTGTCATCCCTCCAGGAAGTCTTTACACTTCTGGGATCGAGCATGTGCTTGGTAGTCCACCATATATCAATCTAACATTTTCTCTATTTAAGTCTCTTTCTCTCTATAGGTGTCTTCCTCCACAGCCAAAGAGGAGCTCCTACAACGTCTGGATACAGTGTGCAACTTCATCCGGGTATCATCTAACCCCTGACCATTAACCTTTAGTTTCTTATTTCTTCTAAATATAAACAAGAAAAAGTAGTTAGAAACACAACCTTCAAAAGAGGGGGTTTACTTTAGTCAACATATGTTTTCTATGTGGTTCTAGAGAGGAATCAGTTTAACACCTATTCATACACTGTGAGTTTACCTGGGATTTATGGGGCAAAATACTTAAAAACTTTGGCATTGAATGGGTTTGCAATTTTGACCTTAAAGAAGTAATTCTCAGCTGGAACTCAACCTTCACACATCCTTGGATGAAGGAACTATGGAAGCAAGCTCTACCATACTTGAGCTAGACTTTATGGAAAGAGCAAAATCACAAAATTTTTAGGGACACTGCTAGAAATGTTGCTTAGGTGTTTAACTCCTTTGCTAGGACCATCTTGGAAAGTGTTACAACAGCTCATATTAGTGTTGCAGAGAAACCCCTATCTAAATTTTAAAGTCAAATTACTGCCAAATGGAGGGTTTTAAACTTTATCCCTAGGCATGATAATTCCAAAATTCTTCAGAGACTTCATACTAAATGGATACCACCTAAACCCAATTAGATGAAACTCAATTTTGATGGGGCATCCAAGTTGAGTGGTAAAGCAAGTGGAGGAGGAATAATAAGAAATTAAAAAGGAGGGATGTTTGCTATCTATGCTAGTGGCATGGGTTGCCAGAGCAATAACTATGCTGAAGCTATGGCCTTACTTTGGGGATTAAAGTTAGCTATATCCCTAGGAATTAGAAATTTGAATATTCAGGGAGATTCTAAGTTGATCATAGATGCTGTTAATAAAGCATCTAACATTGGTATCCATATAAAAGACATCATTACAAACATCTAGTTTCTTTTACAAAAGTTTTCCAAAGTTGAGATTACCCACACCTACAAAGAAGGTAACAAGGTCGCTAATGCTTGTGCCAACCTTGGTCAGCAATTCTCAGGATGGAGGGTATGGTGATAAGGGGCTCATATACCCCCAAACATTAGAGAGATCATTCAGAAGGAGATGATGGAGCATGAATGAGGCACATTGATGATGAAGATAGCTTTCGAAGGTGGTCCACATGGAGAAGGCCATTGTGGATCATGGAAGCAGTGAGTAATCCAGGGAATGCTGACAATGCAGACAATGAGAATCTTAAGGATCTTGTTAATTCTATAGTTATGTAGTTTCATCCTTTTTGACTCTAGTCTTTCTAGTGTTTTGTTTTGCTTTTGACTTTATTTCTCGGTGCTGGCATCTTTTGTTTGCCAGCCTTCCTATCTTTTTTGACTTTATAGGGTTCAGCCCCTGGGTTGCCACCTTAATTAATCAAAAACAAGCCAAAGGGCACTTTTCTCAGCAAAAAAGGGGGATTTTCAAAAGATGAAGTGGATCAAACAAAGTTTTGATAGTTCATTTCAAAATTTACAAAGGGTACTTTCCCTTTAGAAAAGGACACTTAGAAAGACCTCAAAAATAATTATCCAAGGCAAAGATCCCATAGACTTATTTATTTTGGTAAAAAGTTACACTAATTTTTTTTAAGACTTAATTGTTTTAGGAAAATTGTCTAAAAGAAAAGGCCAAAGGAAATTGATTTAAGAAACTTATTTAAAAGGAAAGTGGCCAAATAAAAATCCCACAAGAAAGTTCTAAAGGGTCAGTCCCATGGTAAAGTGTCTGAAGGAAATGACTCGAAAGGATTAATGACATTCACACCAATGTCAAAGTTGAAGCTTAGAAAATAGTTGTTGGGATTCAAATATCCCATGGTGGGGCCATAAATGGTAAAATATGAACCCCTACAAGTATCAATCTGGATTTGAAAAGCTTGAGAAGTTTGTGTAAATGTCAAATATGGGTCTCATAAAATAACTATTGGCATTCAAAATTTGTCAAAGGGGTCTCTATCCAAATGTAGAGATGACATGTGGAAGCATCTCATGGATTCAAATCAATGGAATGAGGGAAAGATTAAAGGGTAGTGGGACTAGGTAGATCAATGACGTAGAGCAAAGCATTAGATCTAATGGTAAGGGAGACTTAAGGAGCTCAAGCAGACCCAAGTTGGACCAGATGCATTTAAAGGGCCAAGTGTTTCCATTAAGGTTCCATATAGGGTAAAATAAGCCTTTTAGACCTAATAAAGATCAAAAAAAGATATGTAATCTATAGACTTACATCAACATAAATGGATATAGGAAAACCAATGTCCTTAGATTGGTTTTCCATCTATAAGAACTATCTAATCCAAATTTTAAAATAAGATCTAGTATATGCAATTAATGGAGAGGCTCGCATCCTTTGACATGGCCATCATCTCCAAAAAATAGCTACTTTACATAGAAGTAACATGGTTTGTTATAGATTCAAATATATGGGGATTTCATCCTTATACATGCAAGACATGTAATATGAAGGAGCACACCAAGTTTTTAAAGTAAAGATCAAATCATTCACACTTGGTAGAGACATGCAGCTACCTTTGACATGGCTCTCTCAACTCCAAAAAGGGAGACCTAAATACATGAAGGGCTCAAGGAGATTTACGATGATCTTGGATGGTTTATCTCATGGTCAAATCAATGCTTTAAATATAAAAGAACTCAAGGATAATAGCAAGGATCTCGATCATTATGACCCTCTCTCCATCTTCTCTCATCTATTTTTGTTATATATATAGGCTTTTGAGCCTTAAAAAAGGATCCCTTGATTGGTGATAGAGTTACTCTATCAAAATTGCCTTGTAACAATGTCTTAAAGAAATAAGATGAATTATCTAATTTTAGTTTGAATCCAAGTGTATATTATTAGAGTTTTTATTTGTAGATGCATGTCCCTTTTCATCATTTTTAAATTATTCATGTATCTTTATTTAATTCTTTTGGTTCCTTACAGGTTATGTGAAGTTTCAGGCATCGGTGCCTTCTTGAAGTGTCACAATCTTGTAGTGTCTCATACAGACCTATTTCCTTATGTCCTTAAAATTTGAGGGGTTCCCTTTGACCTCCACACAAAATAATTATGCTTGTGGCCTTGAGATAGGATCAGATTAGTCTATGTCTTTATTAAATTCATTAGTAGACATTAAGGATTTTTGGCTGAAAGTGGATCATTCCATCTTTGGTGCATCACCAACCTTAACATAGATTTCCCTTTCATGTCATCTCTCTTTCCTTTTTCCTTAGTTAGTGGTAGGTTTTAGTGTGGGAAACAAGCCAAAGGAAAGTATCTAAATAACTAGCCTCATTAAAAATCATAGAGGTTCAACCTCACTATAGGATACCCACAGCCTGAGGTTGCTCCAATATTATAGCTAGGAGTGAGAGAGCCTAAAAAACTCTCTCACAAGGGTATAATTCTAGCCTATAAGATTTTTTGTCATGCTTGGTAGGACTAAGGTCCTAAACAATATAAAGATTTTTGGTGTTGTTCTTCTGCATATCAGCCTTTAGAGTCATTCATCAAACATCAATGGTAACTCCCAAAACCTATCAGCTAGTTTAAATAGTTTAAGTGCCTAATCATCATTATCTGGTATGTTCAAGAAATCATCTTTTAATCAACATGCTTTTTATCTACCTTAGCATCACACTTATCAAGATAATAATGTTTATGTGTTCCCCCCAAGTGGCCCTCAAATAACCTATCAGCCCTATCATGGCCTTTGCTCCCCTCCCACTCCTATGTATGACCAAGATCAGCCTCCTTTGCATTCAAATTAGTCCTATAATTCCCTTTTTAAAGACTATTTTTATCCTATTACATCCTTTTCAGGATTCAAACAAGCATTATTAGATTATATTGAGTTGATAAGGAAGATTGGTAGAGGTTTAGAACTTTCTTTAGTCATCCCTATTCATGTTCTACAAGAGGCAAGAATTTATCTTTAATTGGTCAAGAAAAAGTGGTCAATTTGTGAGGATGAATAATGGATAGTTTGTGAGAGGGAGAATAAGGTGTGGTTGAGAATCATTGTCCAAAATTTGAAAATTGTGTTGATATCTTATGAAGATTAGTAGACTCAGTGTAATCAGCCCTATGTTTCCTCTCTCCTTCAAGAGCCTCAATCTCAACCTCCAAGGGTTTTAAATCAGCCCCCTAGTCAACCTTGTCAAGGTCCATCCTTATCAAGAATCAAAGAAGAAATACTCAACCAAGGGAGAACAATCATGAAAATCAATAAGGATGTTAGAATTGGAGAAGAATTCCCCATTCATGCCATGGAGGGGATAAGGAGCTTCTTGCATAATTTTTGGAGTGTGTGGGAATCCATTGAAGAAGGTGACTATCCACACATTGAGAAGTAATAAATGAAGGAATGGATACTCTAAATAGAGGATATGTTGACTCATTATGAGGATGAGTATGTCAAACCCAGATCAATAAGTTTGTCGTCTCCTACCCCTACGCCCATTCCCACTCAATATTTTGAAACCATCCCAATATGTATCTTTTCCTACACCTTTACCTCTGATTATGTCATGCCCTCTCTTATGAAACCACCCCCTCCTATACCAATTCAAAAATAAGAAAAGGTGGTTGTTCCCTACACATTTATAAAATTGAAACTAGTTCAAAAGGGCATAGAGAAGAAGGAAGAGGTGTCAATTGTGGTGATATAAGAGCTAGTTCAATAGAAGGAGGAATTAGTGGTTGAATAATATAAAAAAGAGGTATTATCTTAGCTCAATGAGCTTTCCCTATAAGAGTTATAAGACTATTTATCCCTCCCTTAAGAACCACCAAAGAGAGCACTCAAAGTACCTAGTTGGAAAGACATTCTCTTAAGCTGCAAGTAAAATGAACTTATTCACCCTCCCACCATCTCCCTCTTGGAAGAAGAGCTTATTTTACATAAAATAAAAGAGGATAATAGAGTAAATTTAGATCTTTAATAGGAAAACACAAGTGTATATGATGAGGATATCATGATAAGTAATCCACTCTAGAAAAAGGAGGAGAAATCAGGTTTGGACCAACTATTGTGGCATGGCTTTTACATTGATGAATTAGAGCCTGAAGGTAGTACTGATGCCTTCATACTTAAAGATGTGTGTATTCAAGATATATCTGAGAGAAAAGAGGATTTTGATTGGTCTTAAGAGATTCCATTTGGTGTGGCTGTAGATGAAGATGACCAAGGTGCAGAGATTGACATAGTCAATCAGTTAGCTAACCGTGTTGGAGAGGTCATGAATGAGCAAGAGGATCAAGATGAAGTATGGTAGTAGTTGTACCATGACTTCATGGATTAGGTGGAGGTTCTAAACCAGTCTATGCCTCCTCTAGATTATGAGGATGAACTCTCTAATCAAGTTGAAGAAGCTGACCAATCTCAAGATGAATTGTCCATTGAAGGTAGTAATGATGTCTTCAAAAATTAGGGGGAATGGTTAGATATAGAGCCACAAAAATATGACATGTTGGGCCTTAGGTGGATTGATGAACTACTATATGGCTCCTTTTAAATCAAATAGATCAAATATAGAATTAAAGTTGGCATTGTCTCAAATGACCAAGAGGAAGCTACCTTTTGGGATGACTTAGAGCTTTTCTACTTAAGTCTAGATAGTCATCTAAGCACCAGTTCAAAGGAGCCATCACATGTTGTGCTTGATTCATAGCACAAAATTGAGCCATCAAATAAGAAGATTGCAAAATCCCCTATAGTCCAACATGAACCAATTTTGGAAGACATGAACCAGTATGTCTACATTAAAGACATGCTTGTTCCATTCTATCTATTAGAGAGCACATTAAAAGGATTGACCATAAAGTTGTCTGGTTCACCAATTATGGTACCTCCAAAGTAAGGTATTTTTCATCTTGGCTTATTACAAGTGAATAATACTCATAGTTTCCCATTTGATCTAGGAGGGAGATACTTGTAAAATTATAACCTTGTATATATATTAGAGTAGCCCTCCATACTTTCCTCCAAGTGCCTTGTGCACATTTCCTTTCTATTTTATTTTTCCTTTCCCAAGTGCCTTGGGCACTTTTTTTTTAATTCTTGTTGCTTTAGGGGAGTTTCCAGATAGGTCAGCCTTGTCAAAGAAAGTAATGACTCTATGCCTAATGGATTAGATGAGGGAAGTGAGTTGGGTTCTAAAGCATAGCAATCATGCTTCCTTACGAGTCACAAAAAATGTTGGTCATTTTTGGCCCACATACCAAAATTCTACCTAAGTTTGAAAAGATGGACATGATCAAGCAGAAATGATAAGTCTTCAAACTTTAGGTTCTCTCAAAAAGAAGACTTTGGGTTCACAATGTAAGAAGACATCAAGATTTCATGAGAGAAAGACTTCAGGTTTTGATATATTAGTTACTTCGATCCAAAAACCCAAAGTAAAAGGGAATGAGAAACCCGATTTGGTCTATTTGACTAAGTGTCTAGAATTGTTTCAAACATTTTGTTCAAAATAATTTCCTTGAAAGGTTATTTCTTAATAAATGGTCCTATGGGAAAGTTTTGAAAATTTATTTTGGAAGAAAAGGTGCCCCTCATAATTTTTCCTAATGGTCCAATTCAAAAATCTGAAGGAATTGATCTTTCAAAAAAAAATCTGAAAGAATTCCTTCAGGAAATTTTTTTGAGGAAATGGTCTTTTCAAAATCCTTGAAGATATTTTTATCAAGGAAAATGACCATCTTAAACATAGCCAAAGGGAAATTATTGAGGAATTTATAAGGGCATTTTCACAAAGGAAAAGATACTTCACAAAAACCCAAAAGGTATTTTTCAGATCTTCAAAGGTATTTTTCCTGAAGAAATGGTCCTTTTCAACAAGCCAAAGGGCACTTTTCTTGGCAAAAAAAGGGGATTTTAAAAATACCAAGTGGACCAAACAAAGTTTTTATGGTTCTTTTCAAAAAAATTTTAAGGGTACTTTCCCTTTAAAAAGGGACACTTAGCAAAAGTTTGAAAAATTTGTCCAAGGCAAAGATCCCACAAACTTATTTCTTTCAGTAAAAAGTTCCTCTAAATTTTTTTTGAAGATCTAATTATTTTGAGAAAATTGTCTAAAATAAAGTGTCAAAGGAAATTGCTTCAAGAAAATTATCTGAAAGGAAAGTTGCTGAATAAAAGGCCCATAGGAAAGTGTCAAAGGGTTGATCTTGTAGGAAAGTGTCTAAAGGAAATCACTCAAAAATATTAATGACATTTGTGCTAGTGTCAAATTTCAAGCTCAGTAAATAGTTGTTGGGATTCAAATATCCCATCATGAGACCAAAATTTTCAAAATTTAAACCCCTAAAAGTAGCTATTTGGATTTGAAAATCTTGAGACATTTGCACAAATGTCAAAGATAGGTCTCATAAAATAGTTGTTGGCATTCAAAATCTGTCAAAGGGGTTTTTGACCAAATGTAGTGATGATGTGTGATATCATCTTGTGGATTCAAATCAATAGAGCGAGGGCAAGCTTAAAGGGTAATGGGACTAGGAAAATCAAAAATGTAGAGCAAAACATTAGATCCAATGGCAAAGGAGATGCAAGGAGCTCAAGTAGACTTGATTTAGATCAGATGCATTAAAAGGGTTAAGTATTGCTAGTAAGGTTCTATAGAGGGAAAAGTAGGTATTTTAGACATAATAAGGATCAAAATAAGTTACACAATCTATAGAGTTACATCAACATAAATGGATATAGGAAAACTAATGTCCTTTGATTGG
Source organism: Torreya grandis (assembly GCA_037957365.1). Classification (NCBI taxonomy): domain Eukaryota; kingdom Viridiplantae; phylum Streptophyta; class Pinopsida; order Cupressales; family Taxaceae; genus Torreya; species Torreya grandis. The sequence continues at coordinate 1,648,259 of JARHVA010000441.1, forward strand.
TTTTACATCTATAGGAAAGATTTGGTCCAGGTTTCGAATCAAGAGCTGGTATATGAAATTAATGGAGAGGCTCTCATCCTTTGGCATGGCCATCATCTCTAAAAAAAACCACTTAATGTATAATTATCATGGCTCAATCTAGATTCAAAGATATGGGGATTTCATCCTTATACATGCAAGACATGTAACATGAAGGAGAATGCTAAGTTTTTAATGCAAGGATCAAATCATTCACACTTGGTAGAGACATGTAGCTACCTTCAACATGGATCTCTTATCTATAAAAAGGGATATTTGAATGCACAAGGGGATCGAGGAGATTTACAATGATCTTAGATGGTTTATCTCATGGTCAAAGTAGCTTCATGATTTGAATGCAAAAGATCTCAAGAAAAATAACAAGGATCTCAGTAATTATGACCCTCTCTCCATCCTCTCACCCAAGGCCCCTCTTCTCTCATCCATTTATATTATATATACAAGATTTTAATCCTTTAAAATTATCCCTTGATTGGTGATAGATTTACTATGTCAAAATCACCTTGTAACACTCTCTTGAAGAAATAAGATGAATTCATTGATTCTAGTTTGAATCCAAGTTTACATTATTGGAGTTTTAATTTGTAGATGTATGTCCCTTTTCATCATCTATAAATTCTCCATGTATCTTGATTTAATTCTTTTAGTTTCTTGCAGGTTATGTGAAGTGTTAGACATTGGTGCCTTCTTTAAGTGTCATGAACTTGTAGTGTCTCATAAAAACCTATTTCCTTATGTCCTTCAAATTGTAGGGTTTCCCTTTGACCTCCACACAAAATAATTATGCTTGTGACCTTGAGATAGGATAAGATTAGTCTGTGTCTTGATTAAATTCATTATTAATCATTAAGGATTCTAGGCTAAAAGTGGATCATTCCATATTTGGTGCATCACCATCCTTAGCTTAGATTTTCCTTTCGTGTCATCTCTCTTTCCCATTTCCTTAGTTAGTGGTAGGTTTTAGTGTGGGAGAAAATCCAAAGTGAAGCATATGAGGAGCTAGCCTCATTAAAAATCCTAGAGGTTCAACCTCATTATAGGATACCCATAGCCTGAGGTTGCTCCAATATTGTAGCTAGGAGTGAGAGAGCCTGAAAAACTCTCCCACAAGGGTGAAATTCTAGCCTACAACATGACCCATTTAAGGGGAATTACATGTCCCAACTTACTAATTTTTTTGATCATCTCTTTATTTCAAATACTAATACTTCTTCCAATCACAATGCCATTTCAAAGAGGTGAAAAACATATACACTTAAATGTAACGTCCTTAAATTACCTAATTTAAACCATGTACAATAATTCTAACACTCCTACATTTCCTAATCTTACACTAACCTTATATCACCATCCCTCCCAATTAATTTTCTTAATAACACCTCATTCTAATTCGATCTCCACTTACACAATATTTAAGAATTTTAAATTCCTTCCCCAACTACCTCCACTATGTCTCCAACAAATCCTCCTCCTAATAACTCTCTAATAACCATTAAATAATTTTAATGGACTCTAAAAATCTCTAAGCGTTGTGGATCACCTCAACAAACTTTCTCTAAAAATCTTACGAATTTTTAATTCCTATAAAAAATTACACCCTATACATTCTTCCACCTTGGCTTAATTATAGCCATTGGTATCTTCCATTAACTACTATTTAACCAACTACACCCCCATGCAAAACTTATCAATTTGTAATTAATGTTATCACCTTGTCTTTTTATCATCCTCAATCAATCATCCAAAAATCCAACATCCATATTCAAGCATCAAGTAACTCCAAGTTGTTGGAATATTGTCATTGATGTCAAAGGCATTATAATTAATGTAACAAAAGTCAATGGAATTGATAATAGAAATATCAATGGATTTTTCAAAAGAAATGTCAACATAATTGTCAATGAAAATGTCAAAATGTTGGCATAATTATCAATGGAAACTTGAAAATGTCTATGGAAATGTTGATGAAAATGTCAACGGACACATCTTTTGGTGAAGAGGTGCCTCTTGGATGAGATGCCTCCTTTGTGAAGAGCCTTTGAACACTATATAAGGTAGATAGAAGGTTGAGAAAGATATGTAAGTTTAAGTGTGATATATTTTAAGATTAATAAAGAAGATAAGCAAGCGTGTGGAGACTAAAAACATATATCACACAAACACATGCATATTTGAATACTAGAATTAATTATTTCTATCATTTAGGCATAAGCAGATTTTTGTGGAGAAGAATAAGAGGAAATTGAATTTTCTATCATTCACTGATGAAAAAATAATAGTAAGGTTTAAAATTATTTTAGTAGAGGTCAGTGCCTTAGAAATAAGATAGTGGTGTCTCTTGATAAGTTGATGCTTAGCAGCGGGGATTAGTGTGTCCAGTAGGTTAGTGCCTACAAATTATTTAAGGATGAGAATTGGTGTCTCTAGTAGGTTGGTGCCTAAAACATTTTTAATGAGAATTTTTATTATACAAATGTATTTGGGTATTAGTTCTAATCATTTGTTAATTTATGGTTTTTCTCTGAAAGGGATTCCACATAAATCTGGTGTCAATCTATGTCATTTTTATGTGAATGCTTTGATTGTGGATATTAAATTTCATTAAGTAAAAGGTAATATTATATTTATTCCCCCACACTTCTTAGTATAAGTGTGTTCTTAACAATTGGTAACAAAGTGGTTCCTTTAAAAATAGCCTAACTGCTAGAAGGTAGATCTCAGGAGCACACATGGCTAGATAAGAAGGTTTATCCACAAACAAGGCTCCATGATTTGATGAAACAAATTATTATTTTTGAAGTATAAAAATGAGAACCTATTTAATGGATTTGGGGTTTTATATCTAGCAAGTAGTAGTAAATGGTTATCCTACTCCATAATCTCCACCAATAAAACAAGCTAGAAAGAAGGATAGTGAGAACAATGTAAAACCTATTAATGCAATCTTGTGTGGTCTATCAGAATCAGAGTGTGACAAGGTGATGCATTGTAAATAGGTTAAATAAATATGGGAGAAACTACAAAAAATCTACAAAGGTGATAATAAGGTGAAGAAGGCAAAGCTTCAAACACATAGAAGATAGTTCAGAAGTTTGAAAATGAAGGATGAAAAAAACATTATAGCCTATCTAATTTGCATGGATGAAATCATCAACACTATAAGAGGTGTTGGAGAAAATATTTAAGATAAAATGATTTTATAGAAAGTATTAAGGTCTTTCCCCTTAAGATTTGATGTTGAAGTCTATGTCATTAAAGAAATGATAGATCTAGTTATGCTAACAATGGATGAATTGCATGGGATCCTCACAACATATGAAATGAGGATTGAAAAGGAAAAATCATCTAAGGAAGCAACCTTCAAAGCTTATAAGAAAGGGAAATATAAAGATCCAAAATCAAGTGATATCACTAGTGTTAAAGAAGATGAGAAGGAGGCCCTATTTTTTAGAAATCTTAAAAAAGGATCTAGCAAATACAAAGGTAAGCTACCTTTCAAGTGTTTTAATTGTGGTAAAGTAGGGTACTTTGCTGTGAAATATCAAGATAAGGATGATAGTGATGATGAAGAAAATCACAGTGAGGAAAGAAATAAAAAGGAAAGCAAAATAGAATACAAGAAAATCTTCAAACAAAATGAAAATAATAAAAACTTTGGTAAACACAAGAAAAGCCTCTATTCCAAAAAGGATAGTCATTCAACTAAGGAGAGTGATGAGATCATATTAGATAGTGATAGAGAATAAACTATTTTCATCTCTATAAAATAAAAAATGATGCCTTTAGAAATTAAGACACATTGGAAGAGGAAGAAGATGTTGAAGATGAAGGAGTGTTAGGAACCCATGTGACCCCTTCTCTTGAATTTATAGTATATTAGCTACTATGGATGCATATGGTTTATAAGTCATCATGTGAGAATTCTATTTTATCCGACATTCATGAGAAGTAGTAGTTGTTTAGATTAGACATAGTATATAAGTAAGTGTTGAGGAGAATGAAGGTATTCATGAAATTTATTGTATTGAGCTTGATCAAAGGAGGTTTCCCCCTCGTAGTGGCCTATGATCAATATAATCCTTGTAGTGCTTATGTTAATTTTATAATTCTATTATTTCATGTATTTTTTATTAATTTGTTAAAAGATGATCCTCTCATATAGTATTAGAGCGCTTTCTAGGGCCAAAATGTATTTCCTTGAGAAAGTCTTAAATTTTTTCTTCTACATATTTTATTTAAATAAATTTTTAGTTACGAATCTATTCTACTACATTATTTATTTAAGTATTTTTCTGTAACACAATTGTAGACACCTAAAAACTGCACTATGACAATTTTTAGTCTTGTCTTGACCTGTGGACCCTTAATCAACTCTTCATCTAGTAGACTACCTACTATACTATCAATATTTTATAATTTCATCATGTTAAATACCCACTCCTTAAACACATCACTTAAATCATGACCTTTTTACCTATTCATTCATGGTCCCTTGACCGTCACTGATTAGGGAAACCACTGATGGTTAACCCTAACCATTGATGGTTGGGGTCACCCAAACTTGACTTAAGCATTTTAAATCATTTCTATATTTGTTCAAGATAAGCATCCTCCAAAATGGAAACTTGCTTTAATACCAAATTTTAAAGATGAACAAAAATAGGTAACTTCATCCCCTCCCAACTTAGCAACTTTACCTCAAGCTTCCCTCTCCTTACTTAGTAGTTTTGTGCTATAAATATAGGGCTCTTGGGAGAGTTATGGATATAGAAATTTATATCCAAATTCTCTTATTCTCTTTGTGTAGGTATCTAAGACTGTGAATCTCTATCCACATGGATTTTGAAGGCAAGAGCATTTTTATGCTATTCAATTTTTTTCATATTTCAACTATCATCCACTTGACATCATACATGTATATTTACTTTATTTTTGGTATTTTCACCCTTTATCATAATTTTCTATCTTGATTTGTTCACCTACACATCTATATATACCCTCAGAACTCCCATTTTACCCTTTACCCATTAGTCACAAACTGTTAATTCCATTTCTACACCTTACCCAACTCCACACAGATAACCATAATTGGTTACTCTAATCATCACTGATTATAGTAACCATCACTGGTTACATAACCATCATCAGTCAGGCCAACCATCATTGGTCACCCTGACCACTGATGGTCACTATTAAGGAAAATAATAGATTTTTATTTTCTCCCCTTTTACCCAATCAAATCCCTATTTTTGTTCTTGATTTACTTTCAGACCCTACCCCGACCCTCTAAACCTAATCTAGGTTCATTTGTGCATGGTGTTGACTTGCCATTGCTACATTTTCTATCAAATAGGTATATCATTTATTTCTTTATATACACATTTATGTTCATATCAGTTTATTATCTTCTAATTTTATTTTTAGAACATTTATATCATTGGGGGAGTGGATTGAATACCATCCAAGGGAGCTTTCGCTTCTTAAATCTAGCATTGTTAGGCAGTCCACCCTTCATACTTGTCTAATAAATGAGTTTGTTTAGTGTGGTCTTATTGTAGCTAGTCCTTCCTTACCAAAAAGGATTTATCACCTCATTTGGTCATCAATGAGTGTAGCATTTACTAGGTACACACCCTAATACTCACTTTATTTTATCTACCTTCAAAACTAAGAAATGAAGGAAATAAATTGAAACATTTTGGCATGCCCAATGGGACCCTAGTTCCCTTTCTTCCTTAATTGTTTGCTCATTGAATGAAATCATTTATTTTGGGCTTAAAATTCAACCATTTACATTCATTGATTGCTTACTAATCTTATTTCACCTAGTAACTTAGGAGGCATAGTAATTTTATCTTAGAATTCACACTTTTTATCACACATAAAATTGAACCACAAAATAATTTACACATCAAAACAATACTTGAGACAAGGATTGACCAGGATTTCATCACTTGGTGGTAACCTTACCCCCTCCCAACTATCCCACTTGGATTTCACCACTAAGAGGAGAACCAAATCATCTCTCTGGTTGAGTATAAACTCTGGACTTAGTATATCTTGGCTAAGCACCTAATACCCTTATCACTGTGGGATTGTGAAGTGAGGGGGTAGGCCCTAACACCAAACCACGTACTGAAGTTCAACACATATCTTCTTATTGAGCACCTAATTTTTTTGAAACCATCCAGACTTCCTCTTTAGTACCCATTTTCAATCCAAACTCCCTTATCACAATCTTTAAGACATAAGCCAAAAGTGATTTAAAAGTAATATTAAGGTTAAAATGTAATTCTTAGTGTATGTATTGATTGCTTTGAAATTATTTTGGGTTTTATCTCTATTTTAGGTTTGAGTGTCATAATAATATTCCTCATTTTCTCATATGGTTTTAACTAGACAACAAGTGAGAAATCAAGACAACCAACCACCACCTTCTTCTTCATCTATGTATTATACCTCAGATGTCGAAAAATATCCTCACACTTCACCTCACCATTATCCTCCACCACCTTATCCTTCCATAATCCCAACCATATATGAAGGGGACCCAGACTTCACTACCATTATTGATAATAATTTGGTTGCTTTACAACACTACCTCAAAACCTTACCCCACTATGCCCCCTACTTTGGTTCCTTATTCTAAACCTTCTCTTGGTATGACATCCCACCTTAAGGCAGGGACCACATCAACCCAACCATTAACTCAAGCCTCTTCTAATATCCCATCCACCCAAACTCAAACCAACCTTCCCCCTCCTAACCAAACACCTCCTATCACACCCCATGTGGGTTCAACCTTATCATTAGTCACCTACACCCCATCTATTATGGCACTGTCTTCCACTCCAACTTCTATCTTCCCTTCAGTTGTAACCAATCCCTTTACCACAATCCCACTTCAAAAGCTAGTGCTCTGCATACCTCAAAACACTACCCAAACTCAACCTTCTTAACTTTCTCCTACCTAAATGATATCAACCACATTCTTTCCATAACAAGTGCCTATGACAACTTACCAGTATGTCCCTAACCCACAAGGGTACATACCACCCTCCACCCAACCTTTCATTCCAAGTAGTTCTTATGTACCACCATCTCAACTACTTGGCACCACTTATTAGTATGTGAATTTTTGGGTATTATATGTTGCCTATTCATACATTGTTACAAACCAACACCAACAAAATATACCTCTTAATTATGTGACTTCTCAACCCCAACCCAATCTGACCAAAATGCTCATGGATAAAATGACTAGTTTGGAGTCATTTATCTCTGTCTCAATCAATATTTTATCTTACAACCAAATTTTTAATGATCCTATCCACCCTTATGTGCCAATTCATGCTTATCCTTCTCAATAAGAATCACCCAAATTTTTTAAATTCTAAGGTAAAGAGGATCCTTAACATCACTTAAGATTTTTCTATCATGCTTGCTACTTGATCAATTATGATGATTCTTTCTTCTTTTGAACCTTTCCCATGTCATTATCTGGGGCCACTCTTGATTGGTATAGTGCCCTTCCCACTCATTCCATTTTTTCTTTCTCTCAATTGGCTCAAACCATTTTAGAAGACTTTTTTGTAAACATATCTAAAAAAGTTTCCATTACCAAACTATACTCCATCAAACACTTTGAAGATGAATCCATTGTTGATTTCATTTCCAAATGAAGGGGCCTCATTAATCAACTCACTTTCCCATTACTTCAACTTGAATTAATCAAATTATTATCTCGAGGGTGTGTTAAACACATTACTCCAGCTCTCCAAGTCCAAACCTTTAGGACCTTTGATGAAGCACTCACTATGTCCCACAAATTGGAAATCCATGCTATTGATGAAGGGAAGTTGAAGCTTCAAAATAAAAATTCTAGTTTCAAATCCACTGAGCCATCCTCCACCAAAACCACAAACCTAACTAGTTCTAAATCAAAAACATCAACACACTCGATTGTTCTCAAAATTGTACCTCCTCCAACTATCAACCAAACACCTCGAACCAATAATCCTTCTAGTCACCAAAATTGTACCCAAAACTATGCTCCTTAAAAAACATTTACCCTGATTAGGGAATCCTATGCATTTATGTTATAAAAACTACTTAAATACAATCTAATCTAACTTCCACCCATCAATCCCCCTCAATAATTTGATACTTCTCTCCCCCTTCTTGGGTGGTATAATGAGAAGGATCATTGTGATTATTATTGGGTTGTCGGACATGAACTGATAGATGCAATACTTTTAAGATCATTGTCTAGGACCTAATTGATAAAGGGGAGCTTGTGTTTGATAACCCAACGCTCCTTCTAACCAATATCTTGATATATTTTTAAAACCATTCCCAAGTCATATACCTTCAACCCAACACCATGAAATCCAACCTAAATCCTCCAACTCAAAGGAGGCACATGTAATTAATGTCATCAATAATCTACCCACTACTGAAGAAGTCATCACCTCTAACACCCAAATAGAGGAAAATAACCTACCACCATCTATTTATTCTAATTCCCAAATGGAGGAATTATCTATCCCTTCCACTTCTTTGATTGAAGCCATGGTTCCATCTACCCCTCTTATGATGGAAATACCCAAGGAGATAACCACTCCATCAATCATTTCATCCACTCCTCTAAACCAAATAGAAGAGAAACCTACTTATTTGGACAGCCAAACCAAAGAAGAAGATATACCAACCCTTCTTCTTATAACCATTACCCTTATCATACCAATTATATAATTATTAGTACCTCCCTTGGAAACCATTTCCCAAGAGACAACACCCCTACCTACCCAATCATTACCTTGAAAACTTCCACTAAAGTTATACACCCTGAAACTACCCCTTTTTCTTCCCCAAATGGTTTGAAATTTTAAACTAATGATAAAGGAACAAAACCCATTTATAAACCTTTTCCCTAACTATTTTAAAGCTTGGAATTCACCTCCCAACCTAACTTTGATACAACCACCATTTGGCATCGGCTTGGACTCCCGTATCAAAATAAAAATGAACCTTCCACTTCACTTGAGTCCACTCTCGATCATGTTGATATAACTCCACCAACTAACCCTCCTAAAGTCACCACAAAACCATCTCAATCACCCCCACCTAAAATTTTCAAGTCACCCTATGCTTCTTTTATCAAGCCATTCAAAAACTTGGGAATCCTTCCCATGCCCAATCATATTTACCCTCCTTTGAGATTATATTTAACCACATCAACCCAACCAGAACCTAATCCAATTAATCCCATTAATAAGGAAGGATTTCCTATACCAAAGCCTCAAGGAAGAACCATATTCACTCCACCTCTACCTTCTATTTTAGGATTGTATCCCTCTACCATTCTCATTACCTACTCTTCCTCCAAAAATTCATCTCCCCTTTCTCCACCTATAACAATCCCATCTCCTAGTTCATCATCATTCCTTACCAACCTTTCTCCTACCACTTTATTATCTATTAAATCCTCATCATATATATCTCCAATTCTTAAACCAAGTATAACTAAGCTAATTCTGTCTAAACTATCATCCAAGCTCAATCCACCAACCACACCTCCATTCAAGAAGTCTTTGCCCAATAAGGTTCTTACACTAAAAAAACAAACTCCACTACGTCCAAAATCTTTATCAAAATATTATAAAAATATTTTACATAGGCTCCTACAAGCTTCCACCATTATCATACCACCAATCAAGCCTTTTAACCCTACTTGCCAAAAGCCAACCTGGTTCAATGATAATCTGATTTGTCTTTACCATAGGACCCCTGGTCATGATATGGAGAACTGTAAAGCTCTTCAAACTATCATTCATGGCCTTTTATAGGAGGATGATTTATTGTATGAACCTTCTTTAATCCCCTTTCCTCTTTTACCACTATCTAATCTACCTACCAATCATCTACTTCTCTACTCCCACCAAGGAGTGAAATAGAGGAACCAAAGCAAGCAACTGGTCTCCTTGTCCATACCATTTATATGGTGATTAAATCTTGAGCCTAACAAAAGGATAAGGGTAAATTCCAATAAAATAAAAAGGGCAAAGCCAACGTAACCATTCCATGGTCTTACCCTTCAACTCCCTAACCAACCAACCAAACAAAAACAACTATAGCTTCACCTTCACACTCACAACCATCCAAGCCTAAAGTCTACATTTTATGAGATACTTCTTCTTCTAACACCTCTTCATTCATCTAAATATTGGTTAGAAAACAAAAAAATTCACCAAATACTAGTCAAAATGAGTTTCTATGACTTAATTAGCACCTCATGTCAAAATCATCAAGATTTAATTGAAGTACTGAGTTCTATAAAGGTTCAACCAGATGATCCCTAACCTCTTGCATATTTGATAACAGTTGTCCAACATGCTACCATGGTCACATTTCAAGAGTCTAAAATTCCCCCATATCATAATGAAGACCTTTATCCCCCTCTTTTTATCACATCATCCATCAATCATACACATGTCAAAAGAGTTATGATTGATGGGAGAATGATTATCAATATTATCTCCTCCCATGCCTATGATCAATTCTAACTACCTGAAAACATCATGTTGGAAAGCTCGATAGTTCTTCAATCATTCAATGATACCTTGGTGACCACTCTAGGAATAGTTGATCTCCACATTCATTTGGGGCTTCAAACTATGCTTGAACTATTTTATGTCCTAGAGGGAAAATTTCAATATAATGTGTTACTCGATCACCCTTAGATCCATGCCATGGGATGCATCCCTTTGACCCTTCATCTATGTGTTAAATTTGAACATGAGGGATAATTCATTACAATCAAAACTAATCCAAGTCACTTTGCTTCTTGTAATATGACATATCGACCTAATGATGTTCTTATTCCACCTTCAACCTCTTCACAACCAACCTCTAGCCAAGCCACCATGTCAACCCAACTCTCCAACACTTATATCTTTAAAAATAATGAAGCATCCACTAGTTCAACAATTCCTTCATCATAAATCCTAGTCAAACAACCCTTATAATCAACATTTTAGCTTCTTATGATGGGGGAATATCAAATTTTAGCCTTAGATGATTTCCCTTCTCCACATGAATTTGGGAACCTTCAAAATGATCCATCTTATGATCCCAATATTAGTACCCTTGTCCCCTTTAGAATTCCCAACAATAGAACATATTTTGTGTATGGGGGACTTGATAAACTGCTCCTCACTCCCATTGTTATGCCCTATATCTAACCATTCGGTTCCAATTTTTCTTATCTCAGCAACCCAACCTTTGCCCAAACATACCTTCATTGGTGTGATTGGAAAGGCTTTGGTTTTGGATTATATGAAAAAGGACCCCATTAACTTCCCATCTTCAAAACCCAAAAACGTCATGAGTTTTTTAGCTTAGGATATGATTCCCCAAAAGATCCCACATCAGCTAAACAAATTCTCACCACTATTGATGAACCTTCACCAACCCCACTTTTTCAATTTGATGAGCCTTTACCTTCTCCAACCTCACTTTTCCAATTTAAAGAACCTCTACCCTCACCAACCCCACTTTTCCACTTTGATGAATCTCTACCCTCACCAAGCCCATCTCTCTAATTTTAAGACATCGACAACATCCCACTAACTTTATTTTTGATCAATACCATCAGTTTGGATCCCTTGACTTATCAATGGGAAGGCCAAACCAAAATAATTCCTCTTATCTATCCTGAAATTATTACACATGACTCACCCACCATTAACACTATCTAACATCAAAATAATAATTCTATTCTTATTTATTTGGTTATGGGTGACTCTTCTCTTCCCAAATCCCTGCCTCTTGAAAACCAAATAATGCTAAATGAATCAACCATAAAAGTTAATTTGGGTACTCAAGAGGACCATCATATTTTTAATATTAGCCAATACTTTATTGTTCCCAAACTCTGTCACTCATTTTTGGAACAACACATGAACTATTTTTGGTCCTACAAGCCAAAAATTATCTCTTCCCTTCTCAAAAATTGCTATGAGCCTTCAAATTCTCTATTTTTCAAACTTTTTCAGCTAAGGGACTCTACAAATATGTTTCTACAGACTCTGCAGATACACTTCTATAGACTTTGTAGGCCCATTTCTACAGACTCTACAAGCCCAGTTCTACGAACTCATTTCTATGGACTCTACAGGAAGGGTCCTATGGACTCATTTCTATGAACTTAGTTCTATAGACTCTATAGACTTGAAAAATATGGACTCATTTCTATGAACTCTGTAAAAAACATACTACGAACTTGTTTCTACAGACTGGGAACTACGGACTCTGCAGGTTAATTTCTTGGTTATACAGGCTGAGAACTATGGACTACATAGACCCATTTCTATGAACTCTACAGGAAAGAAATGAGTTATCAACACTTAAGCATTTTTCAAGGTTAGTTCATCACTTCGGTTCAAATAAAAATGTTCATCGGCAAGCTTCTAAAGCAAAGGAATGAACCATTGAACTATTGAACCTTGAACCAAAAAGGTTCAATGGGTTCTAAGGTTCAACGATATTGGTTCAATATGATTGGTTTAAGCGGTCATTTGAATGAGCAGGACACATGATTGAACCGTTGAACCATAGTTGGTTCAATCAGTCAGTTTAATCAGTTGGTTTAAAGGAGTACCTCAAAGCGAGAAGACCAAGTGCCCTTGTGGAGGGCACTTGGGAGCCAAAATGGACCCTTACAACTTTTCTGAAAAGCAACCTTGGAGGTCAGACAACCCTTGCAGAGGGTAGGTATTGAGAAAAATGGACTGTTTCAAAGGCTGAAAGGGTAAGGATTCCTTTGGAAAAGATTTTCCATGGCAAATTTGTTAAGGTAATTCCTTCAGACTTAAAGTTTGAAGGAATTCCTTCAGACTTTTGTCTGAAGGAATAAGCTTGACCAAAGAGAAAAGCTCATGAAAAAATGGCCAAGGTAGAAAGAGACATGAAGGACCATTTCCTTCAGATAAAATGTTTGAAGGAATTCCTTCAGACATTTTTTTTGAAGGAATTGGAGCCCGAAGACCACTCAAAGGCCATCCCAAAAGACCCTGAAGGGTAGATACACTTGCGGGGGGCTCTCGCCAACCAAAAAGTAGACCGTTCCTCAAGACCGTGAAGGGTAGGTCCCCTCTAGGAAAGGACAAAACAAGAAAGCTGAAGGAATTGCCAAAGAGGATGATGGGCCTGCAAACATCAACATTAAGCACCATGAACTAGATGTTGGATTTCAAGTGATGACAGGCCCACAGATGTCAAATTCACGGTAATAAACTAGTTGTTGATCTTTGCAAGCTTAAGTACAGACTTGAATTCATTCAAAGACCTTATTGCCAAGGCCAAGGGGAGGAACTACTGAAAGAAGGAGTTGAAAGAGCCAGTAGAGCTGAGAATATAGCCCCAAAAGATCAGATTCTAGGAAAAGACAAAACTAGAAATGGAAAAAGATAGCCTAAGGGCTCAAATCATAGCAAAAAGAAGGAAAGGCCAAAATATCTACGTAATAGTTATTTTAGTAGGTGGAACAGTCCATAAAGTAGATATTTTGACTGGCTAACATTGAAGGTGTGCCCTATTTTGTCTCCCTTGGAGTAAAGGTGAAGTAGATAGCTGCACAAATAGGAAGAGATAGACCAGATGATCCAGGCCCAATAGAAGACATATGAGGGGAAGTAACAAGCCATGGCTAAAGTAGCTACCCTATTCTAGCATGGTCCTTTAACAAAATTAGAAATGTATTCAAAGCATTAAATGCAACATGGGTTGCTCCAAAGAACAAAGCACTAGTCTTTTCTGGGCTACTATATATTGTAAATCCCTTCTTTTTGCATGGGAGATCTTTTTGAGAAAAAAAGCAAAACTCTACCAAAATTGAGAGGCTATCACTGAGACTTTGAGCTCAGGTTTTTGATCATATTTCCTTGTTTGAATGAGAAAGCAAGTTACTTTCAGACTTTGTGTTGTCATGGCTTGTGTCATTTAGGAGATTGTTCTTATGTCTGTCTTCTAAATGTGTTCTTGTCCATTGAATGAAATAACCAGAACTAGTGGAGATAATCAAGAAGGTGTCCTGAAGCCAACTATGGGAAGACTTTATGCTATCTACAATTGCCTTTAGTGTGTTTAGCTATTTTTTGTTTTCTATGTAAAGGACCTTGGGCTGAATTTGTGTCCTTATTGTTCTTCGGGAAGCTGAAGTAGAGACTTTGTGCTTTACTTCATTCTACTGGTTATTGCACCTTGTTACCAGTCACTTGTCACTACTTGAAAGAACTCTTGTTGTTTCTTGTAAGACCACTTCTAAAAGAAGAGAAGTGCCTTCAGTATCTTCACCAAGATTTCTCCTTTATCTATGAGCATCTTCTCTAAAAAAAGAGAGATGGATGGTGTTACCCTACCCCTGAGTGTTATTTTATGCATATATATAGTATATAGCTCCTTCATACTTATAGGGAACCTCCCCTTGATGAGATGAGATATTTTTCCCCTTTTGATGTGGTAAACCTACACATTCAGCTGACCAATCTTCCTTGATGTGGCTGATCAGACCTATTTTGCTCATTAGTAAGTTGGTGACAAAATATTCACCCAACAATTTTTTGGTGACTCCACTAGGGAAGAACAAATAGTTTGAAGCCTCAAGCTTCAAGCTGAAGTAAGACTAGTTATTTTCCATTTTTATCCTACAATCTAGAAACTCCACACTATACCAAAAATCATGGAACCCAAGGTGTTGTTGACCCAGTCTTTGAGTTGGTGCAGCAAGGAAATTTTGATTTGTTTCCTCCACAACCTCAAGTTCAATGATCCAAAAGTGTCCCTCCCATCCATACCAGGTCACCAATACAAGGTAGAGCTTCTTTTTCTACTGTCACTAGAGCTTTACCTATACATACTCCACCTAGATTTGTTATCCCTACTTTCAATAATCCAATCATGACAGTTTAAGGCCCCTTGGGTAACTCTTTTGGCCCACTTAATCTAACTCCACCCCTACATGAACTTCCATGTCGTTCAAGGAAGAATTTTCCCAAATTCTTTGGTGATGGGAGAGTTCACCCTGATGAACACATTACAACCTTCAATATAGCGTGTGGTGTGATAGGTGTGGAATTTGATGACATAGCAGTCTAACTATTTGTGGAAACATTGCAAGGTGTTGTTGCAGACTAGTTTTACCACCTGCAGGCTCGGTCAGTAACTGATTAAAACACACTCAAAGCCAAGTTCGAAGCAAGGTTAAAACCTATAGAAGATGCATATTCCTTGTTGGCCTAACTCACACAGATGAAGAAAGAACCTCATGAACCTATGAGGGATTTCATTGCCAAGTTTGACAAGCTGAGGAATCAAATTCCTATGATTTCTTAGCCTACACCTGAGAACCTAAAATGTTTCTTCATCAACTCATAGCTACCTAAAGTGAGTTTTTTCTGAGATGTGTTGGCCATATAGACCTTGATATTGATCAAGACTTGGCTACTGAGTTAGAAGATGACCTTAGCTTGGTAGGAAAGATAAGGAGAGATCCTAATAGAGGTAAATCCTCTTCATCTTCAGAATACTCATCTATAGGCACCACTGATCTAATGGTGCAAAAATTAGCAAATGAGTTTCTTGATCTCAAAAAGAAAATGGTGCAAGGGATGTCATCTACTCCTTCATACAGAGATATACCAAGGAGGACATTCCCTAATTAGGCATACCAAGGCAATGCTGCCAGGAATCAAGGGTAGCTAAATCGTCTTCCTCCTACTCAGGTAAAATTGGCCATTGAAGCACCTCCAACCAATTCAGTAGTTGGATATCTTGAAGTAGAATTAGATTTCTCCTTCCAACCTAAATTAAATCAAGAAGATGATTCTAATCTCTTCATAAAGAGAGAAGAAGAATAAGTTGGTGAGAAAAAATTGGTTTCCTAAATTATTAGGATGAACCCAGAAGTGAAGGTGAAGTAGTCGAGGGATCATACACTATATTCACATGGTCTAAGAATCAGTCAACCCAATCAACTGATAAGGACAAAATAGGAGAAGAATCTCAGCCTATGATTTCAATTGCTAAGTGGGGAACCACTCTACCTTTCCAGATAAAAGACCTGGTGATTGCTAAAAAAGTAAGTGCTCTAAACTTACCCTCACCTTCAATTTCAAGTTCACATATCAGTTCTCCCCCTCTTAAAAACTAGAAGGATGACCTCCCTTCCCTTCTTCATAATTCATTTCAGACATTTGACATAATCAACAATGTTAAGAAAACTAAGATCCAAATGTCTAAATTTGAATTTTTGCAATCCAACCCTAAGCAGTTGGGTAAGTTAGTGGAATGTGTGAGGAATAAAACCATCCCTATAGGACCAGTTATTCTAAAGGTCACTCCCATATCCACCTAGAATAACCTTGTCATTACTCCTCTTACTGCCCCCAGAAGGACTGAACCATTTTATGTCTCCCTACTGATAAATGGACATCAGCTGAACAATTACATCATAGACTCAGGTGCATCATATAATTTCATGCCTGCCAAAGTAGCTGAATCCCTTGGTCTCACATTGACCAAGACATTTGGGAGATGTCTTTCCATAGAGAAAAAATAAGTGCCACTATTGGGACAAATTAGGGATGCCTAATTTGTATTTGTAGCATTCCCAAAAAAGAGAATCAAGATGACAGTCTTGGTAGCTAACATCCCAGCCTCATACGATATTCTTTTTGGGCAAAATTTATACAAGGACATTGGTGGTGAGTTGAGCATGGACTTGTCTGAATCAAGGACCCTAGTTAAAGGTGTCATGTAGAGATTTTTCCCTAAGAAAGAAGCAAAATATGTGGTCACTAAAACATCAGCACCTGAAGCTCAAATTTTTTTTGAGTCTTTAGGCATGGGTAATTATTTCTTGACCATAGAGGATGTTCATGTTTCAGCTAATGAAATTTTAGAAAATGACAGTCTAAAAATTAGTTCAGATGGAATAGTAGAAGACATGATAGAGCACAATTCAAATGCAGAAGAATCCCCCCTTCCAAGTGAAGAAAAATCTAAGGTAAGGTCAATCTTTGATGATGTATGGATACTAGAATTTGATGGAAACTATTCCTCTACCGGTTCAAGAGCTGGGATTGTGTTGATATCTCCTCAAGGAGATATTTTTCCTTCATCATACAAGTCATAGTTTAATAATACAAATAATACTACCAAATATGAATTTCTGCTACTCAGATTGAAAGCTATTAAATACAAGGGCATCAAGCTCCTTCATGCTAAGGGAGATGATGAGCTAGTGGTTTGTCAGGTGAAAAACTTGTACCAAACCAAAAATGAGAGATTGTGCCATTACCACAATCTAGTTTGGGATCAAATTGAAAACTTTGATGCTTTCAGCATCTCTACAGTGCCCAAGAAATTCAATGATAGAGCTGATGCTTTGGCTATTTCAGCAACTATTTTGGTTCCTCACCCTAATTTTAAGGGAGACAAGTACACTATTAAACTGGTCTTTTGACCAAGTATGCCTGACAATGCCAATCATTGGCAAGTATTTAATGATGACAGCCAAATCATTGCCTTCCTAGAACAAAAATGTAGCTTCAAATAGCTCCACTTTGAAGGCAGTGAACTAGCCCCTGAACCAAATTCAGACATAAGAAAAAAATTCCTACAGCTTAAAGGGAATAAAATTCCCAAAGGATTGGTTTCCCTTGAGAAGTTGTTTGACAAGCATGACATGTTCATCAAATAGTAGCAAATGGATTCAAGTTCTTCTTAGGAGTTTGATCAAGTAAATCTAGGTACCAAGGTTAATCCCAAGATAGTGAACATTAGAAAGTGTTGCACTCAGGAGGAAAATTTCAAGTTCACTACTCTACTCAGCCAGTACATAGATGTCCTAACATACTCCTATGATGATCTGAAGTCACTCATACCTGAAGAAATTCACCATGAAATTCCTCTTAAGGATGATTTGATGCCTTACAAATAAAAATCTAGGTAGTACAATCCAAAGATATTAGGCACTATTCTATCTAAAATATAAAAAATGCTGAATGCTAGGATAATTTTTACAATCTATCATTCCACATGGATTGCCAACATAGTGTTTATGAGAAACAAGAATGGTGAAATTTGCCTCTATGTGGACTTCAAGAATTTGAATTAGTCATCCTTAAAAGATAACTATCCTCTACCCATCATGGATCAAGTGCTTCAGACTGTGACCAATTTAGAGATGTTATCAATGTTAGACGGCTTCTCAGGATACAATCAAGTTGAAGTTGGTGAAGCAGACCAACACAAGACTGCCTTCACCACACCTTAGGGAACCTTTACATATCAAAGAATGCCTTTTGGCTTGATTAATGCTAGCACCACTTTCTAGAGAGAAATGGACCTTGCTTTAAAAAACAAAATGGGTAAGTTCATTGTGGTGTACCTTGATGACTTGACCATCTTTTCTAAGCATCGACCAAAACATATATGCCATTTGTAACAAGTGCTAGAATGCTATTGCCAAAATGGCATTTCTCTTAATCCCAAGAAGTCTATTTTTAGAGTAACAAAATGGAAGCTTCTCAGACACATTATATCCAAAGAAGGCATAAATATTGACTCAAAAAAATTCAAATCTATCTAGGAGCTTACTCTACCCACAAGTAAAAGTGTAGTTCACTCTTTCTTTGGAAAAGTGAATTTTTTATGAAGGTTCATCCCTGAGTTCACTGAGAAGACTTACCAAATCATGAACATGATGAAGGGAAAGGCCACCTTTAGCTAGACTAAAGAAGGCAAATTAGCATTCTAAGACATTGAGACAGCCATTGCCCATGCCCTAATTCTGGTTTATCCAGATTATACCAAGGATTTCATCATGTATAGTTATGCTTTTAAACACACACTTTTAGCCATTTTGGTTCAATAGAATGAAGAAGGTGTGGAATCTCCCATATCCTTCATGAGTTTCCCTCTCAAAGCTCATGATCTAAATTATTCAAACATGGATAAACATGCTTATGTAGTGGTCAATGCAGTGAAGTATTTTTGCTTCTACATTCTAAATTCTCACATTGTTGCCTTGGTTCCTGATACCATAGTTAAATCCAGACTAACTCAGCAGGAGTTTGGAACCAAAAGGGGGAATTAGATTGCTAAAATCTAGGAGTTTGATCTAGTTATCAAACTAATGAAGTTTGCGTGAGGAAAGGGCCTTTGTTAATTGATTGCTGACAATAGACTTGAAGAAATAGGGCATGAAGAAAAAGAAGTAGAAGACACACCAACAGTCATCTTTGTCTCCACCATGAATGAGTCGTATTCAAGTATTGCTCATTTCCTTACTTATGGTGAGTGTCCTGCCCACCTATCTCGTAAAGAAAGGAGGACTGTCAAACTGAAAGCTACCAATATTTCCTCTGGGACAATGACCTATACAAGAGGAGACTTGATGGAGTGTTCCTTCACTACGTGGATAAAGAGAAGCAGAACCAACTTTTGAGGTCCTTCCACAATCTGGCCTATGGAGGACATTTTTATACTCCTATAACTATCCACAAGATTCTTAGATCCAGGTATTACTGGCCTAATTTGTTTCATGATACATATAAATGGGTACGAAGGTGTGAACTATGCCAACAGTTCATTGGAAGACCCAAGTTAGTTGCCCTGTTTCTCAAGCTAGTTGTGATAGAAGAGCCATTTCAGCAATGGGGAATCAATTTCATTGGTGCTGTAAACCCATTTTCAAGTGTTGGACATGATTATGTCCTCACATCCATAGATTAATTCACCAAATGGGTGGAAGCAATTCCAACCAATCATGATACTTCAGAAGTAGTATGTGATTTCCTCAAGGAGAACATCATTTCCAGGTTTGGGGTCCCAACCAAGATTATGAAAAACAATGCTACCTATTTATCTTCTTATAAGATCACTCAGTTTTATTTTTACTATGGGATTACCCTCTCCCACTCCTCTGATTATTTACCACAAGGGAATGGCCAAGCTAAATCAAGCAACAAGAACTGGTGACCATCATCAGGTAGTTGGTGGATGACAACCAACGAACATGGCATAAATCATTGGTTGATGCTTTATGGGTAGACAAAATTACACCCAAGAGGGTTATAGGTATGTCACCTTTCTAACTTCTATATAGTCTCAATGCAAAAATACCGATCACCCTGGAATTGCCAGCACTAAAATTGGCAAAGGTAGTCAAAGATCAGACATATGAAAGCTCCATCGATAAAAGGATCATGTCGTTGACTGAGCTAGATGAGCAGCAAACTATGGTGGTGGACCAAATTTCTTCACACCAAAGTTTGGTGAAGAAGCTTTTTGACCATAAAGTAAAAAATTGGGATTTTTAGATTAGAGATCAAGTCTTTTTATGGGACAAGAGAAGAAAACCAAAGGGAATGCATGGGAAATTTGATTCCCTATGGAGAGGCCCATTTAATATCCATGAGCTCAATGGTGAAAATAGTTTCCTATTGAAGAATCAAGATGGTACACTCTTTTCTCTTCCTCACAATGGGCAGCATCTGAAGCACTTCAACTCCTAAAGTATCAGATAAGATCATCTATACATATGTATATTTATATAGTCTTTAGTTATTTTTTGTGCTTTTCCTTTTCATTCTTATTTTTGGCACCTTGATTTCTTATTGGTTAGCATAACTCCATGGCCCAATGGCATACTTAAAGGCACTGGATATTCTAGTTTCTACTCCCCTCAGTTGTTTCAAAATTTCAACTGAAGGAAGTTCCCCAACTGGATTCAGTTGTTGTTCCCAAACTCTGTCACTCATTTTTGGAAGAACACATGAACTATTTTTGGTCCTACAAGCCGAAAATTCTCTCTTCCCTTCTCAAAAATTGTTATGAGCCTTCAAATTCTCTATTTTTCAAACTTTTTCAACTAAGGGACTCTATAGATATGTTTCTACAGACTCTGTAGATACATTTCTACGGACTCTGCAGGCCCATTTCTACAGACTCTGCAGGCCCAATTCTATGGACTCATTTCTACGGACTCTACAGGAAGGGTTCTATGGACTCATTTCTATAGACTCAGTTCTACAGACTCTACAAACTTGAAAACTATGGACTCATTTCTATAGACTCTATAGGAAAGGTACTACAGACTCTACAGCCTTAAAAACTATGGACTCATTTCTATAGACTCTATAGGAAAGGTACTACAAACTTGTTTCTATGGACTGGGAACTATGAACTTTGCAGGTTAGTTTCTTTGTTCTACGGGCTGGGAACTATGGACTACACAGACCCATTTCTATGAACTCTACAAGAAAGAAATGAGTTCTCAACACTTAGGCATTTTTCAAGGTTGTTTCATCACTTTGGTTTAACTAAAAATGTTCATCAACAAGCTTCTAAAGCAAAGGAATGAACCATTGAACCATTGAACCTTGAACCAAAAAGGTTTAATGGGTTATAAGGTTCAAAGAGTTTGGTTAAATGTGGTTAGTTCAAGTGATCATTTGAATGAGCAAGACACATGATTGAACCATTGAATTGTTGAACCG
Organism: Torreya grandis; assembly: GCA_037957365.1. Classification (NCBI taxonomy): domain Eukaryota; kingdom Viridiplantae; phylum Streptophyta; class Pinopsida; order Cupressales; family Taxaceae; genus Torreya; species Torreya grandis. The sequence goes on from JARHVA010000441.1 coordinate 1,669,861, forward strand.
TAGTTAGTTTAATCGATTGGTTCAATCAACCGATTTAAAGGAGTGCCTCAAAGAGAGAAGACTAAGTGCCCTTGTGGAGGGCACTTGGGAGCCAAAATGGACCCTTGTAACTTTTTTTAAAAGCAACCTTGAAGGTCAGGCAACCCTTGTGGAGGGTAGGCAATGAGTGAAATAGACCGTTTCAAATGCTGAAAGGGTAAGGATTCCTTCGAAAAATATTTTCCATGGCAAAGTTATTAAGGCAATTCCTTCAAACAAATTTTTTGAAGGAATTCCTTCAAAATTTTATGTGAAGGAATAATCTCGATCGAAGAGAAAAGCCCATGGAAAAATGGTGAAGGTAGAAAGAGACATGAAGGACCATTTCCTTCAGACATAATTTTTGAAGGAATTCCTTCAGACATTTTATTCGAAGGAATTGGAGCCCAAAGACCCCCCGAAGGGCAGATACCCTTGCAGTGGGGCTCTCGCCAACCAAAAAGTGGACCATTCATCAAGACCCTAAAGGGAAGGTCTCCTCCAAGAAAGGATAAAACAATAAAGCTAAAGGAATTGCCAAGGAGGATGATGGGCCCACAGACATCAACATTAAGCACCATGAGCTAGCTGTTGGCTTTCAAGTGATGATGGGCCCATAGACGTCAAATTCATGGTAATAAACTAGCTATTGATCTTTGTAGGCTTAAGCGTGGACTCGAATGGATTCAAAAACCTTATTTCCAAGGCCAAAGGGAGGAACCACTGAAAGAAGGAGCTGAAAGAGCTAGTAGAGCTGAAAATATAGCCCTAAAAGCTTAGATTCTAGGAAAATACAAAACTAGAAAGGCGAAAAGATAGCCCGAGGGCTCAAATTGCAATAAAAAGAAGGAAAGGCCAAAATATCTATGTAGTAGTTATTCCAGTAGGTGGAACAATCTATAAATTAGATATTTTGACCTACAAACATTGAAGGCATGCCCTATTTTATCTCCCTTGGAGTAAAGGCAAAGTAGATAGTTGTGTAGAAAGGAAGAGATAGACCAGATGATCTAGGCGCAAGAGAAGACATATGAGGGGAAGTAACACACCATGGTTAAAGTAGCCATCCGTTATAGTATGGTCCTTTGACAAAATTGAAAATGCATTCAAAGCATTAAATGCAACATGGGTCACTTTAAAGAACAAAGTGTCTTTATTTTCTAGGCTGCTATATATTTTAAATCCCTTCTTTTTGCACAGGAGATCTTTTTGAGAAAAGAAGTAAAACTCTACCAAAATTGAGAGGCTGTCATTGAGACTTTGAGCTCAGGTTGTTGATCATATTTCCTTGTTTGAATGAGAAAGCAAGTTACTTTCAGACTTTGTGTTGTCATGGCTTTTGTCATTTAGGAGATTGTTCTTATGTCTATCTTTACAATGTGTTCTTGTCTATTGAATGAAATAAGTAGAACTAGTGGAGTAATCAGGAAGGTATCTTAAAGACAACTATGGGAAGACTTTGTGCTTCCTATAATTGTCTTTAGTGTGTTTAGCTATTTTCTATTTTTTGTGTAAAGGACCTTGGGATGACTTTGTGCCCTCATTGTTCTTTGTACCTCACTCTTTGGGTAGCTGAAGTAGAGACTTTGTGATATACTTCATTCTGTTGGTTACTGCACCATGTTACCAGTCACTTGTCACTACTTGAAATAACTCTTGTTGTTTCTTGTAAGATCACTTCTGAAAGAAGAGAAGTGCCTTCAGTATCTTCATTGAGATTTCTCCTTTGTCTATGAGCATCTTCTCTGAAAAAAGAGATGGATGGTGTTACCCTACCCCTGAGTGTTATTTTCTATATATATAGTATATAACTCCTTCATACTTATAGGGAACCTCCCCTTGATGAGAGGATATATTTTTCCCCTTTTGATGTGGTAAACCTACACATTTGGCTGACCAATCTTCCTTGCTATGGTTGATCAAACCTATTTTTCTCATCAGTAAGTTGGTGACTAAATATTCACCCAACATACTTAACCCTCAAATAACAATGAGACTATCAATATTTTCTTTGTGACCATAACATAGAATTTTATTGGTCTTAATAAGATATGTCTATAATTGACCCTTCCATTGCTCTTCATAACATTGTTACCCATCCTAAAGTTAAGCCCATTCAATAAAAACTTCATCGTATGCACCCTCGCATAGCTCTTCTTGTTAAAGAAGAACTTCAACACCTTATAACCTTTAATTTCATTCAACCCATTGACTATCCACAATGGGTCTCTAACATTTTTCCTATTGCCAAACCCACTAGGGGACTCTACCTTTGTGTGGATTTCCATGATCTTAACCTTGTATACCCTAAAGATGACTTTCCCCTACCTAACATAGACCAACTTATCTATCTCACTACTGGCCATGAAATGTTATCCCTTATGGATGGGTTTTTGGGATACAACTAGATCTTGATCACCCCTCAAGATCAACATAAAACATCTTGTATCACACCATGGGGAACTTTCTACAATCGTGTCATGCCCCTTGGCCTAAATAATGTGGCAACCACTTATCAATGAGCCATGACTTAAATTTTTCATGACCTCATCCATAAAATAGTTGAGGATTATGTTGATAATCTACTCGATAAATCTAAACATCACCTCACTATTCTCGCTATCATCTTCAAAAAACTTATCCATTATCATGTCAAGCTCAACCCAAAGAAATGTATCTTGAAGGTCTTATCAAGAAAAATTCTAGGATTTATTATTTCCCTCTATAGAATACAAATAGACCCCATAAAAGTCTGATCCATTCTATAAATGCCTCCCCCTACTAACCTAAAACAACTTCATGAAATTCAAGGTAAACTTCAGTCAATCCATCATTTTATCTCCTAGTTATCATATCACTATCAGTGCTTTCACATAGACCAAAAAATGTCAACAGGTCTTTGATGCAATCAAGGAGTATCTTCTCTCTCCACTAGTCCTTATTCCTCCAAAAGAGTATCAACCTTTTTATTTATACATATCTACCACTGATCATTCCCTAGTGGCCATGCTCACTCATCATGATGACCAAAATAAGGATCAAGCCATTTATTACATCAGTCACACCTTCATTAACTATGAAACCTAATACACCCATCCAAAAAAACTTTACCTTGCCTTAGTTTTTGTTGCCTCTAAACTTTGTCACTATCTTGTTAACCATTAAAATTACGTCACTTATAACACTAATCCCCTCAATTATATGCACTCCAAGCCATATCATAACCAACATATGGCCAAGTGGATCATGTTGTTAGTAGAGTTTGATCTTGAGTTTCTTCCACCAAAGTCCATTAAGGGATAGGTGATTATAGATCAACTGGCTGAAGTTCATCTCCTTGATAATCAAACTCCCCCTCTTACCTTTCCATATGAGTCTATAGCTACCCTTTCTTTAGAAAAATCCACCTACCAAATGAATATGTATTTTGATGGCTCTAAATGTCAAAATGGTGGGGGTGTTGGCATAATCCTCATTCCCATTAATGAGTAACCTCTTCCTCTTTCTTTCAAACTTGATTTCAAATATACCAATAATATAGATAAATATTAAGCCTTGGTAATAGGTCTCCAAAACATTCTAGCTTTAGGAATCAAAATAATTATCATCTTTGGAAACTCTCAACTTATTATCAACCAAGTCACAGGAGCCTATCAATGCAAAAATGATGTCCTTCTAAAGTATAAATAACTTGTCAATAAATTATTAGCATCATTTTACCATTATATTATCCAATTAGTCCCTCATTATACCAACAAATTTGTGGACACAATTGCTTCCCTTGCATCCCAAATTCCATCTCAACTTGTCGAATCTAAACTATTTGTCACCATCCACCATTTTGTCACACCATCCTAAGTCCTGATATTCCTACCCTTTACTAAAAAGAAACATCATCTTCAGACATTTGGTATGATCAAATCTTCAATTACCTTAATGTTAGTATCCTCCTTTTAGATCTTTCTAGGAAAGCTCATAGATATTTCATTTAAAGCACCTCTCATTACTTAATATTATGGGGCATTCTTTATAAACTAGGCTTTGATGATATCCTCCTTCATTGCCTTTACAATAATGAGGCTTCTCATGCCATCAAAGAAGCACATGATGGCATATTTGGGGGTCAATTCAGTGGTCTAATCATTGTTAAATGTATTCTTCACCGAGGTTACTATTGACCCACACTCAATTAGGATTGTTGTGACTATTTCAAGAAATACATAAAATTTCAACAACATGCTAAACTTCATAATGCATCTCCTCATGGTCTTCAAGTATCAACTGACTATTAGACTTTTTCACAATGGGGTCTTGATCTTATCATATAAATTAATCCATGTTCCTCACAATGACATCAATATATCATCACCACTATAGAATATTTCACCAAATGGGTAGAGGCCATCCCACTAATCTCAATCAAAGGTGAAAAAATCATTGATTTTATCAACAACCACATCATTTTTCACTTTGGTATTCCTTACAAAATTATCACTGATAATGGTAGATTCTTTAAAAATAAAAATGTCCAAGAACTTTGTGACACTTTTAGTATCAACCTAAGATTTTCTTCACCTTATCATCCAAAAGATAATGGATAGGCTGAGGCTTCCAAAAAAACCCTCATCAAATTGCTCTTTAAGGTAGTCAGTGCTTCAATAAAGGATTGGCACCTCCAAATCCCATTTGCTTTATGGGCTTATCATACTAGTATTTGAACTGATATAGGTGATACACCTTTTTTTCTTGTCTTTGGAGTCAAGACAATCCTACCTCTTGAAGTCCAAATTTCATCTCTCCACATATCCTTGCATTAGATTCTTTATGAAAGTGACTATCATCAAGAACGCTTAGCACACTTAAAACTTCTTAATGGACATCACCTTACTACCCTCAATCATCTTTACATTTATCAAGAGCATATCAAGTGAGCATACAACAAACATCTGAAAACATGTGAATTCAACATTGAAGATCTCATCCTTAAGAAAAACCAACACGTCACTAACATGGAAAAGACCAAGAATAGAAAGTTTATTTTTAACTAGTTAGGACCTTACATTATAACCCATAGGTATGGATTAGGTGCTTGTCATGTATCCTCTCTCGAAGGAAGGCTAGAACTTGAACCTATCAATGCCTTACATTTGCATCTATTTCATTTTTAAAATAAGGTTCAAATGCACTTTTGTGTCGCACTCAAGCTCATCCCTTGGTTCATTAACCTTCTTTTCTATCTATTTTGAGATCAATTGATTATACAAAACCATGTGATTCATTCATCATAGTAATAACCTAATCCTAAATATGGGTACCCTAACTCTACCCATAGCATATTTCTCATGAATACTTTTCATCTTTTTCATAAATGGAACCTATGGTTAGTTATTTCTCAAAACCCCTTTCTCTAACCTTCCATGTCTAGGTCATGCTTCTATATTAGAAGACCTTTCATACCTGAATGGACTTGTCCATGTCTAATTTCAATCTAACATATATCCATACTATAAAAATAAATAGCAAATTTCTCCCTTGAAGGATAGTTACCACATCAAATCAAAAGTTACTTAAAGTAGACTACTCCCTTGAAGGATAGGAATGACAAAATAAAATATTACACCATTCCCTCGAAGGATGGCTAAATCAAATATTTATTATAAGCTTCCTGCATTGATCAGCTTCAAAAACTTTTAAAACAAAAGAAATAAATCTAAATCTAAATTTAATAGGTGGAAATCAACTTTTATATCTGCTAAATGTGGACTTCCAATATTGATCAATCTACTTACTATCTAATTAAACTACAATAAACTTTTATAACACAAGTGAAATTCTCACATTGATCAATCTACAAATTATTATATAGCATACCACTGGCATGAACTTGTTTGCTAGGGTTCTTTGGTCACATATAAATAAGTTAATCACTCCTCTACCCACATATTACATTTTACTCTACCCATTTATTCACATCCCTAACTATCACCTACAACCCCAATGAACCTAATGGATTATGAGCTTACTTGGAATGAAGTGGTCAAGATACTAGCTTTCTCAATAAAGTACATTGTATGATGTATTTGATAGGTTTGTGTTCACTAAGACATTCTAACTATGGATTCATATTGTTTGGTTCTTGGTAGTAGAGCATTGCCCCCTTTATTATCCAAAATTTAGATGTGAACATTTCCTATACCTATACCAACCCAACATTAGTTAATCAAGAATTAAATTTTCTTATCATTATTTTAAACATCAACATTCACACTATTCCATAAACCTACTCATTAACATTACTATCATGAAAAATAATAGTATCATCAATGACCAAATGATCATGCTCATCATCAATCATGTATATAGTTATACCATAAATATGCACAACTATACCATAATCATGCACATCATCAAGACATAAGAATCCATCTCATCAAAATATAAAACCAAAAAACATCTCCATATATCTAAAACATCATATATATATAAACAATCAAAACATGTCTATACATGAAACACACATTACTCATAAATATATCTCGCATCTTTGACGCATAGGTCGGTATCATAATCATAAACAAAAATCTAAAATATGTATCAAGATCCTGGGGTATCACTACCACTAACCCCTCCTACACCTACACCTTTCCCACTACCTATACTTGTCCCAGGTGGAGCCCCTATCAGTTGACCCACTGCCATCCCACTGACCTGGGACCACAATCACTACTCGACCTACCAATCCAATCTAGTACTCTCCCAATTATGGCTCATTATGACACTATGCCAACATAATGCCTTCATAATAGTGCAACTCTTGTATGGCTACTAGATATCTATCCTGAGTAATAAATCCTAGGGGGCCACTCCAACTCTATTAGTCTACCACAAGGAATCCCTCTCCTATGTCACTATCCCCAATGATACCCTCACCTGGTCTTGATCTTCTTTCACTAGGGTCAACTATCCTTATAAAATGGTCATCTGAGCCTATAAAGTAGTAACCTAGACTTGGGCCTAATCTCTTTTTACTTTCACTCCTCCCAGCTAACCTTGAAGAGTGGAAATCTATCTCTGAAGAGAGGTAATCTACCCCTATAGCATAATAATTTGGGCATGTGATGTTTCCAATGTCATTGTTACCTATGGATCCCCATATGTTGGTACCTATGTTGGGTCAACATCCATCAGCTGCTAATCCCCATCTTTGACACTAAAAATAATGGCTATGTACCTCCCCTAAAACTAAGAAAGATAGATGTATAACATACATCATCCCCATCTCTCAAAGGCAACTCCTCATGATCAAGCTCCTCCTCTTGTGCTTGTGGATTTGGTAAATAAAACTCTATATCATCCCTCCTATATCACATAGAATATTGAGGGATACCTTATACCAACCCAAACTAATGCCACACCTGTTCAAAGGGGAGATACTTCATCTCACCATATTTCTTCCCATAGGCTCATCTCCATCTCTCCAAATATAAGGTGTAATACCTATACACAACCCATATTGTCCATGTCTGATATGGCCTCTAGATAATGTCCCTAGGAACTAAACTCTCTAAGGCTCCTCTAAACTAAACAATGTATCTTGAACCACTACCAACACCTATCTGGCCTCATATCTCCTCCATTGGTAAAATCCAACCACATAATCTGTCATCTAAAATCCCTCTATTAGAAAGCTCAAGGGTCTCAATACCCATATGTGATCATAGGCCCAACAATGAAGTACAAATCCCACACTAATGCCATAACACTTGTGTACCCTAAATCACCATAGCTCTCTATATATTTGTACTAATAAAACTTGTACCCACCAAAAAATAGCTCCACCAACACCCCCAACAACACACCAAGGTATCTCCCTCCAATAGAATCTGGTAATGCATAATAAATAACTACTAACTATAATATAGTCAACAAATGTCTCTCTCAGAGCTCTTTTGTATAGTAGCCTAATACTAAATCCTCTATAGTGGAACTATGTATCATCTCTATCATCTCCATACAACATCTCCATGCACTCATCAATCTCATCCCCCTTTATATAGTAGATGGGATCACCATAAATGGGTAGAAGTGTGATCTAGTGAAAATATTCTAATAAGATACTCATCTCCCTTATCGATAGCTAAAAGGTATTAGTCACTAGGTCCTATCTCTCAATGAGAGTTACTATCATCATGATATCCTTGGGTAAGTGTTAGTAGTAGTGCATCACTCCAAAACCCATTATCTCTATGTGTCGCTAGTCCTCCATTGACATGGCATCCCTCACCTCTATAAAAATCTCTATTACTTGATCTTATAACTAAATTTGATCACGCACCTATAACCACACATGAAATAGGTCAACCACCCTTCTAATTCCTCTATATTTAAAATATAATCTCAACCTACCCTTTAAATGCTTATTCTATTTCTAAACACCCCTACTATATATTTTACTACATTTGTAACCCAGCCCATCTCCTATTTCCCTAACCCACATACTCCTTAACACTCAATCCTATCCTATCCCTACCCATTTCACCTACCTAAACCCCCCAATTTTCATAACAAATAAACAACCCCAACCTATCTCCCATCCACCCCAACTTGGGCATCCTGATCCAACCCCTTGACTATTGCTAATTCTCCCAAACCATCTATGGTCCCTTTAGGGTAATTGTTTCCTCAATTGAGCATTGCCAATTGGCTCTGACCACCAACAGTCACTGTTAGGTGATCATAGGTAGTGATCCTTGACCACTTAAATTCTTTATCAAAACCCTAAACCCCCTACCATCTAAAACTACTCAATAACAACCTTACATATCTAACACATCTACCCCAACACACCATTTTGTACACACCCAATAAAAATAACTAAAACCCTAGCCCCATAGTTAAACACACCCCTACCTCCCAATAATTTAACCTATTTTTTATTTTTACCATTTAAATTCAACTATTGTGAAATTTCCTACCAAATTTAAGACACCCCATACTTCATTTTGGGATCAGTGACACCACCTTAATCCGCACCCAACCACTTATCCACCTTTACCTCCTACTTCCATCTCAGCCCCACTATCACTTTTACACACCACACTTCTCTAAGATAACTCACCACCTTTACACCCACTCACATAGAATTTTCATCCAAATGCTCAAATTAGATAAAACACTGCTTCTCTAAATTGCAAATGGGGATAAAATAGGCCTCATTGACCTTTTAATCATCAAATTAGGGTTTCAACCCAATCATCTATGGTTAATCAACTATCATCGATTGACCCTCAACATTGATAGTTACCTCACCAACGTAACCATTGATGATTGCCTAACCATCATCAATTAACCCTAACCATCGATGGTTAGGTGCTTTTTCTTCTTTTACCCCTATTCACCTACATTTTTGCTACTTCACCTATAACTCTTAATGCCTCTACATGAGTTCCTCCTTACCACCTCATACCTATCTAGGAGTTCATTTCTCCCCACTAACCAAGAACTACATTAAACTTGAAGTCCATGTTAGACCAATTGTCCACAAGACTATGTAGGTAGTGTCCTCTTACCTAGTGTATTAGGAGTCAACTCATCCACACTCTACTTCAACCAACCCACCTATTTGCCCACATCTACCTTAATATTGGTACCTTTTTCTCCTTGAATTATTTATACACTATTGTGATAACCTTGCTTTAGTCCTCATACCAACCTTGATGAATTTTTGCCATGTTAAAATTTTACGTTATGTACCTCCTTCTGCATGACCTAACCTTTTGTGTATTCCTTGGGAGTACTTCCTACCCTAGATACCTAAGCAAACATTTCCCTTTCCTAGTATCTTTGATATACATAACCCAATCCATTATGCATAATGTAGGAGACTAGTTACCTTATCACTTCTCCTAAAACTTGAACTTATTTTTACCAACATTGGCACTTTTTGTCTTTGTGAGTATTGGCCTATAAATTTTAATTATACCTTGTGTGCATATTTACATCTCATACACCCACACCCACCTCATAACCCTTATTTTCCACTTGTCAAACCATGACCTGATTTTGGTATTCCATCATCAATTCTTGGTTTGAGGGGGAATACCCTCCTCCCATACTCAGGGCAACTAAACTTTGACCATCAATTCTCTATTTTTGTTTTACAACTTATTGACCTAAAGCCACAGAACAAAAAGGGGTAAAATGTAGACACCTAAAAACTGCACCATAATAGTTTTCAGTCTTGTCTTGACCTATGGACCCTTAATCAACTCTTTGTCTAGTAGACCACTTAGTCTACTAGAAATATTTTACAACTTCATCATGTTAAATACCCCCTCCCTAAACACATCATGTAAATCATGACCTTTTTACCCATTTTATCATGGCCCCTTGACCACGACTAATTAGGGTAACTATCAACAGTTGACCCTCATTGGTTGGGGTCACCCAAACTTACTTTAAGCATTTTAAAGCATTTCTAGCTTTGTTCAAGATAATCATCCTCCAAAATGGAAACTCACTTTAACACCATATTTTAAAGATGAATAAAAATAGCCAACTTCATTCCCTCCCAACATAGAAACATTCCCTCAAGCTTCCTTCTCCTCAGCAGTTTTGTGTTATAAATATAGGGCTCTTGGGAGAGTTATGGATCTAAAAATTTGCATCCAGATTCTCTTGTTCTCTTTATGTAGGCATATAATAACACAAAGATCTATCCATGTGACTTTGGAAGACAAGATTAATTTTATACTATTTAACTTTCTTTAGATTTTAACTATCATCCACTTGACATCATATAGGTATCTTTCCTTTGTTTTTGGTATTTTCACCCTTTATCACAATTTATTGTCTTGATCTATTCACCTGGACACTCAAACATACCCTCAAAACTCCCATTTTACCCTCTACCCATTAGTCAAAAATTGTTAACTCCATTTTTGGACCTTACCCAACTCCACATAGATAATCATAGTTGGTTTCTCTAATTGTCACCAATTACAAAAACCATCACTAGTTACATAACCATTGTTAGTCACGCCAACCATCATTGATCACCCTGACCATTGACTGTCATTATCAAGGAAAATAAAAGATTGTTATTTTCTCCCCTTTTACCCAATCAAATCCCTATTTTTATTCTAATCTACCTACAGGCCCTACCCTGACTCTTTGAACCTAACCTTAATGCATTTGTGCATGGTATTAAACTACCATTGTTATATTTTCTATCAAATAGGTATATCATTTATTTTTTTATATACGTATTTATGTTCATATTAGTTTATTATCTTCCAATTTTATTTTTATAACATTTCTATCATTGGGGGAGTGGATTTATTACCATCCAAGGGAGCTTTTGCTTCTTGTATCTAGCATTCCTAGGCAGTCCACCCTTCATACTTGTTTAACAAATGATTTTATTTAGTGTGGTCTTATTGTAGGTAGTCTTTCCTCACCAAAAAGGAGTTTTCACCTTATCTAGTCATCAAAAAGTGTATCATTTACTAGGTACACACCCTAATACTCACTTTCTTTTATTTGATTTCAAAACTAAGAAATGAATGAAATAAATTGAAACAATAATAATCTATTTTAGATCAGGGTAAAAACTTGACTGCATAACAATGGGAAGTGCTTGGGTGAAATCCCTAAAACTCATTATGAGGAGTACCATAGGAACCCTAAATTAGTTAGCCCATTTGGATAACCTACTAATGAAAGAAGAAATTACCCCTTCTTGATTGAGGATTTCTCATCTATGAGGAAAACCAAGAGCTGTCACTTAGAGATAAATCTATGGCCAAAAAATATAGAGAGTGATACTCATTTAGATAAAATTTGTGGTTAGAGTGATCTTATTAAACCCTTAGGTATCCATTGAAACTTAGGGCCCATATCTACCAATTTTAGCATGTTATCAGTAGAGTATCATAAACTTATCATATTAGATTTATAGACTTGTCATATCAATTTTAGCATATTCCCAGTTGACTATCACAAAATTTGAGTAATTATTTTTCATTTTTAAAAATATCTCTCCATATGTATCCCTATTGATACTCAAATTATAGACACCAAAATTGTGTCGACTCCCCTTGGTCCCTTGCACACCTTTATTAATTTAAAATAAACTAATTATTTTAAATTACTCATCCCCCTTGACACCTCACCTTAGACACCTCGCCCCTAGACTTTTTCTCACCCTATGACTCACCTAAGAACTATTCTCACTCCATTCCAACCTCTTAACTAACTCTCATGCTTAATAGCCCACCTTTTGACCATTCTCTAACGGACTATGCACTTGGCGGATGGAGAACGGGCTTCATAGCCCCTTTTACCCACTCTAAACCTACCGATGTCAGTCAAATGTCGGTTGACACCAGTGGAATCACCGACGTCAGTTACATAAACTGAGCCCAAATGCTGAGTTTCGGCCCCTCTCTAGATGACCCCCCATGATGACTCTCTCTCTCAACTACCTCTTCAGACTCTCTTCCTCTCTCAGCTCTCAGACTTGGACATCAACAGAGACTCTCTGAAACCAAGCATTAGACTTTAACTAATGCTCCCCCTGGCCACAAAAACTCTATAAAAGATGCTCCAGATTATACTAGAACATTGCACGAGGACTTAACATCAGCCACAATAGGAGTAGCATTTAAACACCACTGGTTCTCCTTCAAACAGAGCTAAGTATTCTTCTACCTTTCATCTTAGTGATTTAGAATGCATCAGTAATTAGTTTATATTTACTACTTATAAATACTATCTACCAGACCCAACCTAACCTTCTTTTTGGAGAGGCTAAAAAGCCTTCTTCATACCCTTACCCCTTCTGAAAACCTATCATCTGCCTTAACCTTCTGCAGACCTTACTCATCTCCCTGCAACCCTGCACAGAATTTTAGTTTCTTAGACTCCCTCTGTCAACCACAGACATCGTCCAAGGACCATTGCCCCTACCAACATCGATAGACTAACCGACGACGGCATCATTGACCAACCGATAGTGGTAGACTAACCGATGTTGGCAACATTAACAAACTGATGCCAGCAGACTAACTGATGTCAGCGATTATGGAAGATAGATTGCAAGAATCAGGTATGCGTTATCTATTTCTATTTCTTAGTCTTCCATTACTTCTTTATCTGACACTTTTTATCAAAATGTGGACTGTCATCCCTCCAAGAAGTCTTTGCACTTCTGGGACCGAGCTTTGCTTGGCAGTCCACCATATATCTATCTAACATTTTTTGTTTAAGTCTCCTTCTCTCTACAGGTGTCTTCCTCCACAGCCAAAGAGGAGCTCCTTCAATCGTCTGGATATGGTGCACAACTTCATCTGGGTATCATCTAACCCCTGACCATTTATCCTTCTATTTTCTTTTCTTCCTAATAATAAACAAGCAAAAGTAGGTAGAAACATTTTGGCACACCCGGTGGGACCCCTGGAGTTTTCCTTGGGTTCATTCTTTTTCTTTTGAAAAAGCATTCTTTCATATAGGTGCATTATATTTCTTCTTGCATCCTTCTTCTTCTGTCCTTTTATTTCAAAAAGACATCATTAGCAAGTTAAAAGGAATATCTTTCTTTTTCTTGTCATTTCTTTCTTGCATAGAGTAGTGAAACTTCATGCTCTTAAACCTTTTCCTCACTTGTTTGCATCTGAACAAAACACTTTCAATTTGGGCTAAAAGTTAAATGCATTTCACGCCTGCTTGAGTGCATATTTAGCTCATCTAGTAATTAAAATGCATTATGAATAAACTATAGTGCACTTATGTTACACAACTTGACCACTATCACAATCAAATATTTCAACATACTTGAGACAAGGCCCGACTAGGATTTCACCACCTAGTGGATACCTTACCCTTCTCAGCGATCCTACTTGGACTTCACAACCAAGAGGAGGACCCACTATATTCTCTGGCAGAGTATAAACTCTAGGCGAAGTATATACTAGCTAAGCGACCCAGCTTGGCTTTAGGCTCGTGAAGTGAGGGGAGCAAGCTCCTAGCACCAGGCCATGTACAGAACCTAATATAGACATTTGATCACCTAAACATAACCCAAAACCATCCTTAGACTGCCTCTTTTAGGACCCAGTCTACAATCCCAACTCCCCAAACACATATTCTTCTAAGGCTTAAGCCACCACAACTCTAAAATTTATTCTTAGGAATTAAATGTTTAGAGGTTGCTTGCCTTCATATTTTCTGCCATTTTTATCTTATTTTTTGAGCTGGTGAGGATGCATCATTCTGAGCTACAAAAACAACTTAGAACTTTCTGTTGCTTCCAAAAACTTTTAGTTTTCTGAGTTTTTGGAAACACACAGTCACCGACATCAGTTTTTCCACCGACGTCAGCAACTTTTATTCACCGTCATCGGTTATATTACCATTGTCGATAAATTTTCATAACCGACATCGGTTTTTAAACCGACATCGGTCACTATCACCAACTTTTTCCTTCAAAAACAACAAGCTTAAATACACACTTTCTTGCTATCAAACACACTTTTGGTTTTTTGGAACTGAAATACATAGTTTCTGGAACCTTAACCTTTTCATCTTGAATGGTTTTGACACGTAGTCAAGCCAAAACTTTTGTTGACCACGCGAGGCAACAACCACTTCCGCCTTTGCCTTTTAGACCAAGCCCCCTAATGGAGCATACTTTAGATACTGAACATACTCCTATTCAACCAACCCCAACTCATCCTCCAATTATCCCCAAAGGGGACCAAAACTTTGAGAGACTCCTTGACCACAACATCAAGGCTCTCCAACACTATCTTGTGAGAAACCAAATGTGAGACCTTTCGGGTGAAGCGGCAATGACATCAACACCATCTGCTACCCAACCTTTTATGACTCAGGCTATTGCCTCGACTAGTCACCTGACCATGGCCAATACATAAAGTTTGGCCTCCCCATTTATTTTTGGACCTACCTCCATCGGGGTTTCATTACCCCCTCAACCACACACAATTTAACCAAGTTCTACACCATATCAAAACTTGATTGTCTCGACTCCACACACTCTTGCACCTATAAATACAGGAATGAACACCTACTCTTTTACCAATGCCACCATTCAACCACTATTGGCAGTATCTAGTCAACTTGTGTCTTCCAACTTCACGGCACAAGCCCCCTTGAACTCAACATCAATCTCTATGATGAACTACCAATATGTTGCACCCATATAAGCACAACCAAGTACATCATACGTCCCTCCTAATGCCTTCCAGGTACCTTACAACCTAGGGGGTGCCCCACCTACCAATCCATCAGCTGATCTTATAAAGATGCTGATGGATAAGAGGTCTAATCTTGAGACATCCTCTTCTAGTTCAAGCAATGTTCTTTCATACGAACAAGTTTGCAGCGAACCCATCCACCCTTTGGTGCCCATTAGACCATATCCTAACTAGTGGGAGCTTCCTAAATTTACTTGCTTTTAGAGTAAAGAGGACCCACAACAACATCTACGAGCATTTAGACACGCTTGTTACCTTATAGCACACGATGATGTGTTATTATTATGCACATTCCCCATGTCACTTTCGGGGGCCACCCTTGACTGGTATAGTTCTATTGCCAGTCATTCCCTTTTTTCTTTCACTCAACTAGCCCAACTATTCCTTGACCATTTTTCAATCAACATAACCAAAAAGGTCTCCATTATAGACCTATACTCTATTAAACAATTTGACGATGAGTCAATAGCTGACTTCATCACCCACTAGAGAGGTTTGATCAACCAAATCTCCTTCTCCTTACCTCAAACTGAGCTCATCAAGCTCTTTTCTAGAGCATGTGCCAAGCACATCTCTTCTACTTTACGGGTTCAAACATTCTATACTTTTGATAAAGCTTTCACCATGGCTCGAAAGCTTGAACTCCATGCTATCGAAGAAGACAAAGTCACATTGCATAGTAAAAATACTAACACAAAATCTAATGACCCATCTTCCAAACCTTCTTCTTCCCACTCCAAGTCTAAAAGAGTGGCAAATGTTGTGGTCCTTAGACCATCATCTTCAACCACAATCAACCCATCTCAAACATCCACATCAGACTACATCACAAAATAATTCCAAAAATGATACATACAGCATCAATACACTCCAATTGGATAATCATATGCTTTCATTTTGGATAAACTCGTCAAGTAGGGGGTCCTCAATCTCCCTCAAATCTGACCACCTCAATTCGACCCCTCAAAACCCATCCCTACATGGTATAGGGAAAATGACTTTTGTGCCTATCACCGTGTCAATGGTCATGATATGGACAACTGTGAAACCCTCAAAAAAATCATACAAGACATGTTAGACAAGGGGGATCTTATTTTGGATAACCTAAAAGCACCAACTAACCAAAATGTGGATGTCTTTAGACAACCATTCACTAACCATCCCCTTAGTTAGCACAACATTCAGACCATAGCCAACGACCTTCAAGAGCATAATATACGCATGATCACCATGGTTTCTAACCAACCTCTTATACAGACTGAAGAGATTATTCAACCCATATCTCCACCACAGGTAGAAGAGCCTTCTTCACCTATCTCTCTATCACAGGTAGAGGAACCTTCCTCTCTTATTTGTCCTCAACCAATAGCGGCTAGTCCTTCATCTAGCCCATTTTCACATGTGGGGGAGTCCACTTTGACCTCTCCCATATTGGAGGATTTTTTGATGGCACCCACGCCAGTTGCCTTGCCCTCATCTTTCTTATCATCAATGGGGGATCATACTTTCCCTGCGCTTAGACCACACGACGATGCCATGGCCATCCCTACACTCTTTTCACTTGAAGAGCCACAACCTCCAATCCCTTCTCCATCAAGAGAGGAACTTCTCACCTCACCTACTTTAGCCAAAGAAGATCTGGTGAAGGTAGACTCAAACCTCGCCCCTCACAATAGTAGTCCTCGCACTAAACTAAAGAAGGCTGCTAAACAACACTGGAGAACTCCTCCCCCATCTTCACCATCACCATCCATTTTGGGTCCACATCCTTCTACCTTCATAGGAGTGCTCCCTAATCCAACACCTCTCATCAATAAAGCACCATCTACTAAAAATATGGTATGACCAAAGCCTCCCACAACTTCTAAATAGAAGTTGTCAACATCCACTGCAACAAAGAGCACGAACCCATTAGGGGGTCTTATGCTTCGATGTTATGTCAATTGTTGCAGTCCTCTAGCATCACTCTTCCTCATATTAAACCATATCACCCTCTCAAACCAAAACCATCTTGGTTTGATGACACTAAAATATGTTGGTATCATCGCACACTGGGGCATGATACTGAGCGTTGTTGTGCCCTCAAGGCTGTCATTCATCAACACTTGGGAAAGGACACCCCTCACATTGAGGATTCCCTTGACCACATATTCAACAAACCACTGACACCATCTCATACCTCTCAAACCACTTCACCTAAATTAAGAGCCCATCATCAGACTATGGCCCCTCAACCACCTACCCCTCCTTTATTCAAAATCAACACCGTTAATATGGCCACCAGGCCCCAAACCATGACGGATAAAGGGAAATACTAGGCTTTTACCATTTTGACATGTCCATTTATCAAGCCTTCTCAACCAACACAACCCAAGATTTCTATCTTGGACACCTTTCAACCAACATCACTGGGGGAAGTATCTCCTACCCACTCTAGTCCACATGACATTTGGTATAAGTGACTTGTGGACTACTTAACATACTCTATCATGCCTCCTAACCTCTCTAGCAAAATATGGCATGCTTTTATCAAAAGTACTATTTGCTATACCATGCTAGGGGGTCATCTCTACAAGTGAGGTCTTGAAGACCTCCTTCGCCGCTGTCTAACAACCACTGAGACTTCCCATATCATCAAACAAGTCCATGATGAGATTTGTGGGGGACATCTCAGTGGTAATTTGCTTGCCAAGCGCATCCTCTTCCTGGGCTATTATTGGCCCACCCTTAACCATGACTGCAATGACTATGTCCAGCATTGTAGCCAATGTCAACAACATATTAACCGACTTCACATCCAACATCAACCAAAACCTACCTACAACCCAAATCTAAAAGAGTGAGATTCCAAAATCAGAAATCTCGTCCTTAAAGACCATCAACATGTGACCAATTTGGAAAAAATCAAACAAGACAAGTTTTCTCCTAATTGGCTCGGACCTCACATAACAACGCACACGCATGGATCAGGGGCTTATCATCTATCTTCTCTTGAAAGCTGACCAAAACCTGAGCCCTTTAATGCCTTACATCTTCAACCATTTTATTGTTAATCAAGTAGTCATTCACTTGACATTTAACTTGAGCTCATCCCTTGGGCAACCCCTGTCATCATCATTCATACTCCTTTTAACCCTTTTGCCCTTACAAACATTAATCAACGCTTTGGTAAAGCATGAATGCTTTGTCCTAATAAAAGGGAACCCTTAAACCTCTATAGTCAAGTCCATGACCAAAGTCCAGTCCAAAAATAAACAAACATAAAATTGGGATACCTATCAAAGGTCATAAACTATAAATGTAGACTGTTCCCTCAAAGGACAGTTGCATCATTGCTGTACTCAATAGACTACTCTCTTGAAGGATAGCTATCTAAAGACCTCCAAACATACAAATTCAAATATAGACCATTCCCTCGAAGGATGGCTATGACCAAATTTTTGCTATGTACACAACACCCTCTTAAAATCTTCTCACACTAATTACCTTCAACATGACCACAACAAAACAACATCCCCAAGTGGACTTCTCACGTTGATCAGTCTACCAAAAAAAATAAAAATAAATAAAGACTGACAAATTATTATGTCATGGACTTGTCTATAGTCGTTCTCAGGGTCACCCATAAAAGGGGCAAAGCTATCCCTACTAAGAAAATGATTGACCTACCCCGACACATCATCTAATCACACCTATTACCCCAACATACTCAAGGGATTTTGAGCTCACTTAATGTTAAGTGACTACACTACTTTTCTAACATAAACCAATGGTTAACAACGTAATGCATGAACGGGGATTTTTTTTGCAATAGCCTTATCTATGCCATCATTATAGTCCTTGTCACTAAAAGAGCAATGCACTTTTCACTTCTTACACCTTGGTCACATACAACCAATCCATTAACATGACATCATAGCCCATACACACTAGTTTCTATGGAAAACAATACACATGGAAATTATCGACCACACAATTTATGTCAAGCATAAACCATTACTTGCTAAAGCATAAACATACTCATTTAATTTTTAGCATACACCATCATGAATATGGAAAATTGCTAGGGATGAAAAACCATAACCAATGTTATAGAATACACCATCATGGAAAAGGCTGTAACATCATCATGACCTATCATTTCAAGCATGTACCATCACACGTATGGGAAACACTGACAACACTAACCCAACCAAGATAATTATCAATGATTTTGACCTTTCCTCCTTTTTGACTAGAACTACATTGGCCTGAGGCCCTTAATATAGGGGTAATGTAGGCAACACTCAGTCTTTTGAGGTTAGCTCAGCCATTCACCCGTTTGTCTTCCTAATGAAAAATGACCATTTGTTCGTCTACTTGACAGACCAACCATATAACCTTTAACCAACCAAATAACCTAGTCCAAAACCATAACCAAACAACCAGCCCTAATAGTGTAGAAGTCACCTTTAACTTCTCATGGGGTACATTGGAGATTACATACATCTCCTTGACCACCAACCATGCTTGAGATCACTTATATCTCAACCCGACTTGACCAATAATCTTGGAGATCGTGACTATCTCCTTGGATTTCAACTATGACCACTTTTGAGACAACATTGTCTTAGTTGTTTTGATTGCATGTATGCTACCTCACGTATAGATAGCAAAATTGTCTGCACCCACATTATGACCCTCACAAGTATTGGATCGCACTCCAGTTGATCCCCACTACTTGTGAAAATTTCATGTTTTCTAGGAGCACTTCCCAGACCCGAGATACTTGGAACATGATGACCATTGGAGCTACAGCTTTGATCGTTTAACCTAATCAACTATGACTAAATGTTGGGGATTGATTACTTTGATTTTAGCACTCCTCGACCTTAACTGTGACAATTTGACCTACTTATCATGTGAAGTGGTATACATGCAATCACAACTATTGCAGCGTTCACACCCAAACTTCACCATACCCATCCACTGCCTATCAAATTGGCACCTAACATCAAGTTACCTTCCCTCTAATTTCACTTTGAGGGGGGATACCTCATCCACACCTGGGGCAACTAACTCCTATTTTTGTCTTGCAGTTTGTCAAGAACAACCAATAAGACAAAAAGGGGCAAATGTAGACACCAAAATTGTGTCGACTCCCCTTGGTCCCTTACACACCTTTATTAATTTAAAATAAACTAATTATTTTAAATTAATCATCCCCCTCGACACCTCACCTTAGACACCGCACCCCTAGACCTTTTCTCACCCTATAACTCACCTAAGACCTATTCTCACTCCCTTCCAACCTCTTAACTAACTCTCATGCTTAATAGCCCACCTTTTGACCATTCTCTAATGGACTATGCACTTAGCGAATGGAGAACGGGCTTCATATCCCCTTTTACCCATTTTGAACCCACTGACATCAGTCAAATGTCAGTCGATGCTAGCAGAATCACTGACATCGGTTACATAAACTAAGCCCAAATGCTGAGTTTTGGCCCCTCTCTGGACGACCCCCTGCAATGACTCTCTCTCTCGACTACCTCTTCAGACTCTCTTCTTCTCTCAGCTCTCGAACTTGGACATCAATAGAGACTCTCTGAAACCAAGCATCAGACTTCAACTAATGCTCCCCCTAGCCATAAAAACTCTATAAAAGATGCTCTAGATTAGACTAGAACATTGCATGAGGACTCAACATCAGCCACAACAGGAATAGCATTCAAACACCACTGATTCTCCTTCAGGCAAAGCTAAGTATTCTTCTACCTTTCATCTCAGTGATTTAGAATGCATCAGTAATTAGTTTCTATTTACTACTTCTAAATACTATCTACTAGACCTAACCCGACCTTCTTTCTAGAGAGGCTAAAAAGCCTTCTTCATACCCTTACCCATTATGACAACCTATCATCTACCTTGACCTTCTGCAGACCTTACTCATCTCCCTACAACCCTAAATAGACTTTTAGACTCTCAAACTCCCTCTGTAAACCATAGACATCATCCAAGGACCATTTCCCCTACCGACATTGGTAGACTAACCGATGATGGCATCATTGACCAACTGACGACGGTAGACTAACTGACGTCGGCAACATTAACAAATTGATGCTGGCAAACTAACCGATGTCGGTGACTGTGGAAGACAGATTGTAGGAATCAGGTACACATTATCTATTTCTATTTCTTAGTCTTCCATTACTTCTTTATCTGACACTTTTTATCAAAACATGGACTGTCATCCCTCCAGGAAGTCTTTGCACTTCTGGGACCGAGCTTTGCTTGGCAGTCCACCATATATCTATCTAACATTTTTTGTTTAAGTCTCCTTCTCTCTACAGGTGTCTTCTTCCATAGCCAAAGAGGAGCTCCTTCAATCGTCTAGATACGGTACACAACTTCATCTGGGTATCATCTAACCCCTGACCATTTATCCTTTTAGTTTCTTTTCTTCCTAATAATAAACAAGCAAAAGTAGGTAGAAACACAAACTTTATATGAATACCTTAAATTTCTTTATTCATGTTTTCTTCCTTGAGGTCCCATATCCCAATTCCACTCCTAATTCCTATAAATCTCAATTTTCTCTTTTATCAGGTTTTACCATAACTTCTTCTAGTGTTGTCCATTTTCCTCAAAAAATTGCATAGTGTTCATCTACCCATTTTGCTCTTTTGTCCCTCTTTGATAAATTTTATAGTTTTGTCATTTTACCTCCTGAAATTATCATCACCTTCATCAATCCTACTTCCACTATGCAAAAAAAAGATTAGTAGAAGTCCCTTAACCCTTCTGATTTCACCCAAATTAAAAACTTCCCTTATGAAACATGTCTTAACTCAAGTTTTCCTACCTATTCCCAAAAAAAATAAATGAATAAAATCTCTTATTCTGGTCATGGTAATGACCCAAATAGGAGAAAAAAACATGGAAGATGAAATTACCACCCTCAAGACCCACATCAAAGATATTGATGAAAACATTCTCAACCTTAGGCTCCAACATGCCACCATGAACAATAGATGGCATATAAAGTCCTTTTCAAACACAAAGTTTTATTCTTCTAGCAATTTTTATGGGCCAAAGCTTAATTTCCCTTGATTCAATGGTGCAGATCCAATCAGATGGATCTATTAGGTAGAATAATATTTTATATTGCATAATACTTTTGACGTCAATAAGGTCCTATTTATATCCTTTCACTTGAAACATGAATCCCTTCAATGTTATTGTTGGTATACCAAAGCTCATGATGAACCCATATGGATTGATTTTTTCACCCTCATTTTGTAATGGTTTGGCCCTAATGATTTTGATAAATTCATTGAAGCACTTACTAAACTTCACCAGATAGGAACCATGAGAGAATGTCAAATAGAATTTGAAAAATTGTCCAATCACATAAAGGGACTATTTGATGAATTCTTTAGGAGTTGATTTTTCAATGGACTAAAGTATGCAATTTGATAAGAGGTAAAAATATTCTATCCCAACACAATGATGAAATCCCTAGGGTTGGCTAAGTTGTTAGAAGATTAGATCACAGCTCAATAGAGATTCAAATCCAATTTTACTCCATTTAGAAATATAATTCCACAATGATTTGAAACAATGTCAGCCCCTAGAATCACTCTTATCAAGTGTTTGACTGAAGCAGAGATGTAAACCCATAGAGAAAAAGAACTATGTTATAATTGTGATGATAAATTCACTTAGGGACATCAATGTGTAGAGCAAAATCTCTACCTACTAGATGTGTATTCTCTACCCAAAACTAAAGTTTTCAAAGATACTCAGGATATAGAAGATGATCTAAAAGAAGATCCACCAATTTTGAAACCTACTTCTTAGGAAGATCAACTAGAGATTTCTCTGTATACCTTAGTAGTTAGAGTCACCACCCCACAAACCATGTGGGTTAGGGGTTACTTCAAGAAGCTCCCTCTCACAATACTTATTGATTCAAGTATCACTCATAACTTCATTGACCCTCATATCACCAAATAAGTTGATTATTTTATCAATCTTTGAAGTCATGATTGCTAATGGGGGAACATTACCTTGCAAAGGGAGGTGTCATAATGTGTGTATCTTTATTAGGGATTATAACATGCACTCTGACATGTTTGCCTTGCCCTTAGCTAGATGTGGTGTTGTTTAAAGATCCTAATGGTTATGAACACTTGGACCCATCTTATGGGATTTTTTTAAACTTTGGACATAATTTTTAGATAATGGGAAAAAACACACATTAAAAGGCTTACAATTGGGGTATCTCAGCATTATCCATTCACATCACATGGAAAATATTCTTAAGAAGAATTCACATGGCATCATTTCCCAAATCCATTTCATTCAAATGTAGCCATCATTTATCTCCAATCCTCCTTCTGATCTAAAAACCATTTTGTAGAAGTAAGCATGTGTCTTTGTTAAACTAGTGGGATTGTCACCTTCACAGCTAGAGGACCACCATATTCAACTCCTTCATAGAAGCATTCCTCCCAACATCAGGTCTTATCATTACCCATTTCATCAAAATATCAAGATCAAGATGCTCATTCAAGACTTACTGAAGCAATGAATTATTCACCCCAGTACCATCCCATATTCTTCCCCAATTTTCCTTGTCTATAAAAAATATGGGTCATGGCACCTTTAAATTGACTTTCATGCACTTATCACATCACAATCAAGGATAAGTTTTTGATCCTTATTATTGATGAACTTCTTGATGAGATTCATGGTGCTCATTTTTTCTCCAAGTTGGATCTCCACTCTGGATATCACCAGATCTAGCTTCATGAGGATGATATCCCAAAGATAGATTTTTGCATGCATGCTAGCCACTATGAGTTTTTGGTCATGCTTTTTGGCCTCACTAATGTTCCTTTAATATTTGAGGCATTTATGAATAAAATATTCCATCCCTATCTACAAAAATTCATTTTAGTCTTATTTGATGATAACCTCATCTATAGTAAAACATGGTTTGAGCATCTCCAACATCTAAAGCTCACATTGCAACTTCTCTCTGATCATTATCTCTATGAAAAATAGTCCAAATGTGATTTTTTCTAGGACAAAATGGAGTATCTCAGATATATTTTTTAAACCTAATGGGTTTAGGTGGATCATAAAAAGATATCTACCATGACAAATTGGCCTCATCCTCAGATACTCAAAAGTCTCTATGGTTTTTTGGGGATGACTAGATACTATCATACATTTTTAAAGGATTATGTGAATGTTATATATTTTTTTATGGCTATGTTGAAAAAATATGATTTTACATAGACACAAGCTATTGAGTGTGCATTTGAAGAATTAAAATAAGCTATGTGAACTACACATGTTCTAGTTATGTCAGATTTTGCCAAGACCTTCACTATCAAGAGTGATGCTTGTGGAAATGACCTTGATGTTGTTATCCTATAATAAGGATGCCCTATTTCATTCACTATCAAATCCCATTTTTTAAATAATTTAATACTATACTCATGAGATGGAAATGATGGCCATTTTGCATGCAATAGAGAAGTGGTAGCCATACCTATTAGGAAATCATTTTTTGCATCAAAATTAATCACCAAAGTTTGAAATATTTCTTGAAAAATGGGTATCTACCCCATCAAAATATAAATGGGTTATAAAAATCATGGGTTATGACTATGAGATCACTTACAAGAAGGGTAAATAAAATATTATGGTTGATGCTCTATCTTGCACATTTACAGACCAAGCTTCCCTCTCAGCTATTTCCATACATATTCCAAATTTGTTGGACACTATATAACAAGTGTATGTCAATGAATCCTCATTATCTAAAATCATTTAACAATTAGCCACTAACCCCTCTATATTACCACATTATTCTTATAATGGTGCTTCTCTATGATACAAAGGTTGTCTGGTGCTTTCCCAGAGCATAGATCTTTAGCAGGATATATTCTATGAGCTCCATCCTTCTCCATCCATAGGGTACTCAAGGTTTCTCCAAAATTATGAATGGGCATGCTAAAACTTATTTTATAAGGTAATGAAAAAGTTAATTCAATAAATGGTGGATGAATGTGATACCTACAAACACAAAAAGGGTGAAACAACACTCATCCCTGGGTTACTCGAACCCTTGCCTATCCCTACTAAGATCTGGATATATATTTCTATGGATTTCATTAAAGGGGTCCCTAAATATGGAGGTAAAATAGGGATCTTGGTTATGGTTAATTTCCTATCCAAATATAGTCATTTTTGTTCCCTCAGCCATCCTTATACTGCCCTTATAGTCACATAAATTTTCTTGGACCAAATTTTCCATCTTTATAGCATTCCTTCTTCCATTGTCTCAGATCATGATGCAACATTCACCAACCATTTTTGGATAGAACTATTTCAACATACCAATACCCAATTAAAGATGATTTATAGGTATCATCTACAAATGGATGGTCAAACTAAAATTATTAATAAATGCTTAGAAACTTTCCTTCATTGCTTCACCTCAAAATAATAAGATCTGTGGTGAAAGTGGTTCCATCTCATTGAATAGTGGTACAATACCTATTTCCACACTTTAAGTAAAATTACTCCATATGAATCAATCTATGGTCAATCACCACCATGCTCCTTCCATACACCCCCAATAGTTCACTAGTTCAAATGGTCAACATGCTTCTCCAAACCCAAGATCAAATCATCAACACCGTATGAGACAATCTTCATATGGCATAAAATAAATGAAACAATAAGCTGATTATCACCATTCTAAACATACCTTTCAATTAGATGATATGGTTTTTCTTTACCTGTATCTATACAAGAAATCTTCCCTAAAATTCAAAAGAAATCATAAGTTATCTTCCAAGTTCTATGGGCCATATAAAGATCTCTAAAATATTAGGTTGGTCACTTGTATGTTGGATCTCCCACCTTATTCCCAAGTTTATCCAATATTTCATGTCTCTTGTCTAAATAAATTTGCTGACATAAACATCAGAGTGCAGACTATTTTACTAGACCATGATAAAGAAGGATCCACCTTTATTGAGCTAGAAGCAATCTTGGATAGGTGCACACACCAAATTTGCTTTTGCTCCATAACATATGTATTAATTTAGTGTCATAGATTATAACCATATGATGTAACATGGGAACCACTCTTTCAAATTTAGCACCAATTTCTACATTTGAAGCTTTGAGGACAAAGCTTTTTCAAAGAGGGAGGGGATGTTAGGAATCCGTGTGACCTCTTATCTTTACTTTGTTAGTAAATTAGTTTTTATGGATGAATATTATTTATAAGTCATCCCATGAGAATTATATTTTATCCCAAATTCATGATAATTAGTATTTTCTTAGATTAAACTTAGTATATAAGTAAATGTTGAGGCCAATGAAGGCATCCATGAATTTATTGTATTGAGCTTGCTCAAAGGCAGTTACCCCCTCAAAGTGGTATGTGATCAATATAATCCTTTTATTGATTCTTTTAATTTTATAATTCTATTATTTTTTGCATTTTTCTTAATTCATTTTAGGAAGATCCTCTCGAAGAGAGGTATATCTTTAAGAAGAACTCATTTGTGCTTTAGGTGAGATAAAAGTGCTTAAGAAAAAGAATTTGAAACAAAAGTTTCAACTTGAGAGATATGAAATGGAGGATTTTGATTCAAGAGATAAATTATCATAAAGCTTTGAGGAATTAAAAAATATTATTGTTATCCTAAAGATTCAACTAGAGGATTTAAAAAGGATAGAAGAAGAGGTGAGAATCTAGTTAAAGATAAATGAAGAAAATTGTTAGAGGCAAGAGTCCAAAATTATTTCCTTGAGGAAGGAACTAAAGATAACAACCACTAAACTAAATAGAAACCTCAAATTTGAGAATACTACTGAGATCTTAGATTATATCATAAATGAGCAAAGGTCACCATTTATAAAGACTGATCTAGGATATAAAGAAAATCAGACGGCTAATAAAGAAGATCACAAAGAGCCACCAAAGAAGGCAAATGAGAAAAAGACAAAAAGTTATGTAGATGTTCTCAAAAGTCCTATCAATAAGGAGAAAGAGAATTGAGTCCCATATAAAATAATAATTCATCCAAAAGATAACAAAGACAAATTCAAAAAGTCTTTTCCTCCAAGGCAGGCACATATGACCAGGTCCTAGAGTTCTTTTTATGGTTATTTTTATTTTTGTAATAATTTTAATAATAAATTAAGATATTTTAGGGCATGAGTAAGAAATTATTTTATATAGAACAATAACATACGTTCTTATGGGTATTAAAATAGAAACTATAATCCATTTTCTCCTTTAGTATATTATAATGTCAGATGTTATAAGTGTAACAACTTTGGACATATAACATGCTTATGTAGAAGTGGTTTTATGAAACCTCCTAGGCATAATAATATAGTGGAAGCCATGATTAAATTAAGTAATAAACTTGAAAAGTATGGAAAAAGAAGCGAAAATAAGAAAAGAAGGAGAGATATGTGATTTTACAAACTACATTTCATGCATAAAAGGTATCACTAAGCTCATAAGAATTTTGAATTCAAAGGGAGATAATAAGTGCATCATCTTTTAGATCTATATATTCTTTGGTGATATGCATTAAAAAGACAAAGAGAAACATTAGATACTGAATATTCTTTGTGAGAGTGATTATGCAAGTCATGGTACTATTATTAGAAACAAGTCAGAAAAGCAGGAATAGGGCATAATGAAATCAATCAAGGCACAAAACATCTTACAATAGGCATGAGTCAGCGTCAAGTGTATATTATATAAGGTAGCTTAGATCTAGCAAGTGATCAAACTAGGAATGTTAATGAGCATATAGAGCATGTTATGTAGATAAAAAGTGAAGTGGAAAATAGAGTTACCACTTGAGCAGCTAGAGATAATCTAGATGGATGTAGATGATGTAAAATATCCCAAATTTGATAAAATTTAAGGAGAGGAAATGAGAAATGAATAAGTCCTTATGAAAAAGGATAAGGAACAACATAAATATAAACATCCCTTTGTCATTGATGTAAAAGGGGGAGATTTAACAAAAGGGTTAATAAAGGAGGAGAACTACAACAAGGGGAGTTTTTCTACAAATTTATCATCAATAACAAAGGGGGAGATTGTTGAAATATTATCATTGATGTCAAAGGCATTATAATTAATGTAACAAAAGTCAATGGAATTGTCAATGTAAATATCAATGGATTTGTCAAAAGAAATGTCATCAGAATTGTCAATGGAAATGTTGATATAAATGTCAACAGACACATCTTTTAGTCAAGAAGTGCCTCTTATATAGGATGCCTACTTTCTGAAGATCCTTTGAAGGCTATAAAAGTCAGCTAGAATATTGAGAAAGATATGGATGTTAAAGTTTGATATATATGAATATTAATAAAGAAGAGAAGGGAGCAAGTGTATGGAGAATAAAAAGATATATCATACAAACACATGCAGATTTGAAGAATGGAATTAATTCTTTATATCATTCAAGCATAAGCAATTTTTTGTGGAAAGGAAGAGGAAATTGAATTTTCCATCATTCATTGATGAAGTAATAATAGTAAGGTGGAATATTGTTTCAGTAAAGGCCAGTGCCTTAGAAATAAGAAATTGGTGCCTTTTGCTAAGTTGGTGCTTAGTAGTGGGCATTGGTGTCTCCAATAGATTGGTGCCTACAATGCTTTTAGTGATAGGATTGGTGTCTCTATTACGTTGGTGGTTATAAATTTTGTAAGAAGATTTTTTATTATATGGCTAGATTTGGATATTAGTTCCAAGCAGCTATTCATTTTTGGATTTTCCCTTGAAAGGGTTTCTATGTAAATCTAGTGTCAATCTATGTCATTTTTATGTGAATGATTTAATTGTGGATATTAAGTTTGATTGATTAAAAGGTAAGATTATAACGATTCACCCCCCTCCTCAGTATAAGTGTGTGCTTAATAAAAGTCACTTTGGGCTCATCTATACTTTTCAAGGGAGAAAGATTCACTTATTATTTAGGTACAAATGATTTTTTGTTTGTTTTCTATTTGCACGTGAATCCCTTTCTTCATTTGTCTATTCTTGAGGTGTTGTGTAGATTGGATTAGATTGGTAATTATGATTTTTTCAATATTCCATTTATTAGAAACAAGTCAGAAAATTAGGAATAGGGCATAATGAAATCAATCAGGGTGCAAAACATCTTACAATAGGCATGAGTCAGCGTCAAGTGTAGATTATAGAAGGTAGCTTAGATCTAGAAGGTGATAAAACTAGGAATGCTAATGAGAATATAGAGCATGATATTTAGATAAAAAGTGAAGTGGAAAATAGGAGTTACCACTTGAGTAGCTAGAGATAATCTAGATGGATGTAGATGATGTCAAAAATCCCAAATTTGATAAAATTTAAGGAGAGCAAATGAGAAAAGAATAAGTCCTTATGAAAAAGGATAAGGAACAACATAAATATAAACATCCCTTTGTCATTGATGTAAAAGGGGGAGATTTAACAAAAGGGTTAGTAAAGGAGGAGAACTACAACAAGTGGAGTTTTTCTACAAATTTATCATCAATAACAAAGGGGGAGATTGTTGAAATATTATCATTGATGTCAAAGGCATTATAATTAATGTAACAAAAGTCAATGGAATTGTCAATGTAAATATCAATGGATTTGTCAAAAGAAATGTCATCAGAATTGTCAATGGAAATGTTGATATAAATGTCAACAGACACATCTTTTAGTCAAGAAGTGCCTCTTATATAGGATGCCTCCTTTCTGAAGATCCTTTGAAGGCTATAAAAGTCAGCTAGAATATTGAGAAAGATATGGATGTTAAAGTTTGATATATATGAATATTAACAAAGAAGAGAAGGGAGCAAGTGTATGGAGAATAAAAAGATATATCATACAAACACATGCAGATTTGAAGAATGGAATTAATTCTTTATATCATTCAAGCATAAGCAATTTTTTGTGGAAAAGACGATGAAATTGAATTTTCCATCATTCATTGATGAAGTAATAATAGTAAGGTGGAATATTGTTTCAGTAAAGGCCAGTGCCTTAGAAATAAGAAATTGGTGCCTTTTGCTAAGTTGGTGCTTAGTAGTGGGGATTGGTGTCTCCAATAGATTGGTGCCTACAATGCTTTTAGTGATAGGATTGGTGTCTCTATTATGTTGGAGGTTATAAATTTTGTAAGAATATTTTTTATTATATGGCTAGATTTGGATAGTAGTTCCAAGCAGCTATTCATTTGTGGATTTTCCCTTGAAAGGGTTTCTATGTAAATCTAGTGTCAATCTATGTCATTTTTATGTGAATGATTTAATTGTGGATATTAAGTTTGATTGATTAAAAGGTAAGATTATAACGATTCACCCCCATCCTCAGTATAAGTGTGTGCTTAACAAAAGTCACTTTGGGCTCATCTATACTTTACAAGGGAGAAAGATTCACTTATTATTTAGGTACAAATGATTTTTTGTTTGTTTTCTATTTGCACGTGAATCTCTTTCTTCATTTGTCTATTCTTGAGGTGTTGTGTAGATTGGATTAGATTGGTAATTATGATTTTTTCAATATTCCATTTATTAGAAACAAGTTATAAAATTAGGAATAGGGCATAATGAAATCAATCAGGGTGCAAAACATCTTACAATAGGCATGAGTCAGCGTCAAGTGTAGATTATAGAAGGTAGCTTAGATCTAGCAAGTGATCAAACTAGGAATGTTAATGAGAATATAGAACATGATATGTAGATAAAAAGTGAAGTGGAAAATAGGAGTTACCACTTGAGTAGCTAGAGATAATCTAGATGGATGTAGATGATGTCAAAAATCCCAAATTTGATAAAATTTAAGGAGAGCAAATGAGAAAAGAATAAGTCCTTATGAAAAAGGATAAGGAACAACATAAATATAAACATCCCTTTGTCATTGATGTAAAAGGGGGAGATTTAACAAAAGGGTTAGTAAAGGAGGAGAACTACAACAAGGGGAGTTTTTCTACAAATTTATCATCAATAACAAAGGGGGAGATTGTTGAAATATTATCATTGATGTCAAAGGCATTATAATTAATGTAACAAAAGTCAATGGAATTGTCAATGTAAATATCAATGGATTTGTCAAAAGAAATGTCATCAGAATTGTCAATGGAAATGTTGATATAAATGTCAACAGACACATCTTTTAGTCAAGAAGTGCCTCTTATATAGGATGCCTCCTTTCTGAAGATCCTTTGAAGGCTATAAAAGTCAGCTAGAATATTGAGAAAGATATGGATGTTGAAGTTTGATATATGTGAATATTAATAAAGAAGAGAAGGAAGCAAGAGTATGGAGAATAAAAAGATATATCATACAAACACATGCAGATTTGAAGAATGGAATTAATTCTTTCTATCATTCAAGCATAAGCAATTTTTTGTGGAAAAGAAGAGGAAATTGAATTTTCCATCATTCATTGATGAATTAATAATAGTAAGGTGGAATATTGTTTCATTAAAGGCCAGTGCCTTAGAAATAAGAGATTGGTGCCTTTTGCTAAGTTTGTCCTTAGTAGTGGGGATTGGTGTCTCTAATAGATTGGTGCCTACAATGTTTTTAGTGATAGGGATTGGTGTCTCTATTAGGTTGGTGCTTATAAATTTTGTAAGAAGAATTTTTATTATATGACTAGATTTGGATATTAGTTCCAAGCAGATATTCATTTGTGGTTTTTCCCCTGAAAGGGTTTTTATGTAAATCTAGTGTCAATCTATGTCATTTTTATGTGAATGATTTAATTGTGGATATTAAGTTTGATTGATTAAAAGGTAAGATTATAACGATTCACCCCCCTCCTCAGTATAAGTGTGTGCTTAACAAAAGTCACTTTCGGCTCATCTATACTTTTCAAGGGAGAAAGATTCACTTATTATTTAGGTACAAATGATTTTTTGTTTGTTTTCTATTTGCACGTGAATCCCTTTCTTCATTTGTCTATTCTTGAGGTGTTGTGTAGATTGGATTAGATTGGTAATTACGATTTTTTCAATATTCCATTTATTAGAAACAAGTCGGAAAATTAGGAATAGGGCATAATGAAATCAATCAGGTTGCAAAACATCTTACAATAGGCATGAGTCAGCGTCAAGTGTAGATTATAGAAGGTAGCTTAGATCTAGCAAGTGATCAAACTAGGAATGTTAATGAGAATATAGAGCATGATATGTAGATAAAAAGTGAAGTGGAAAATAGGAGTTACCACTTGAGTAGCTAGAGATAATCTAGATGGATGTAGATGATGTCAAAAATACCAAATTTGATAAAATTTAAGGAGAGCAAATGAGAAAAGAATAAGTCCTTATGAAAAAGGATAAGGAACAACATAAATATAAATATCCCTTTGTCATTGATGTAAAAGGGGGAGATTTAACAAAAGGGTTAGTAAAGGAGGAGAACTACAACAAGGGGAGTTTTTCTACAAATTTATCATCAATAACAAAGGGGGAGACTGTTGAAATATTATCATTGATGTCAAAGGCATTATAATTAATGTAACAAAAGTCAATGGAATTGTCAATGTAAATATCAATGGATTTGTCAAAAGAAATGTCATCAGAATTGTCAATGGAAATGTTGATATAAATGTCAACAGACACATCTTTTAGTCAAGAAGTGCCTCTTATATAGGATGCCTCCTTTCTGAAGATCCTTTGAAGGCTATAAAAGTCAGCTAGAATATTGAGAAAGATATGGATGTTAAAGTTTGATATATATGAATATTAATAAAGAAGAGAAGGGAGCAAGTGTATGGAGAATAAAAAGATATATCATACAAACACATGCAAATTTGAAGAATGGAATTAATTATTTATATCATTCAAGCATAAGAAATGTTTTGTGGAAAAGAAGAGGAAATTGAATTTTCCATCATTCATTGATGAAGTAATAATAGTAAGGTGGAATATTGTTTCAGTAAAGGCCAGTGCCTTAGAAATAATAAATTGGTGCCTTTTGCTAAGTTGGTGCTTAGTAGTGGGGATTGGTGTCTCCAATAGATTGGTGCCTACAATGCTTTTAGTCATAGGATTGGTGTCTCTATTACGTTGGTGGTTATAAATTTTGTAAGAAGATTTTTTATTATATGGCTAGATTTGGATAGTAGTTCCAAGCAGCTATTCATTTGTGGATTTTCCCTTGAAAGGGTTTCTATGTAAATCTAGTGTCAATCTATGTCATTTTTATGTGAATGATTTAATTGTGGATATTAAGTTTGATTGATTAAAAGGTAAGATTATAACGATTCACCCCCCTCCTCAGTATAAGTGTGTGCTTAACAAAAGTCACTTTGGGCTCATCTATACTTTTCAAGGGAGAAAGATTCACTTATTATTTAGGTACAAATGATTTTTTGTTTGTTTTCTATTTGCACGTGAATCCCTTTCTTCATTTGTCTATTCTTGAGGTGTTGTGTAGATTGGATTAGATTGGTAATTACGATTTTTTCAATATTCCATTTATTAGAAACAAGTCAGAAAATTAGGAATAGGGCATAATGAAATCAATCAGGGTGCAAAACATCTTACAATAGGCATGAGTTAGCGTCAAGTGTAGATTAGAGAAGGTAGCTTAGATCTAGCAAGTGATAAAAATAGGAATGTTAATGAGAATATAGAGCATGATATGTAGATAAAAAGTGAAGTGGAAAATAGGAGTTACCACTTGAGTAGCTAGAGATAATCTAGATGGATGTAGATGATGTCAAAAATCCCAAATTTGATAAAATTTAAGGAGAGCAAATGAGAAAAGAATAAGTCCTTATGAAAAAGGATAAGGAACAACATAAATATAAACATCCCTTTGTCATTGATGTAAAAGGGGGAGATTTAACAAAAGGGTTAGTAAAGGAGGAGAACTACAACAAGGGGAGTTTTTCTACAAATTTATCATCAATAACAAAGGGGGAGATTGTTGAAATATTATCATTGATGTCAAAGGCATTATAATTAATGTAACAAAATTCAATGGAATTGTCAATGTAAATATCAATGGATTTGTCAAAAGAAATGTCATCAGAATTGTCAAAGGAAATGTTGATATAAATGTCAACAGACACATCTTTTAGTCAAGAAGTGCCTCTTATATAGGATGCCTCCTTTCTGAAGATCCTTTGAAGGCTATAAAAGTCAGCTAGAATATTGAGAAAGATATGGATGTTAAAGTTTGATATATATGAATATTAACAAAGAAGAGAAGGGAGCAAGTGTATGGAGAATAAAAAGATATATCATACAAACACATGCAGATTTGAAGAATGGAATTAATTCTTTATATCATTCAAGCATAAGCAATTTTTTGTGGAAAAGATGAGGAGATTGAATTTTCCATCATTCATTGATGAAGTAATAATAGTAAGGTGGAATATTGTTTCAGTAAAGGCCAGTACCTTAGAAATAAGAAATTGGTGCCTTTTGCTAAGTTGGTGCTTAGTAGTGGGGATTGGTGTCTCCAATAGATTGGTGCCTACAATGCTTTTATTGATAGGATTGGTGTCTCTATTACGTTGGTGGTTATAAATTTTGTAAGAAGATTTTTTATTATATGGCTAGATTTGGATAGTAGTTCCAAGCAGCTATTCATTTGTGGATTTTCCCTTGAAAGGGTTTCTATGTAAATCTAGTGTCAATCTATGTCATTTTTATGTGAATGATTTAATTGTGGATATTAAGTTTGATTGATTAAAAGGTAAGATTATAACGATTCACCCCCCTCCTCAGTATAAGTGTGTGCTTAACAAAAGTCACTTTCGGCTCATCTATACTTTTCAAGGGAGAAAGATTCACTTATTATTTAGGTACAAATGATTTTTTGTTTGTTTTCTATTTGCACGTGAATCCCTTTCTTCATTTGTCTATTCTTGAGGTGTTGTGTAGATTGGATTAGATTGGTAATTATGATTTTTTCAATATTCCATTTATTAGAAACAAGTTAGAAAAATAGGAATAGGGCATAATGAAATCAATCAGGGTGCAAAACATCTTACAATAGGCATGAGTCAGCGTCAAGTGTAGATTATAGAAGGTAGCTTAGATCTAGCAAGTGATCAAACTAGGAATGTTAATGAGAATATAGAGCATGATATGTAGATAAAAAGTGAAGTGGAAAATAGGAGTTACCACTTGAGTAGCTAGAGATAATCTAGATGGATGTAGATGATGTCAAAAATCCCAAATTTGATAAAATTTAAGGAGAGCAAATGAGAAAAGAATAAGTCCTTATGAAAAAGGATAAGGAACAACATAAATATAAACATCCCTTTGTCATTGATGTAAAAGGGGGAGAATTAAGAAAAGGGTTAGTAAAGGAGGAGAACTACAACAAGGGGAGTTTTTCTACAAATTTATCATCAATAACAAAGGGGGAGATTGTTGAAATATTATCATTGATGTCAAAGGCATTATAATTAATGTAACAAAAGTAAATGGAATGGTCAATGTAAATATCAATGGATTTGTCAAAAGAAATGTCATCAGAATTGTCAATGGAAATGTTGATATAAATGTCAACAAACACATCTTTTAGTCAAGAAGTGCCTCTTATATAGGATGCCTCCTTTCTGAAGATCCTTTGAAGGCTATAAAAGTCAGCTAGAATATTGAGAAAGATATGGATGTTAAAGTTTGATATATATGAATATTAATAAAGAAGAGAAGGGAGCAAGTGTATGGAGAATTAAAAGATATATCATACAAACACATGCAGATTTGAAGAATGGAATTAATTCTTTATATCATTCAAGCATAAGCAATTTTTTGTGGAAAAGATGAGGAAATTGAATTTTCCATCATTCATTGATGAAGTAATAATAGTAAGGTGGAATATTGTTTTAGTAAAGGCCAGTGCCTTAGAAATAAGAAATTGGTGCCTTTTGCTAAGTTGGTGCTTAGTAGTGGGGATTGGTGTCTCCAATAGATTGGTGCCTACAATGATTTTAGTGATAGGATTGGTGTCTCTCTTACGTTGGTGGTTATAAATTTTGTAAG
This sequence comes from Torreya grandis, assembly GCA_037957365.1. NCBI lineage: Eukaryota > Viridiplantae > Streptophyta > Pinopsida > Cupressales > Taxaceae > Torreya > Torreya grandis. The sequence goes on from JARHVA010000441.1 coordinate 1,706,195, forward strand.
AAGATTTTTTATTATATGGCTAGATTTGGATAGTAGTTCCAAGCAACTATTCATTTGTGGATTTTCCCTTGAAAGGGTTTCTATGTAAATCTAGTGTCAATCTATGTCATTTTTATGTGAATGATTTAATTGTGGATATTAAGTTTGATTAATTAAAAGGTAAGATTATAACGATTCACCCCCCTCCTCAGTATAAGTGTGTGCTTAACAAAAGTCACTTTGGGCTCATCTATACTTTTCAAGGGAGAAAGATTCACTTATTATTTAGGTACAAATGATTTTTTGTTTGTTTTCTATTTGCACGTGAATCCCTTTCTTCATTTGTCTATTCTTGAGGTGTTGTGTAGATTGGATTAGATTGGTAATTACGATTTTTTCAATATTCCATTTATTAGAAACAAGTTAGAATTAGGAATAGGGCATAATGAAATCAATCAGGGTGCAAAACATCTTACAATAGGCATGAGTCAGCGTCAAGTGTAGATTATAGAAGGTAGCTTAGATCTAGCAAGTGATCAAACTAGGAATGCTAATGAGAATATAGAGCATGATATGTAGATAAAAAGTGAAGTGGAAAATAGGAGTTACCACTTGAGTAGCTAGAGATAATCTAGATGGATGTAGATGATGTCAAAAATCCCAAATTTGATAAAATTTAAGGAGAGCAAATGAGAAAAGAATAAGTCCTTATGAAAAAGGATAAGGAACAACATAAATATAAACATCCCTTTGTCATTAATGTAAAAGGGGGAGATTTAACAAAAGGGTTAGTAAAGGAGGAGAACTACAACAAGGGGAGTTTTTCTACAAATTTATCATCAATAACAAAGGGGGAGATTGTTGAAATATTATCATTGATGTCAAAGGCATTATAATTAATGTAACAAAAGTCAATGGAATTGTCAATGTAAATATCAATGGATTTGTCAAAAGAAATGTCATCAGAATTGTCAATGGAAATGTTGATATAAATGTCAACAGACACATCTTTTAGTCAAGAAGTGCCTCTTATATAGGATGCCTCCTTTCTGAAGATCCTTTGAAGGCTATAAAAGTCAGCTAGAATATTGAGAAAGATATGGATGTTGAAGTTTGATATATGTGAATATTAATAAAGAAGAGAAGGAAGCAAGAGTATGGAGAATAAAAAGATATATCATACAAACACATGCAGATTTGAAGAATGGAATTAATTCTTTCTATCATTCAAGCATAAGCAATTTTTTGTGGAAAAGAAGAGGAAATTGAATTTTCCATCATTCATTGATGAATTAATAATAGTAAGGTGGAATATTGTTTCATTAAAGGCCAGTGCCTTAGAAATAAGAGATTGGTGCCTTTTGCTAAGTTTGTCCTTAGTAGTGGGGATTGGTGTCTCTAATAGATTGGTGCCTACAATGTTTTTAGTGATAGGGATTGGTGTCTCTTTAAGGTTGGTGCTTATAAATTTTGTAAGAAGAATTTTTATTATATGACTAGATTTGGATATTAGTTCCAAGCAGATATTCATTTGTGGTTTTTCCCCTGAAAGGGTTTTTATGTAAATCTAGTGTCAATCTATGTCATTTTTATGTGAATTCTTTAATTATGGATATTAAGTTTCATTGAGTAAAAGGTAAGATTATATCAATTCACCCCCCTCCTCATTATAAGTCTGTGGTTAACAAAAGTCACTTTCAGCTCATCTACAGTTTTCAAGGGAGAAAGATTCACTTGTTATTTAGGTACAAATGATTTTTTGTTTGTTTTCTATTTGCACGTGAATCCCTTTCTTCATTTGTCTATTATTGAGGTGTTGTGTAGATTGGATTAGATTAGTAATTATGATTTTTTCAATATTCCATTTATTAGAAACAATTCAAAAAAGTAGGAATAGGGAATAATGAAATCAATCAATGTGCAAAACATCTTACAACAGGCATGAGTCAACATCAAGTGTAGATTATAGAAGGTAGCTTAGATCTAGCAAAGTGATCAAACTAGGAATGTTAATGAGCATATAGAGCATGATATGTCGATAAAAAGTGAAGTGGAAAATAGGAGTTACCACTTGAGCAGCTAGAGATAATCTAGATGGATGTAGATGATGTCAAAAATCCCAAATTTGATCAAATTTAAGGAGAGAAAATGAGAAAAGAATAAGTCCTTATAAAAAAGGATAAGGAATAGCATAAATATAAACATTCCTTTGTCATTGATGTAAAAGGGGGAGATTTAACAAAAGGGGTAGTAAAGGAGGAGAACTACAACAAGGGGAGCTTCTCTACAAATTTATCATCAATAACAAAGGGGGAGATTGTTGAAATATTATCATTGATGTCAAAGGCATTATAATTAATGTAACAAAAGTCAATGGAATTGTTAATTTAAATATCAACGGATTTGTCAAAGGAAATGTCATCAGAATTGTCAATGGAAATGTTGATAGAAATGTCAACAGAAAAATATTTTAGTGAAGAGGTGCCTCTTATATAAGATGCCTCCTTTGTGAAGATCCTTTGAAGGCTATATGAGTCATCTAAAATATTGAGAAAGATATGGAAGTTGAAGTTTGATATATGTGAATATTAATAAAGAAGAGAAGGAAGTAAGAGTATGGAGAATAAAAATATATATCATACAAACACATGTAGATTTGAAGAATGGAATTAATTCTTTCTATCATTCAAAAATAAGCAGATTTTTGTGGAAAAGAAGAGGAAATTAAATTTTCCATCATTCATTGATGAAGTAATAATAGTAAGGTGGAATATTATTTTAGTAAAGGTTGGTGCCTTAGAAATAAGAGATTGGTGCTATTTGTTAAGTTGGTGCTTAGTAGTGGGGATTGGTGTCTCTAATAGATTGGTGCCTACAAATTTTTTGGTGATAGGGATTGGTGTCTATATTAGGTTGGTACTTATAAATTTTGTAAGAATATTTTTTATTATATGACTAGATTTGGATAGTAGTTGCAAACAACTATTCATTTGTGATTTTTCCCCTGAAAGGGTTTCTATATAAATCTAGTGTCAATTTATGTCATTTTTATGTGAATGATTTAATTATGGATATAAAGTTTGATTGATTAAAAGGTAAGATTATATTGATTCACCCCCCTCCTCAGTATAAATGTGTGCTTAACAAAAGTCACTTTCGGCTCATCTACAATTTTCAAGGGAGAAAGATTCACTTGTTAGTTAGGTACAAATGATTTTTTGTTTGTTTTCTATTTGCATGTGAATCCATTTCTTCATTTGTCTATTCTTGAGGTGTTGTGTAGATTGGATTAGATTAGTAATTATGATTTTTTAAATATTCCATTTATTAGAAACAAGTCAGAAAAGTAGGAATAGGGCATAATGAAATCAATCAGGGTGCAAAACATCTTACAACAAGCATGAGTTAGCATCAAGTGTAGATTACAGAAGGTAGCTTAAATATAGCAAGTGATCAAACTAGGAATGTTAATGAGCATATAGATCATGATATGTAGATAAAAGTGAAGTGTAAAATAGGAGTTATCACTTGAGTAACTAGAGATAATCAAGATGGATGTAGATGATGTCAAAAATCCCAAATTTGATCAAATTTAAGGAGAGCAACTGAGAAAAGAGTAAGCCCTTATGAAAAAGGATAAGGAATAACATAAATATAAACATCCCTTTGTCATTGATGTAAAAGGGGGAGATTTAACAAAAGGGGTAGTAAAGGAGGAGAACTAAAACAAGGGGAGTTTTTATACAAATTTATCATCAATAACAAAGGGGCAGATTGTTGAAATATTATCATTGATGTCAAAGGCATTATAATTAGTGTAACAAAAGTCAATGGAATTTTCAATGTAAATATCAATGTATTTTTCAAAAGAAATGTCATCAAAATTGTCAATGGAAATGTTGATAGAAATGTCAACAGACACATCTTTTAGTGAAGAGGTGCCTCTTATATAGGATGCCTTCTTTGTGAAGATCCTTTTAAGGCTATATAAGTCAGCTAGAATATTGAGAAAGATATGGAAGTTGAAGTTTGATCTATGTGAATATTAATAAAGAAGAGAAGGAAGAAAGTGTATGGAGAATAAAAAGATATATCATACAAACACGCAAATTTGAAGAATGGAATTAATTCTTTCTATCATTCAAGCATAAGCAATTTTTTGTGGAAAAGAAGAGGAAATTGAATTTTCCATCATTCATTAATGAAGTAATACTAGTAAGGTGGACTATTGTTTCAGTAGAGGCCGGTGCCTTAGAAACAAGAGATTGGTGCCTTTTGCTATGTTGGTGCTTAGTAGTGGGGATTGGTATCTCTAATAGACTAGTGCCTACAAAGTTTTTAGTGATAGGGATTGGTGTCTCTATTAGGTTGGTGCTTATAAATTTTGTAAGAAGAATTTTTATTATATGACTAGATTTGGATAGTAGTTCCAAGCAGATATTCATTTGTGGTTTTTCCCCTAAAAGGGTTTCCATGTAAATCTAGTGTCAATCTATGCCATTTTTATGTGAACGCTTTAATAGTGGATATTTAGTTTCATTGAGTAAAAGGTAAGATTATATCGATTCACCCCCTCCTTAGTATAAGTGTGTGCTTAACAAAAGTTACTTTGGGCTCATCCACAATTTTCAAGGGAGAAAGATTCACTTGTTAGTTAGGTACAAATGGTTTTTTATTTGTTTTCTATTTGCACGTGAATCCCTTTCTTCATTTGTCTATTCTTGAGGTGTTGTGTAGATTGTATTAGATTAGTAATTATGATTTTTTCAATATTCCATTTGTTAAAAATTATATCCAATTTATACCCATAGATATATTCATCATAATGGTATGTAACCATTCCATCTTGATATTTTGAGTTTACTAGTAAAGGTAGATTGGGAATGGGTTGTGGTTGTTCTGGACTAACTTGTGGTTCTTTTTATATAGTTTATTTTTGTGTTATAATTATTTCATTTAATTTTTTTATACTCAATTCACCCAATTCATATATGTTCATTTGAACTATTGGGAGAGTTGATGATGGAGTTATAATAGTATGATTATCCACCTATGATTATGATTGATATTCAGATGTATATTGAGTGTATTTACAATATTTGAAAGGATACTCATTTGTTAGATTTGAATACGAATAACCATCATGCATATATTTGATACATCTATGTAACTTTGATGATGTTGCTTCCATATCATATATCCATGTTTATCCCAATAATAAGTTATAAACTATATGATTAACCATGATAGGAAAAATAGTACGTGTAGAATAAGATTAATAAATAGGTTATTTCATTCATTAGTGACCAAAATCAAGAACAGACATAAGGAACTAGCATGTTAAGCTTACTCCCTCATTTGGGCAAGGTCTATGAAGAAGAGAACAAATATAAAGCATAAAGACTCATACCTTCCTCATGGATTCTCCCTCAAATTTAGTATATAAGTGTGTTTGTTCCCAAATGTAAGATTTAAAGTATATATTAGTGTCGTGGAGGAATTACCATGATTGTCTCTTCAAAAACTAAATTGGTATGGTTCTTTGTTGAGTAAATTAGAAGAATAGGTAAAACTTCTAGGATGAATTATGTATTATATCTTTGCACTAAAAATATTATGAAATGAATGTAGTGGCCTAGGTATTTATAGGTTGGCTAAAATAATAATGACCATCCATATCAATATCAAGATGCGTGGTCCAAGATTGGTTCAATTTTGAAGGCCAAAAGCATTCAATTTTGCAATCAATATGTCATTTATTAGGCATGGCTAAGCTTAATTCATATATTTTCCCCCATAAATATTTAGTGCATGACAACTTTTCAAAGATCTCATGGCTAAGATATTTGAATTTTCATTTTCCAAAAGTAGATATCCATTAATTTGTCATGGATTTTTCACTTAAGCATCTGATTGGATTTTTTTAACTAAATGATTTTGAATATTATTTTTTTCATTATTATAAATTTGATTTGTTATTTTATTTAAATGATCAAAATCATCAATTTGTTTGGTCACAACTTGATTGGAGATAAACTAAAAGAAGATAATGATTGTATACAGGGATATTACCCCAATTAAGGACATATTGACGTAAGTCATAAATTACACATGATGTGTGTGGATTAATCAGAGAATTTTAATGACATTGATCTAATTTGTGCACTATTGTAGAAGGTCATTCAGATTTGTGATTTTGACATGGTAGTGGTGATAATTGTATGTCTACAATAGGTACTACATTTTTACCTAATATCACATCCAATGAGATGGTTTCAATTAATTGAAGTGGAGTTTTATTGAATCCTTTTATAGTGTAATATTATTTTTTAATGGTATCCATGTTGATCCCAAATAATTATAAGAAGGTAGTGTTAAAAAAACTTCAATCTTGAACCATTATTTATGAATACATACTTAACTAGGTTATGTTGCATTTTGTCTCAAATGAATAATGCTCTATTATGTGTTGCATGAGTAAATACTCTTTGTGAAAAGTGATATCTCTATTATTTTATTTTAATGTATTCATAATTGCAAAAAATGATGCATGTTGTGTTGGATACTTGTGAAAATGTGCCTAAAATTTGATCTTGATATTTTAAAATAATTTATTTGATTTTTATTTTGAGTGGTTTGTGTGATCAAGGAATTTGACAAAGAGAGGAGGTTAGATCAAGTGTTATTCCATAAAATCATGAAATCAGCACACTAACATACTAACATATCTAAGCCTAGATCTTAGGGGTGGCTTAATGAACAAACAACAATTGAAAACCCAACTAAAATGCAAATAAAAACAATCTTTACCTTCCTTGAAAGCTTCAAATGATTTCTTCATTTAGCTTTCCCAGATTATGCATAAAAAGTCTTCATCAATGTTATATGGCTAATATCATCTCCTCTATACACCATTGTTGAATGCTTGGCTTGATTGATGGATTGGCTCAATTTCAACATTATAACACTAGGCTTTTTGCTTCATGAATCTATTCCTCCATTATAACTCTACTTTGATTGAGCTCCCTAAATGAAGAGCTCTTGGATTGCTTTTATAGGCTTTCAAATCCCTTAAAATGGGTTAAATCTGACCATGGTTGAGTTTATTAAGTTTGGTTGAGTTTGGCATATTCCTATAATATTCTCTTTAGATATTTTTCAAAAGTGACAACTCATAACCATGGTTGAGTTTAATAACTTTGGTTGAGTTTGGCATATTTCTAGAATATTATCTTAGATATATTTTTTAAAAATGACAACTCACAAAAGTAATATGCTCTTGAATTTCCATTTTAATAATTGATTTAATTGATTTATTAGCTAATGGGTGAAATTAATTAGGATTTGAAATTGATTTAACTTGCTAATTGATTTTGATTAGGGTGTGCAAATTAATTAATTATTTTTAGACATTTGGTCACTTGTTTGATTTTGATTAATTTAATGTGTGTATTTACCTTGTTTAATTGATTTAATAGGCCAAATTGATTTAATGCAAGGTTATGAAGCTAAATCTGAGACTAATAAAAATTCTTGGGCTAGATATTCAATGATTGGCAAGAATTGGTCTAAAGTCAGATATAAAGCCATTAGTGGCCAAATTTAGGTGTCTACAATTGTCCCATTGGGTGTGCCATTTGTGATAACAAATTTGACAAAGAGAGGATGATTAGTATTGTGTTAGTTTCAAATGAAATCAAAATAAAATAAACACACTAACATGACATCTCTAGGCCTAGATCTTATGGAGAGCTTAATGAACAAACAACAATTGAAAACCCAACTAAAATGCAAAGAATAATAATCTTTATCTTCCTTGAAAGCTCCAAATGATTTCTTCATTTGGATTACTCATATTATGTATAAGAAGTCTTCATAAATGACATATGGATAACATCATCTCCTTTATGCACCATTGTTGAATGCTTGGCTTGATTGATGGCTTGGATCAATTTCAACATTATAACACTAGAATTTTTGTTTCATGAATATATTCCTACATTATAACTCTACTTTATTGAGCTCCCTAAATGAAGAGATCTAAGCTTACTTTTATAGGCTTTTAAATCCCTTGGAATGGGTTAAATCTGACCATGGTTGAGTTTATTAAGCTTGGTTAAATTTGGCATATTCTTAGATTATTCTCTTTAGATATTTTTCAAAAGTGACAACTCACAACTATGGTTGAGTTTGGAATATTCTTAAGATATTCTTTTAGATATTTTCCAAAAGTGACAAATCACAAAGGTAATATGCTCTTGAATTTATTTTTTAGTAATTAATTTAATTGATTTATTAGTTCATGGGCAAACTTAATTAGGATTTGAAATTGATTTAACTTGCTCATTAATTTTGATTAGGGTGTGCACATTAATTAATTCTTTTTAGGTATTTGGTCATTTGTTTGATTTTGATTAATTTAATGTGTATATTTGTCTTGTTTAATTGATTTAATAGGCCAAATTGATTTAATTTAAGGTTATGAATCTAAATTTGAGACTAATAAAAATTCTTGGGATAGATATTTAATGATTGGCAAGAATTGGTCTAAAGTTGGATATGAAGTTATTGGTGGCCAAATTTAAGTGTCTATAGTTTGTCCCTATTTGGGAAGATGTTGTAAGCTATAAGTATAGTAACATTTTTTCAAAAAATAAAATATTTATTTATGCTTATGATTGTAATGGTAATGATTGAACTGTAGCTACCCCCTTGAGGGAGTGGTTGGCAAGTGAATTGAAAAATGATCCCTCAAAAGAAATAATCGAAATGAGGGGACCAAAAAAATGAAGATGATGGGGTGAAAACACAATGATTTACCCAAAGTTGGGTAAAATCATTGATAAATGCAAGTGGTATGGTGTACAATGGTTGAAATATCCCAAACTAAAATTGGATGCAAATTCCTTTCAAAACTAATTTCAACTACTTGCAGGCATTCAGTCAAATGGAACTACCATATCCAATGATAAAACAATACAATGATATAAATCTAAATGCAATTGCAAATACAGTCTAGATATCATAAAATAATACAAATATGGTCTTGAAATCTAGAAAATTACAAATAAAACTTGGATCTGTGTGGCTCGAGCTGCTGTGTCCAAAAAACACAGTCACTGACATCGGTTATTCTGCCGACGTCGGTCGATACACTATCGTCATCAGTTGCCTGTGTCTGATCTCTGCCTGCCTATGAATGTCTACCTATCGATGTCAGTCACTGATCGATAGATGTCGGTCTACCTGCCGATGTCAGTCACTGATCTGCCGATGTCAGCCTCTGTAATACCCTACGGCCTGCAACTACGAACTATGCCATTCTTCACTTTTCTGAATCCACTGGTACAGCCTGGTACCAATCTATGCAGATTTCATATAGCACCTAATATGAAGATATATATATATATATATATATATATATCTTAAATCAAATCTAATGAATAAATACTTGGAAACCTCTGCATATGCTGAACACCTGATAACCCAGTGAATGACCTCTGAAGCCCCAGATCTAAACAATAAGCACAATCTGAATTCCGTCACGAATCCACCCCTAAAAAGTGCTGGGTTTTCATCCAACTCTTCTCCAATCTGCTGAAGGTTTGCGTCCTCAGAGATTTTAGCTGAATCACAGATTCAAGCTTCACAATACTCAGAATATTTTTAGCAACAAAAGATATTCCAAATGTTCCCCCCTTACTTATTTTAAAGGCTCCCCAGAAACTTCTAGAAGAAGTCAACTTTATTTAATATGTTATTTTTATTTATTTCCATAATAATTAAATTAATTAATTAAAGTTATCCTTTTGAAGAAATCTTAATTTTTGGACAACTTAAATTAATTAAACCATATTAACAAAAATTTGGGGACATTACAATGGTTTTCCCAAAGGTGGTTATAAACATTATACCCTAATTATGACAATGTGGTATGATAACACAATGATTTTCCCCAACAGGTGATATAATCAATGAGAAGATGGAGTTACCCCAGTTAAGATAGATAAGCAAGAAAGGAAAATTGGCAATAACACAATGATTTATCCCAACAGGCAATATAATCATTGAGAATACATGTGGGATAGTGTATAGTACTGATGTAATACACCTTGATTATGAAAACATGATTGATCATTGATGATTGATAAGGTGATATAGAGGATAAAGATGAATTAGGAAAACTTGTTAGTAGGGATATGCTCATCCAAACTAACAAAAGTTAAAATTCTTTCATTACTTAATTACTCTATTTGGGATATGATTGGGTATTAGATTAGGATTGTTGTTGATGTCGATATCAAGGAGATGGTGATATTGCATTGATGTTTTATACCTCTCAAAGATAATTTTTACTATAGCATTTGATGGTAAGCCTCATGATAGAACACCATGGAGGCTTGGCCAAAATATGCATAAGGACTAATTCTCGATATTTAATACTCAATGAAAAATAATTGCACCAATGATGAAAATGTAGACATTTGAATATAGATAGATTCAATAATAATGTGCAAGGAATCACCCAATGAACACACATAGACTGAATCATGGCCATAGTGTTGAAAGTAAACAAATAGACATAGAAATAAATAAACAAAGAAAATAGATAAACAAAGAAACAAACAAGACAAATAAAGAAATAAACAATTGTTAGTCCATATGTTAGTATAAACAACACGATAAACATTGGCCCTAAAAACTAGGTGACAACTTAACAAACAAACAAGATGCGGGAATAGAAGAAAAGGAAATGGGTGGCTAAGTTGTCTCCATATATGCTAGGCAAGTAGATGTTGCCTACATAGTTTTATGGATATGACAATCCAACAAAATTTTAGGTCAAATGTAGTTCTCCTAGGAAATGGGAAGAAAATGATGATTGATAGAAGACATGATGGATGTGATAGAAGAATAGGGATTAATTTGTAAAATGGGGATAGTGTAAGATAAAAGACCAAAAAGGATGGGGAAACTAAGAAACAAGTGGTTTGTTTATGACATAGTGAGGGTTCCCATAATCCTTAAGGTAAAGAAGTGGTCAATGCTTTTGGTTTTTATAAATTATTTTTAAATGTTCTTAGAATTTTTAAAGCATCTCAACTCAATAGAGAATTACAAGACACTAAAATGGTCTAAGCTCATAAAATAACAAGAGCATTATAACCTGAAGTGATGCTCATAAAATGGTGAGAGCATGAGAAATTGAAATGATACTCATAAAATGGAGAGAGAATTGATAAAGGAGGAATAAACTAACCTCAACATGAATTAAACATGACCCACATAGTCCCAAAATGGCTTTAGCTCATAGTATTTCACCTCACAAAGAAGGAATTTTACTAGTGTAGTAGCCAATTCAAACAAAACAAGCATAGTTGGTATGATGGAATAATATAGCATAAGAATGGCTAGGTGATTTTTCAAGTCACAATAAACAAATATTTTCCCTAGTTTTCCCATAGGTAGTTATAACTAAGATACAACTAATAAATCAATCCTACCAATTTTCCCCAATAGGCAATATAATTAGTATAAAGACTGGAGAAAATGGATTTACCCCAGTAGGTGATCTAATCAAGCTCACATAAACAAACGTGATAAAATAGGAATAAAAAATGAAGGATGCAACTACCAATAATTCTATCATACTACTCTAAAATACTACCTTTGTCTAAAGTGCTTGAAAAAAATTGTTGAAACTGGTCTAATTCTGTATGCTAAAAACGTGAAACCAATGGATGAACCAAGGTCAAAAGGGCTAGGTTGATAGGATTCAAAACATGTTTGGCTAAGTTGGAATGGAATAGTTGGATGGTATGGTTGGAGTGTCAAAATGAGAGGATGGTAGAACAAATATTTTGATAATGGTATAAAGAAGAATATTGATAATATGGTACAACTTAAAATGGTCCTTATATACAATACATCAAGTTACTCAATCATAGTACCACTTGAGGTGAATAATGTTCATCGGCTCATCAATTTCATTTTCGTATAGTGTGGTGAGCCTATATGCTCCAGCACCATAATCTGTAGTGATGATGAAAGGACCCACCCAATTGGGTTTGAACTTTCCTTTATGTTTTTTTAGTCATGGTATTTTTTTGGTTTTTTTTAAGACAAGATCACCAAGTTCAAATGTTATATGTTTTATACACTGATTATATTAATCCCAAAGTCAACTATAATAGACCTATAGATTGTTCACAACATCCATATGCTTCTCATCAAGTAAATCTAGGTCTTGTAGGTGAGCTACTTGATAGTCATTATATCAAGAACATACTTGAAAGATATGTGTAATGAAGGTAACTCAACCTCAATGGGAAGTATGGCTTCAGTGCCATAAAAAAGTGAGTACGTAGTGGCTCATGTGGGTGTGCAATGATTGGTACAATATTCCCAAAGGTCACAAAATATCTGAAGGTCTCAATCTTGACCAGCATCATTGATAATATTTTTGACTATGTTGGCAATGGTTTTGTTTGATGCTTCAGCTTGACCATTACCTTGAGGGTAATATGTTGTTGAAAAGTGTTATGTGATCTTGTATTTAGCACATAAATTTTCAACATCATTATTCTTAAATGATCCTCCATTTTTAGATATAATGTTATAAGGGATACCATAGCGGTAGATGAGATGGTTAAAGATGAATTTAGAAATTTGCTTTCTAGTCACATAAGTGATGGGTATAGATTCAACCCACTTAGTGAAATATTTAGTGGCAATGAAAATGTGTTTATGGCCATTTGATGAGGTGGGTTTATCTTCCCAATGAGGTCAAGGCCCCATGTATCAAATAGCCATATAGTTACATCTCTATCCATTATTAGCTAATAGTAACCAATACATGAACTTTTTAGATAGGAATTCCCCATTGGCGTGGGTTCCACATACTCCTTCATGAACATCTCATAATGTTAGTATAAAGTATGCCAAAGGTAAACAACAAAGTAGAGTTCTATCAAAGCTAGTACGGTATAAGGTTTGTCTGAGTAGGGTGTAATGTTGGTCATTGTAGATGAAATATTTTTTGTTTTTGGGATAAGTCTAGAGGGATGATTTTCTCATGTAAATAGGCATATAGGTTTGAGTACCAATTAGATCTGGGATCAATAATATCACATATAATTATAATAGTTAAAGGTTCATAATTCGGTGATGTTAGATTTTCTACAATAAATTGATACTCATCATCTATGTCTTCATGGCAAATCAATGATCCAATGGTAGCCATGGCATATGTTGTTTTATTTCTCACTCTTGGTATATGCTCAAATTAAATGTCGATGATATAGAGCTTGAGAGTGTCAACCATTACCTTGAATGGAATCAACTTGTCATCTTTAATTTGAAAGTGGCTTATAACCTAATTGATGATTAACTGAGAATCACCATAAAGTGTTATATGACATATGTTTCATTATACTACCTATCAAATCCCTATGATGAGTGCTTCATATTTAGCCATGTTATTGGTATAAGGAAAGTTGATTCTAAATGACTTGGGGATTAGATCCCCCTGAGGCATTATGAATAAAAGGCCTACCCCTAATCTATGTGTAGTTAATTATCCATCAAAATATAGCTTCCAAGGTTGCTCCGTAATAGGTTTTATGATGATGGTCATAATGGATTCATCAAGAAATTGAAATGTTAATGGCTTTGTGTCTTCAAAAGGTGCTTCAGTAAGTTGATCTTCAAGAACTTACACCTTAATTTCTTTCTGATTTACATACTCTATCTCAAACTCACTGATTAGCATGATCTATTTGTCCATACAACCTTGCAAAGCTATTTTTCATAGTAGATACTTAAGTGGATCTACTTTGGAAATAACCATGGTCTTATTGTTCAACATGTAGTGACATAGTTTCTAAGCTATGAAGACCATAATGAGACAAGATTTTTTGATGGGTGTATAGTTATGCTCATATGTAACTAGTGTATGACTTAGATAGTACACTACATGATCCTTTCCCTTGTCATTGTGTTGAGGTAGAAGTGCCCTTAGAGAATTATAAGAAGTAGAAAGATATAACAAGAATGGTTTCCCTAGAGTCAGAGGTAATAGAACTGGGGGTTTTGCAAGATAATCCTTGAGCTACTAAAAATCCTTTTGAAAATCATTATCCCAATAAAATGTGACACTTTTATTTAGTAGGTGTGTAAATAGATGGAACTTATCTGATAATTGATATATGAAGCATTAGATGGACTAGATCTTGCCTTGTAAACTATGAAGCTAATTTAGATTGGTTAGTGGTAGCATCTCTTTTATCGCTCTTACTTTAGGTGGATCGACTTCAATACCCCTAAAAGACATGATGAACCCCAATAATTTACCTGATGTAACTCCAAATACACACTTCTTAGGGTTGAGCCTAAATTTATATTCATGTAGTCACTCAAATATCCTCCTTAATGGTGTTGGATGGTCGACCCTAGTTTTGGATTTGCCTAGTATGTCATTGATGTAGTCTTTGATAGTGTCATACATCATATCATTAAATATGACTATCATAGCTCCTTGATAAGTATCCCCTACATTCTTAAGGCCAAATGGTATGACCTGATAATAGAATGTTCCCCACTAAGTGATGAACATTATTTTATGTTAATTTTTTGGTGCTATTTTGATTTGATTGTAACCTAAGAAATCATCTATTAGTGAAAGCATTTCATAAAATATTATGGAGTTGACTATCATGTCAATATTAGGTAGTGGAAAGACATCCTTAGGGCATGATTTGTTAATGTCATGAAAATCAGTAAGAATTTTGATTCCTCAGGTTTCTTGTTGACATGTACTACATTGGAAATCCATTCAGAGTAGTCAATTGGTCTAATACATCTTGATTCTAAGAGTTTCTCCAACTTTTTCTTCACTAATATAGCAATGTGAGGATGCATCTTGCATAAATTTTGTTTTACTAGTTTTGCATTAGGATTAACCACAAGGTGGTGCAGAATCAAGGTGGGGTATAAACCAGGCATGTTAGAATATGCCCAAGAAAATATATCTAAAAAATCTCTCAATAGGGCTATGAAAACTTCACACTCCGTAGTAAGGGATGCACCTAGATTGATCCACTTTGGGTCATCTAGGGACCTGATGTTAACCTCTATTATATCTTCAATTGTAAGAGTGGAATCATCATCAAGGATAATTGGTAATGATTTGATCTGATTGGTAACATTAGATTCCTCTATTAGGATTGGTTCTTCAATAAGCTCTCCAAGACATGATGAATCAAAATTTCCTAATGGGAGATTAGGCCATGTGACAAAGATAGTCAAAAATTCTTGTATGACTTGATAAAAGGCTTCATGCCTTTCAATATTAAATTTAGACCCATTATCATATTCATTTTTAGCATTCTCTTGAATAATTTGATCAAAATCGTATTGCTCTTCAAGGTTAAACTCAGATCCATAGTGAACTTCATCATTGTTAGTTTCTTGCATGATTTAATCAAAATCCTGATGTTCTTCAATACTAATTTTAGACCCATAGACAAGTTCATAATTGGTGGTCTCCTAGTTTATACATGAATAAGGTTAAACACCCCCATCTAGTGGTGCCTAAAATAGGTTTTCACTACTAGACTAGCCTTTATCTTTACTATTTCCCTGGTTAAAAAGTGCCTCAAATAGGTTTTCACTTTGAGACCTTAATGTTTTATTTTTTTGATTTTGGCTAAGGGTGTTCAACCATTCTCCAAAATAGGCTTCAGGATCTAATTTGATTGAGAATCCTGATTTATGATCTCCCAATAGAACATTGTCCCTAAGGCCTAAAAAATCATGGAATGCTTCATCATTTTGAAACTCATCAAATGGTATGTGTGTCTCTTGTTGCTCCCAATCTATTAGTTGGGGATAATATAATAGTGGGGGATTATTATGAGTGATTGGGTGAAGGGTGCAAATGGCATGATTAACAAATAGGTTAGTCTAGGCTAAGTCATCGAATAAGCTATGATTAGACTCTACTTCACTACCAAAATCCTCATCACTAGTCAATGGTTATGGAACATGAGTAAGGTATATGGGGTCACCCCCAGGGGATTTAAACCCAAGGCTATATGATCCTTTATACTTAATCATAGAAATAGGTTCAAATATTCCCTATAGATTTGGCTCGAGGCCCTTTCCTTCATAATATTAATTTTCCATGATGTGATTGGGAATGAGATACTTGGGGTTCTTGTAACAATTATCCAAATTATCATGATACAACCATGACTCATCTCCTTTGAGAGGGTCTTGTTCTAGGTCAGAAGTTGATATGAAAATGACTAGTCTTGGATTATGAACATGGAATTTTCCCTTTCTTTGCTAGTGCATGCATGGCATAGATTTAGGTCTTCTAAAGGATTTTGGGTTCTAAGGAAGCTTTGCGATATGAAATGTATCATAAGTCAATTACTCTCTAGGTCATTAGTCGAGATGGTAAAATGCATTAGGGTCAATTCAATTTACTTTTATAAATTCAAGGAGTATTGCCTTCCCCTTATCCTACTTATTAGATGGATTCATGCCAAAATGGTAGTTGTAACTGTTTCTTGAGCTAATTCGCTTTCTACATTCGAAAAGTTGAATAAAGAAACTAAAGAAGATGGACGAGGTTAGGAATACCTGGATGTCGACTGCGCACCGTAATCCAGACGCTTGTGAGCACCCCTCTTTGGCTGTGGAGGAATGACACCTGCAACGAAAAGAAGCTTGGACAAGAGGATGTTAGATAGATAAGCAGTGGGTTGCCAAGCAAAAGCTTGTTCCCGGAAGTGTAAAACTTCCTCAAAGGGAGGTCAACCCACAGATGAAAGACAGATAAAGACTGAGAAAGTATAAGATGCTAGAATACAGAAATGATAAATAGATTGAAAATGCAAGAAAACACCAAATGGTTACCTGAAAGAAGCAGTCGGGCTGATGACAGTTGCCGATGTCGGAAATTCTACCGGCGTCGGTTATGAGGTCTGCCGATGTCGGTTATCCTGCCGACGTCGGTTGGGGAAGTGACCGGCGTCGGTCGGGGTAGTAGCCTGTGGTCGGGTCTGGGATGTATTCTGGACTGTGGACGGGTCCGGGATGCTAAGAGGATCAAGACGGAGTTCGGGGACAGGTCTGAATGGACTGAGGAGTGGTCTTGCCCTGTACAGGGTCTTTTGTGGACAAAAGGGGAATGAGGGAGTTGTCTGGAACTGGTATGAAGAGTGGGACAATGTGAGAGGAGGATGGACAGAGGACAGGTCCTGAGAAGGCCTTTCAGCCTCTCAGGGGGAAGGGTGGAAGGAAAGCAAGAAACAAAAGATAACAAGAAGCTTAAATAACAGAATCAAATAATAGACTTGCTTACCTCTTTGCCTGCTGAATGAAGAATTGAAGGACCTGTTGTTGAAGCCACAGAGGATTCTACAAGAAGAGAACTCTGATGAAGAGCCTTTGCACCTGCTGCTGTTGTTGCACGAGGTCCAAAATGAAGACAAGACGAATGCCAAACGCCAAGAGAGTTCTGTTTGCGAGCTCAGGAGTCCAGGGGTTGCAACGGATACAGAACAGGGTCTTGAAGGCTGCCGACGTCGGCAGTCTCGCCGACGTCGGCCGCAGGGTCACCGACGTCGGTAGAGTCAGAATGGAGGCAGAGACTAAAAATAGCCTCTGCCCATTCTTGCACGCCGCCGGGTGGGGGATTGTGGGAAGAACGATTATGAGCATGCTAAAATGGACGCGGGAGGAAGATAATGGGGGGATTTTGGATAATAAATGCTAAGGGATAGGTGGAGGGATCCAAGGGAGGATCCAAGGTGGCAAGGGTGAGGTGGAAAGGGGGCCAATTAATTAGAATATTAAGTTATTTTAATCAAGTGGATGGAAGGGACCAAGGCCAAGGGTTGAACATGGATTCGAGACGGACAAGGGGGAGAACCAAGGTGCAGACACATTTGTGGTGTCTACATTTGCCCCTTTTTGTCTTGTTGGTCGTTCTTGACGAACTGCAAGACAAAAACAAGAGTTGGTTGCCCCAGGAAAAGGATGAGGTGTTCCCCCCTCAAATTGAGAGTCGAGAGAAGGGAACCGAAGATCGAGTGTCGATTTGACAGAGAAATGGATAGAAGAGAGTGAGTGAAAACGCTGTAAAAGTCATGATTGCGCGTATACCACGTCACGGGATGGTCGGGTCAAATTGTCGCATGTCAAGGGTCAAGGAGTGCCAAAATTGAAGTAATCGGGCCCCAACATTTAGTCGTCTGCTGATCGGGTCACTCAATCTAAGCTGAAGCTCCAAATGGTCATCGTGTTCCAGGTATCCCAGGCTCAGGAAGTGCTCCTAGAAACACGAAAAAGCCACAAGTAGTAGGGATCAACTGGCTCGCGATCCTATACTTGCGAATGGTTAAAAAAAGGTCTGCGGACAATTTTGCTAACCAACCGTGAGGTAGCATACACACAAAAACAACCAAGGCAGCATTGTCTTGGAAGTGGTCGAAAGTCGAAGGGGATAGACAGGATCCCCAATGTCTAGTGGTCGATGGATGGACGCACAAAGCAATCCAAATATGCCCCAAGGGGCCAAAAGGACATGGTCTGAAGGATTGGACTGGATCAGGGACATGATTTTGGTCAGGTGGAAGAGAGAAAAAGGTTGAAGGCCACCGACGTTGGCTATTTAACCGACGTCGGTGCCCAAAAGAGACCGACGTCGACAGCCTAGGGCACGCCTATGCCGACATCGGCGGCCTGCCAAATCTGACAAAACCGAATTGGCGGCCCACCAAAAGTCATTTGCAAATTGATCAAAAGAGAAAAAGGGGCTCTGGAAACTTGTGAAGTGAAAGCGACCTAGAGCTGACCGAGGAGTAGTGCGAGGTGGTAGGAGAGAATTGGAGGAGAAAAGGAGCTGACTGGACGCTGCAGGGACGCATGTGGACTGAGTGGAGGGTGCAGAGCCACAAGGATGAAAGTGATGGCAGAGGGGAGTGGAGGACGAGTGGGAGGTCCACCACCAACGGCACCTATCGTGCCACCACGCTGGTGCCGACGGGATGAGGTAGGAGGCTCCATGAACCCTGTTTGAGTCATTTTGTTTTGAAATTGAGTTTTTTGAAATTTGATGAATTTAGGCAAAAATGGAGGGGGGAGGGTAGCTAAGAGGGTGGGTAGGTCAGCTAGGAGGGTTTAGGAATGATTTAGAGGGAATTTGGGGGGAAAATGGAGACAAAATGGGGAAGCCCTAAAAATTAGGGCTCGCCCCGTTCGGCCCTAGGGCCGAACCAGTCACCGACGTCGGCGAGACCGCCGGCGTCGGCCGACCAGTGACCGGCGTCGGTCACTAACCTGCCGACGTTGGTCAGTAAGCGACTGACGTCGGTTAGGAAAGTGCCGATGCCGGCACGCTAACCGATGTCGGTGGCTGCCTGGTCAGAAAAAGGTGAGGAAAAATAGGCAGAAGTCACGTTGAAGGTTTCCCAGGTGTCGGGGTAGGCTTAGGTAGGCAAATAGGTTGGACAAATAGGAAAAATAGGAATGATGATAATCATGGTCATGTCTTTGGATGGATGCAGGTGAGGCAGACGCTGATGCTGTGGGATCGCCTCCCACCTTTGCTGACACGGATGCGCGGGGGAGTAGCGGTCGAGGAGTGGGCGCAGATGAGCGCTATTGGACTAGGCGGACTGAGACGCTACTGCAGAGTGGTGAGGGACGTCAGCCTTATGGTGGCGTTGATCGAGCGGTGGGACCATGCCACCAACACCTTCCACTTGCCGACAGGGGAGATGACAGTCACGGTAGAGGACGTCTACCAGATTTTGCGACTGCCGGTTCAGGGAGCAGACCTGTATGCGTGCTCGAGAGAGGCGCACAATATCCACATGGTGACGTTGTTTGGAGAGCACGCCGCGGAGGCCAACTACCACTCAGGGAGCTTTGCCTACGAGCCTTTGTACGTGGCAGATGAGGATGCCCATCGATTGGCTATTCTGATGATGATCGGCATCACAGTTTATGCGCTGCCGGATGTAGAGGGAGGCAGATTCCCAGTGGTTCTGACCGGGGTCCTATTAGAGATGCTAGAGCAGAGGACAGTGTTCGCCTGGGCACCCGTCTTTTTGGCCTAGGTATATAGAGAGCTGTGGGGGATTAGCAGGCGGCGGCGGTACAGTCTGTGTGTGGGCCACCTTCTTCACTGCTGGGCCTACGAGCACATAGTCGTCACCCGACCTCTCAGCCTCCCAGTGGCTATTCAGGCTGGCTTCAGGGTCGGATTCAGGAGATGGCGCGAGATGATGGCGCAGACATGGGTGGATGGAGTGGTCAGAGATGTTGACCACTACCGGGGAGTGCTGGAGGGTCTGATCCCCGCTGATATCATCTGGAGACCGTATTTGGTGTATCTAGTTTTTAGGGATCAGGCAGAGTAGCTGGTTGGTTTGCAGAGCCGACAGTGGATCAGGGGCAGGCGAGCCGGTGAGCTCGAGAGGATACCTGCAGAGAGGGTGCGGCGCCAGTATGGGCTGCTACAGGATGTGCCTCCCGCCTTCCCATGGTACAGACGGGATGATATAGAGGCACCGCTCCCACTGCCAGAGGAGACAGAGGAGCCCGATTTTGAGGAGCTGCCGGCAGGGCCTGGGATAGTCGACCCAAGGTGCACAGATGTTTACACGGCATGGTGGGCAGGCCAGTACAGGGGGATACAGGTCAGGCAGTAGCCAGATCTACAGGCCGTGACCAGGGAGCGGGATACAGCCCGCGAGGAGAGAGACACGGCACAGGCCCAGGTCACAGTTTTGCAGGGTCAGCTGGCAGGGGTGACTGGACAGCTAGCAGCGATGACAGGGCAGGTGGCAGCACTGACAGCGCAGGTCACCATTTTACAGGGACAGCTGGCTACAGCACAGGGATAGGCAGGTGCAGCATAGAGTTTTGGGGGACAGGGCCCACTGTAGTAGTTATCATTTTCACAGGGGGCAAGACCATCAGCGTCGGTGTAACTGGGTCAGCCAGAGCCACAGGGGTCGAGACAGGGCACAGGGGCAGGGCAGATGGGTCCATCGCAGACTGTATCTATGATTAGATACAACGATGTGCTGGACGAGATCACGTATTATGAGAGGGCCATCAGGGGGATCCCTCATATACGATGATACTCAGAGATGCGGGCAGAGCAGAGCAGGGAGAGATCGATGTCGCGAGCGACGGCCTCAGGGTCACGCAGATGGCAGAGATCAGAAGGAGGAGGGGATACAACGTCTTCACGACCACCGCCACCACAGCCACAGCCACCACCTTGAGGACAGCCCCAGAGATGGACTACATTTTGATGTATATACCGGCCTGCGAGCTAAAGACGAGAGATGTATATGTTTTTGAGAGCGAGAGACAGACACGGATTGTGTCTTATTTGTATAAAACTTGATTTTGAGATATATAGATGATGAGTTTTTGCCAGTGATGTGTTGTGATGGATGTTTAATTTGTTTTATGATGCATGTTTTTGATATGATATGATGATGATTATGATGATGCTAATGATGAGAATAATGATTAGGTTAGAATGATTATGTATGATGATGATAGATGAAATGTTTAACTTGTGAATTATGCAAATGTTTCAATGAGTGATAATGGATGAAATATATGACTAATGAAAATGAGAACAAATTAATGATTATGTGAATAGATTATTGACTGTGATGCAGGTGACGAGAGAAGGAGATGAAAGAAAGTGACGAAGAAAGTGACGAAAAAAGTGACGAAGAAAGTGGCCGAGCTAACCCCAGAAGACCCCATGTCAACTGAGTGCTGCCTACATAGCCCCTGTCGTCGGGGGCCTCAGGCCTATGTAGTTCTCCCTAAAAGGGAGGAAGAGTCAAAGAGATTGATTGGTTTTGGTCAAAGTTGTCGAAGGGAAAGTTTGTCCATCAAAGAGATGAACAAACGGGGGTGGTCGAGCTAACCTCAGAGGATGTGTTATCTAAGTGCTGCCTACATAGCCCTGGTCATAGGGCCTCAGACCAATGTAGTTCGGACTAGGAGATAGAGTGATTGATGATTGGATGTGGTCAAGTGTCAAGATGATGCTGCAAATGTCACAAGAGTCGAGAGTCTTTCATCCCTAGCAAGTGTCCATAGTCGTGATGGACGTATGCTAAAAATGAATGGAAGTCTATTTATGCTTCAGCAAGTATTGGTTTATGCTTAACATAAATTGTGTCTGGTCGGTAGTTTCCATGTGTATTGGTGTCCATAGAAACTACGATGATGCTAGCTGAGAATGATGAAAAATGGCTTGGTTTGAGTTGAGTCGCCAATTGATGCGGTTTAAATGTGACCAATAGTGTAGAGAAAAGATGAAAGGCAAATTGCGCTTTCATTGACAAGGACCAAAAAGGAAGCATAGATAGGGGTTATTAGAACAAAAGCCCCGTTCATGCATTACGTTGTTGACCAATGTTGTGTTAGAACGGTAATCGAATCACTTTGACATTAAAGTGAGCTCGAAGTCCCTTGAGCAGGTGATAGGAGGAGGATAGGGTAACCCAGTTTAAGAGCAGGAATAACCTTGCCCCTTTTTATAGGAGACCCTGAGACAACTACAAGCCAAGTCCATGACCCGTTTTTTTTTTTTTTTTTTTTTTTTTTGGCGCAGGCTGATCGATGCGGGAAGCCTACATAGAGATGTCTTTTGATTTAGTGGTCATGTTGCGAAGCTGATCAATGCGGGAAGCTTCTAAGAAAGGTTGCTGTTTGTAGCAAGATTTAGTCATAGCCATCCTTCGAGGGAGTGGTCTATATCTTTGCTTTATATAATGTTTGAATAGCTGTCCTTCGAGGGATCAGTCTATTAGTTACAGCAAGGATAGTACATCTGTCCTTCGAGGGATCAGTCTGTCTTTTTGGATTTGATTTTGTGACCTTGGATATGTTTGGACATCATTTTTTTTTTTTTTTTTTTTTTTTGAGTCATGGACAAGACTGTAGAAGTGCAAGGACTCCCTTTTATTAGGACAAGGTACCCATGCGTCATAAAAGGGTTGCAGAGGACTTGTTAAAGGGGAATAGGGTTGAAAGGAATAAGGATCCAGAGGACGAGGATTGCTCAAGGGACGAGCTCAAGTTATGTGTCAAGTGGACAAGTACTCGACTAACAGAAGAATGGTCGGAGATGCAACGCATTAAGAGGCTCAGGTTCTGGCCGTTCGTCGAGGGATGACAGACGATAAGTCCCTGATCCATACTTGTGCGTGATGATAAAAGGTCCAAGCCAATTGGGGGCGAATTTGCCTCGTTTACTTCGCTCCATATTGGTCACGTGCTGATTCTCTTTGAGGACGAGGTCTCCGATGTTGAAATCTCGTTCTCACAGATTTTTGTCGTAGGCCCGCTTTATGCGACTTTGGTAGACATGGAGATGATTGAGGGCAGCAAGGCGGCGCTCGTCAAGTAACTCAAGTTGAGCTAAGCGATCTTGACGAAAGTCATCGTTGGAGAGAATGTCATGCAGAGAGATGCGGAGAGACGGGATCTGTACTTCGAGAGGTAAGACAGCCTCTGTTCCGTACACGAGAGAAAAAGGAGTAGCATCCGTAGAGGTTCGGATGCTAGTGCGGTAGGCCCACAGAGCGAAGGGAATATGAATGTGCCAATCCCTTCTTGTATCGTCGACCACCTTCATGAGAATTTTAGTCAAAATTTTGTTGGAAGCCTCAGCCTGCCCATTTTATTGTGGGTAGTAAGGCGAAGAAAAGCTGAGTTTGATGCCAAATGAGTCGCAGAGTTTTTGGACAGTCTTGTTTTTGAAGGATTTGCCATTGTCAGTGATGATTTTGTGAGGGACACCGAAACGACAGATGATGTGGCTGCTGATGAAGTCGACAATTTTGTCGGCTTTTGTGGAGACAAGAGGAATGGCTTCCACCCACTTGGTGAAATACTCAGTGGCAGTGATGATGGACTGATGACGAAGAGACGAGTGAGGGTTGATCTCACCGATGAGATCCAAGCCCCACTGAGAGAAAGGCCAAAAGTCCTGAGCGACTTGTAAAGCGTGGCTGGGAAGATGAAGCAGATTAGAGTGTTGCTGACACTTGATGCAACGCCGAACATAGTCGCTACAGTCTTGATGAAGGGTGGGCCAATAATAACCCAGGCGAAGGATGCGCTTGGCAACCGAATTTCCACTGAAGTGTCTGCCACAAATCCCGTCGTGGACTTGCTTTATGGCATGAGAGGCTTCAGTAGAGGTTAGACAGCGAAGGAGGAGGCCGTCGAAGCCTCGCTTATAGAGAAGACCCCCTAGCATGGCATAGCGAGCTGTGCGCTTGATGAAAGCTCGCCGCGCATTGCTAGAGAGGTTGGGAAGAGTGACAGAAAGAGACAAGTAGTCCACAAGTTGCTTATACCAGTCTTCTTGTGGGCTAGAGTTGATAGTGTTGATATGGTTGATGTGAGGAGAGATGTATGAAGGCAAAGGTACGCGATGCACTGTGACAAAGAGTCGAGATGACGATGATGAGGACGGGATATGCGAAGCTAGAGAAGCCATGGTGTCGGCAAACTTGTTCGTAGAGCGTGGAACAGTCTGCAAGAGGTAATGGTCGAAAGATGCCAAAAGGGTGTCAGCACGATTTTTATACCACTGTAAAACTTCATTTTTACAGAGGTATGAACCGTTGACTTGATTGACGACGAGCTGCGAGTCGCCGAAGATGTTGATAGACTTGATGTGGAGGGAAAGGGCAGTTTGAAGTCCCAAAATTAAGGCCTCGTATTCAGCCATATTATTGGTACAATCAAAGTCAAGCTTAAAAGATAGAGGCATGGGTTCCCCTTCGAGTGGGATGAGGATGACCCCCGCACCCCCGCCGAGTTGACATTTGGAGCCGTCAAAGAACATGGTCATTTGGTAGACGGTGTCATCGGTGGAAAGTGTGGCAATAGACTCGTCAGGGAACTCAAATTGTGAAGGTTGATTGTCGAAAAGAGGGGCATCTGCCAGTTGGTCGGTGATGGTTTGCCCCTTGATAGATTTCTGTTGGATGAATTCGAGGTCAAACTCAGCGAGTAGCATAAGCCACCGAGCCATACGTTGATTTTGATATGGCTTGGAGTGCATGTATTTGAGCGAGTCGGTGTGAGTGATGACAAATGTTTTTTGGTTGAGAAGATAGTGGCGGAGCTTGGTGGTGGAAAAGACTAATGCCAAACAGAGTTTCTCGGTATGAGTATACCAAGTTTCATAGTCGACCAGTGTTCGGCTGATGTAGTAAACCGCCTGCTCACGATGATGCTCGTCTCGGTGCGCGATCATGGCACCTAACGAATGGTTGGTGGCGGAGATATAAAGGTAGAAGGGTTGGTCGTCTTTAGGTGGAATGAGGACTGGTGGAGAGACCAGATAGCTTTTGAGGGCTTCAAAGGCCTCTTGGCAGTCCTCATCCCACTTAAAGGAGACGTCCTTCTTAAGGAGATGATGAAAAGGTTGGCAGCGGTCGAAAAGCTGTGAGATGAAACGACGAATGGACTGGAGCTTCCCTTGGAGACTACGAAGCTGCTTGAGATTGGTCCGGGGTGGCATTTCGAGGATAGCGCAGATTTTAGCGGGATCTATCTCGATACCACGGAAGGAAACGATGAAGCCAAGAAGCTTGCCTGAGAGGACCCCAAAGACACACTTCTTGGGGTTAAAGCAGACGTTGTACTGAAGAAGACGAGAGAAGATGATTGCAAGAATGGTCAAGTGGTCGCGGCGAAGCTTGGACTTGCCGAGAAGGTCATCCACATAGTCCTCCATGATTTTGTGGAGGAGATCGTGGAAAATGTAGGTCATGGCACGCTGATATGTGGCACCAGCGTTTTTCAAGCCGAAAGGCATGACCTGATAGCAGAATGTCCCCCATGGGGTGATAAAGGTAGTCTTGTGCTGATCTTCTGGTGCGATCAGGATTTGATTGTATCCTGAAAACCCGTCCATGAGAGAGAGCATCTCATGGCCGGCTGTGAGATCAACAAGCTGGTCAATGTTAGGAAGAGGAAAGTCGTCTTTGGGACAGGCTAGGTTAAGGTCGCGATAGTCCGTGCAGATCCGAATCCCCCCAGTTGCTTTAGTAACTGGGACGATGTTAGAGACCCACTGCGGATAATCGATGGGTCGGATGAAGGAGGCAGAAAGAAGGTGTTGGAGCTACTCTTTGACAAGGAGCGCAACGCGAGGATGCATCTTTCGAAGCTTTTGCCTAACAGGCTTAGCCTCTGGTTTGGTGACAATGTTGTGGGTAGCAATGGTGGGGTCGATGCTAGGCATGTCACTGTAAGTCCAGGCAAAGGCCTTGCTATGGTCAGAAAGGAATTGGGCATAATCAAGCTGCTCTTGAGCGTCTAGAGATTGGCCAATCTTTAAGACGTGAGGAACATCAGAAGAAGAAGGGAGGTTGATGTCAATGGTGGATTCATTTAACATAACCTAGGTCTCAGAAGGGAGGGAACACTGGATGAAAGAGTCATCGGCACCCATATAGGAAAGGATGGCATCATCGTCAACGCAGTGGACAGTGTGAATGGTTGCCGACTCATCTTCTACCATGCTAGGAAAAATGAGAGGGAGAGACTTGGGCACCCCATTGAGCTGATAGGTCAGGGGTTCCAGGCGGACGGTGTTTATGGAAAAAAAAAACTAGGAGGGATGGAGACCACCGACTCCGTAGGTGACGAAGGAGAAATGGGCGAGCTTGGAAGAGATTGGTCAATGGTCGGCTCGGGACAAAGGTCAAAAGGAGCCTGAGTGGGGTCATGATATCCCAGGCCATATCGTTTCTTGGCATCGTCATCATTGAGCGGCTTGATAGGCTGATGGGAGCCCTGCTCATAACGTCCGAAACCAAAACCCTTCCATGCACACCTGTAAAGGTAAGTGTGTGCAAAGGCAGGGTTGCCAAGAAATGAGAAATCTGATGTGAAAGGTCGGGGTGAAGAAAGGGAATTGCCGTTGGTAGGAGCTTGATTGAGCCCCCCATAGACAAAGTTGGTTCGAAAGTGAGGAGGACCATAAGGTACGACCATCCCGATCCGATGGTCGTAATTGGGACTGAGGTGAAGGTGTCCATACTCTTGCGGAGTTTGGAGCATGTCAAGGGTCAACAAGCGATATTCCCCAAGTGATAATCGTTGGAAGACGTCTTCCATGGGGTCTTTGGTTGGCGCTTGAAGAGGAGAGGTGAGGGCGACTGCCATTTGGGAACTGGTTGAAGCTTCCGCAGATGGAGGCGATGCTGGAGTTGACGGTTTGATGGGAATGAGGACATCGTTGGGACGGTAAGTCGTGTTGCAAGTCTTGAAAGGTGAAGGGTCAGCAGGAATGGTATGGACTTGCCCGTCATGTTCAAACTTCACACAACGATGCAGGGTGGAAGGAATACAGGCCATGGCACGGATCCATGGTCGCCCCAGCAGAATGTTGTATTGAAACTCTCCTTCGATGATGTAGAAGAGCTCCGGGACTATGCGTGGACTGACGCGAATGTGAAGGACGACTATGCCAATGGTCGTAGCGGTGGTGTCATTAAAAGAACGTAAGATCGCGTCAGTTTTGGAGACGTAATTCTTGGGAAGAGATAGCTGATCGAAGGCATGGGTAGAAATGATGTTGATGCTAGCACCGCCGTCGATCATAACGCGTTTGATGTGTGTCCGATCGACATAGGTAGTGATGAAGAGGGCGGCGTCCTGATCTTCCGTGTTGGATGTGGGAATCTCAGAATCGCTGAATGTGATGGAGTTGATAGGAGATAAAGAATGGATGAGGGCAGCAAGCGGCTGGGGGTCTTCGGGTTGGACCTCTGCTGCTTGCAAGGCTTGGATGAGGGCTTGACGGTGCTGAGGCGAGGTTTGGATAAGGTCATAGAGGGACATCTTCACCGGTGTCTGATGAAGCTGCTTCAGCATGGAGTCTTGAATTGGCCCAGAAGATGAAGATGAAGAAGGCTGGGATGCGCCAAGGATAGAAATTTTAGGCTTGGGCGCAAGGGGTGGCTTGATGAAGGGATAGGTCCAAGGAATGACAGCTTTTTCTTTTGCCTTGTCCTTTTGCGACCTAGTGGTTATACGGACGGCATTGATTTCGAAGACAGGGGGTGAAGAAGGGGTCATGTTTTGCTGATGAGATGTTGTCGTGGCTGAAGATGTTGGATGGGGAGGAGTCGAGGTATGGTCGAGAGTGTCCTCAAGGAGAAGAGTGTCCTTCTCCATATGGCGGCGGATGACGGCCTTGAGGGCACAGCAGGTCTCGGTATCATGTCCTGGTGCACGATGATATAAACAAATTTTTGTATCGTCGAACCAGGAGGGCTTAGACCCGAGAAGTTGAAAAGGTCGGATGGGCAGAAGGGTTATGCTGGAGGTTTGCAGAAGTCGGCGCAATATCATCGAATATGAGCCCACTAAAGGGTCCGTGTTAGTTGATATGCGCGAGGTCGGTGACTTTTGCTTAGGGGAGACTGGAAGAGGGTTCCGTACCACCTTACGGGTTGATGGTGCGGGGACAGATGGAGATGGCTCTGGTCTACAGATTGAGAAAGCCTTTTTGGGAGAGGGACGGCTGGAGGTAGGCAGAGGAAGCAAAGGAGGTAACGAGTTTCGATTGGAGGTTGGAGTGGGAAGAATGCTGGCCAAGGTCGAGGGATGGGGGCCCAAAATGGATGGCAATGGTGATGGGGAAAGAGGCATTCACTTTGGAGGTCTGGCAGTCTTCTTTGGCTTGGTTGGAAGACTGCTACTGGTCGAGGTCTGGTTTAGATTCACCTTCACTTGCGGGTGAGTGAGGGCGGAGATAGGACGAACGCCAAGTGATTTGATGGGCTTGGACGAGATGGATGCATGTTTTGATGGGTTTGGTTGAGGTTTGAATGTCTGGTCTTTGTCGAGGGTTTGAAGAGATTCTGCCTTGGGAGGATTGGCAGCATGTGATGAGAGGGCGCGGGTGTGTTGAAGGGCTTTGAGGCGTTCCCACAACACCTGAGGCGTCACTTTCCTTGAAGGGAGAAGCTGGACCTTCTCCACTAACTGGGAAAATGGCTGAGAAGATGATGTTGAGGGTTGCGGGGTTGAAGACGAGATGGGTGTAGTATTGAATGGTGAAGTCATGATGGATTTAGATGAAGACGGAGGGGAGACAGGATCTTCTCTGGGTGGAGAAGAATCTGGAAAGCGAGGCTCCTCCAGCGGGTAAAGGGCGGGGATGATGGTGCCCTCTACTTGCGGTTGAGGAGTAGGAAGGGTCTGGTCCTCCATAGGCAGCAGAAAGGAGGACGGTGAGACTGGTGGGACTGGTAAAGCCGAGGCATCCTCCAAGATGAGAGAGGTCAGTGGAGAACTAGCCGGGGAAAGAGGTTCGTCCACATGTGATGGACTGATTGATGGACTAGCCTCTTGAGGTGGATTGGGGACGAAGGGAGAGACCGCATTGACGGTTCGAATGTTGTGTTCATGGTTGTCGTCAATTAAGGTCTGGACGTTGTTTTGGGTCGGTGGATGATTGGGAAAAGGTTGCTTGAAGATGTCAATGGCCTGATTAGGAGGTGCATTTGGATTGTCTAAGATGAGGTCCCCCTTTTCAAGCATATCTTGGATTATGTTTTTAAATGTTTTGCAGTTCTCCGTGTCATGTCCCTTAACACGGTGGAAGCTGTAGAAGTCATGCTCCCTATACCACGCGGGGATGGCATGAGAGGGATCGAATTATGGAGGAGGACGAGCCTGAGGGAGAGTGAGGACCCCCTGCTTAACAAGCTTTTCCAGCACAGACGCGTATGATTCTCCGATAGGAGTATACTGTCGTTGCACGTATCTTTGCTGGAACTGGCGGGTGGCACTCTGAGATGTTGATGGCTCAGGCTGATTAGTTGAGGGCGAGGAGGATGAAGGCCTAACGACTACAGCGTTAGCTGAAGCCTTGGGCTTAGAATTGGATGATGATGGCTTGGCAGAAGAAGAGTCATTGGTTTTAGAGCTGGGATTCTTGCTCCGCAACTTGACTTTATTCTCCTCGATGGCACGCAACTCAAGTTTGCGAGCCATCGTGAAGGCTTCGTCAAAAGTGCGGAAGGTTTGAACCCTCAGGGTGGAAGAGATATGTCTGGCGCAAGCTTGGGAGAAGAGTTCGATAAGCTCGGCCTGGGGTAAAGAGAAGGAGAGTTGGTTGATAAGGCCTCTCCATCGAGCTACGAAGTCAGCTATGGACTCGTCCTCGAATTGTCTGATAGAATAGAGGTCCGTGATGGAGACCTTCTTAGTGATGTTAATGGAAAAATGATCGAGGAAGAGCTGGGCCAATTGCATGAATGAGAAGACGGAATGGCTAGGAAGGGAGCTGTACCAGTCAAGTGCAGCGCCCGAGAGAGACATAGGGAACGTGCATAAGAGTAACGCATCGTCATGGCCAATGAGGTAGCAGGCATGTTTGAATTCCCGCAAGTGTTGCTGGGGGTCTTCCTTACTTTGAAAGCGAGAAAACTTCGGAAGCTCCCATTGGCTAGGATATGGTCTGATTGGGATAGAAGGATGGATGGGCTCATTGCAGATTTGCTCATATGAGAGAGCGTTGCGCGAGCCAGAAACGGAAGTCTCAAGATGGGTCATCTTGTCCATCAACATTTTAATGATGTCTGCCGACGGATTGATGGGTGGCGCGCCCCCTAAGTTGTAGGGCGCTTGGAAGAGGTTAGGGGATGCATACGACGTAGTCGGTTGTCCCTGTGAAGGGGCAACATAGAGATAACTAGTCGTGGGGATAGAGGAAGAGGCTAAAGGTGGTTGCGTGGAAGGCATAGGTAAGCCTGATGTTGCCACGAGAGGCGGGATAGTGGTAACAGGGGCCAAGGGGTAGGAAGCCACCCTGGTGTTGATAGGGGCCAGGGTAGGCGGAATAGAAACGACAAGGTTTTGAAAAGGAGTGGATAACGGTTGAGCGGGTTGAGATTGACAAGGGGCCGGAACCCCGATGGAAGTGGGCCCAATGATAGAAGGGGAGGCCACACCTGGAGGATTGGTCAAAGTCTGAGTCTGGTCGGTGGTCGAAGTGACGGGTTGAGTGTCTGAAGGTTGAACTACGGGTGTTGTCGATACAACCGTAGTCGTGGCAAGAGAGGTTGGCATTCCATAGATTGGATTGCCCAAGGAGTCTCGCATTCGACTATGCGCGAGATAATGTTGCAAAGCCTTGACGTTGAGGTCCAAGAATCGTTCGAAATCTTGGTCCCCTTCCTGGACAATAGGAGTCAAAGGCGGGGTTGGACGGGTAGGAGTTCTTTCAGTCTTCGAGTTGAACTCTATTGTAGGCCTGGTCACGGACGGGGTTGACGGAAGTGGTTGACGGCTAGCGTGGTTGACAAGAGCTTTGGCTTGGCTACGAGTCAGAACCATGCAAGGCAAAGAAGGTTCAGGTTTCAGAAACTGTGCTGTTCAGTTTTAGAAAACCGGGATGGAGTCTTTGACAGAAGAGGGACAGGTTTCAGGCTGCTGGTTTTTGAAAAAAAGACAGTGACAGAGACCGACGTCGGTTTAAAAACCGATGTCGGTGAGAAAGATTTCCGACGTCGGTCAGATAACCGATGCCGGTAACAGAGGAAAGCCGACGTCGGTGGTAGAACCGATGTCGGTGACTGTGTTTTCCAGAGAACCAAAAGATTCTTGGAAAAACAAGGGAAAAAGCGTCCTCACTTACTCAAACAGACAGATGAGAAGAGAAAACAGAGAGAGACAGACAAGCCTAAGCGATAAATCCTAGGAATTAACCTTAGAAGCTGTGGCTTATGCCTTAGATGAATGTTTGGGAAGATTGGCTGTCAAGAAGGTCCTAGAAGAAGAAGTCTAGAGCTGGTTTCGGGTCTTGTTTTTGGTGCTCAAAAATCTGTATTAGGGTCTGGTACGCGGCCTGGTGCTAAGGAGCAAGCTCCCCTCACTTCACGATTCCAGTGGTTAGCTGGTCTCGCTTAGCCAAGATATACCTCGCCTAGAGTTTATCCTCCGCCAGAGAACAGAGTGGGCTTCCCCCTTGGTGATGAAATCCAAGTAGGGTCACCGGGATGGGTAAGGTATCCGCTGGGGGATGAAATCCCAGTCGGGCCTTGTCTCAGGTAAGTTATATGTTCGTTTTAGTGCATGTGATTCGGTAGTGTAACATCAAGTGTCTAGATTTATTCAATATGCGTTTAAGTTACTAGATGTGGACTACGAAGATGCAAGCACAAGCAGAAATGAATGCAAAGTGTTTTAGTGCCCAAAGTCGAAATGTGATGTTGTTATGAAGACAATGTTTAGAGAAAGGGTCGAGAGTATGACGTTTAGACTAGTCTAGCATGTGCAAGAAAGAAAAGAAGGATTCGTTTTAATTCTTGCTTATAGTGCCATTTGGAATAGAAGAAAGAGACAAGAGAGAAGGAGCCTAAATGCACCTAAATGAATAAAAGAGAAAAGGAACCCAGGAGGAACCTCAGTCCCACCGGGCGTGCCAGAATGTTTCTTGAGCTAATTCGCTTTCTACATTCAAAAAGTTGAATAAAGAAACTAAAGAAGATGGACGAGGTTAGGAATACCTGGATGTCGACTGCGCACCGTAATCCAGATGCTTGTGAGCACCCCTCTTTGGCTGTGGAGGAATGACACCTGCAACGAAAAGAAGCTTGGACAAGAGGATGTTAGATAGATAAGCAGTGGGTTGCCAAGCAAAAGCTTGTTCCCGGAAGTGTAAAACTTCCTCAAAGGGAGGTCAACCCACAGATGAAAGACAGATAAAGACTGAGAAAGTATAAGATGCCAGAATATAGAAATGATAAATAGATTGAAAATGCAAGAAAACACCAAATGGTTACCTGAAAGAAGCAGTCGGGCTGATGACAGTCGCCGATGTCGGAAATTCTGCCGGCGTCGGTTATGAGGTCTGCCGATGTCGGTTATCCTGTCGACGTCGGTTGGGGAAGTGACCGGCGTCGGTCGGGGTAGTAGCCTGTGGTCGGGTCTGGGATGTATTCTGGACTGTGGACGGGTCTGGGATGCTAAGAGGATCAAGACGGAGTTCGGGGACAGGTCTGAATGGACTGAGGAGTGGTCTTGCCCTGTACAGGGTCTTTTGTGGACAAAAGGGGAATGAGGGAGTTGTCTGGAACTGGTATGAAGAGTGGGACAATGTGAGAGGAGGATGGACAGAGGACAGGTCCTGAGAAGGCCTTTCAGCCTCTCAGGGGGAAGGGTGGAAGGAAAGCAAGAAACAACAGATAACAAGAAGCTTAAATAATAGAATCAAATAACAGACTTGCTTACCTCTTTGCCTGCTAAATGAAGAATTGAAGGACCTGTTGTTGAAGCCACAGAGGATTCTGCAAGAAGAGAACTCTGATGAAGAGCCTTTGCACCTGCTGCTGTTGTTGCACGAGGTCCAAAATGAAGACAAGACGAATGCCAAACGCCAAGAGAGTTCTGTTTGCGAGCTCAGGAGTCCAGGGGTTACAACGGATACAGAACAGGGTCTTGAAGGCTGCCGACGTCGGCAGTCTCACCGACGTCGGCCGCAGGGTCGCCGACGTCGGCAGAGTCAGAATGGAGGCAGAGACTAAAAATAGCCTCTGCCCATTCTTGCACGCCGCCGGGTGGGGGATTGTGGGAAGAATGGTTATGAGCATGCTAAAATGGACGCGGGAGGAAGATAATGGGGGGATTTTGGATAATAAATGCTAAGGGGTAGGTGGAGGGATCCAAGGGAGGATCCAAGGTGGCAAGGGTGAGGTGGAAAGGGGGCCAATTAATTAGAATATTAAGTTATTTTAATCAAGTGGATGGAAGGGACCAAGGCCAAGGGTTGAACATGGATTCGAGACGGACAAGGGGGAGAACCAAGGTGCAGACACATTTGCGGTGTCTACAGTAACTTTGGAACTCAGCCTATAGATGTTTACAATGATCATACAGATGCAAATCTCTTAGAATGTTAACCTCTATCCTTGAATGGGAGAACTTAATACATTGGTGCAATGTTGATGGAAATACATGAATCTCATGTAACCAAGGCCTACCTAAAAGCATATTATATGACAAATCAAGATCCAGCACCTAGAAGCATATTGGAAAAGGGTATCATGAGTCAAGGGCCCAATTATAACTAGCAAGTTAATGGTGTCATGTGATTCATGCTCTTGATTATCATATACTTTGATGGTGATTGTTTCTTCTTAGAAATCCATCATTGTGTACCCAAGAAGCTTGATGAGCTTTAGAGACACTATGTTTAGACCTGATCCATTATCTATAAGGACACATTTCACTTTGTGTTGCATTCTATGTACTTCAATGTATAAAGGATTGTTATGTAGTGGGCCAAGAGGTGACATATCACTTTGGTTGAATGTGACTTGTTGGGTTGGAGCTAGGTGTCCAACCAAATCTTGAAATTGATTAGGGGATATGTCATTTGGAACAGTGGATTGGCTAAGGTATTAATTGAAGATTTGCTTGTGGATTGTTGATGTGCACAAAAAATCCAAAATAGATATTTATGTTGGTATTTTTTACAATTGTTCCACTATATCAAATGTCTTTCCTTGAATAATGTTAAATGGCTTATTCTGAGGCTAAATAGTGGGTTGGATAATGGATGAAGTGGTAGGTAGTCATGGGCCTAGTATGGTAATTTTAGACCATCAAGTTGTGATTACATAATTAGGATTATATATATGACTATTTTTGCTAATCGATGATGGTAGAGGGGGCCACATAAGATAAGTCTCAGTCATTGATGCACTTGAGTGTGGTCATGGGCCAATGATGAGTTATAATTATAAGGTCCTACTATGGGAATCCCTACTTTTTGGTTCACCTGTGTGTAGTCCCAGGTCAAAGAAGGGTTACCAAAATGATAGGATTGGTTTGGTATGACTAACAATGGTCTTGTCTGGTTGAAATTTGGTCTAGGATTGATGGAAATGGTATTAATGATACCTCCTAAGATATGACCTATAACTAAGTTATAGTCATGTGCAATGGCATGGTAGGTTTGTTAGTTATGGCCACTATTATGGCCTTAGTTTTATCTATTATTTTGGCATTGTTGGTTCTATTGCTGATTTTATTGACTCAACCTTTGTTATTGATTTTATTTTTGTTATTGCATTAGTTAATTATTATGTTGAGGAAATGGGTTATGATAGATGTCGAGGTTTTGATTAGATGTAGAATCTCCATTATCTAATGCGATCTCATCATTATCTAACATATTTTGGATGACATGTTTGATTTGCACTCAACATTGCAAATTATAGCCTTTAAGCCTATGAAACTCATAGAATTATTTTGGATTGTACCAGTCTATCATGTTTGTACCTTTAAAATATTGCTCTTTTAGAATGGGGTATCTAATTAGGTTAGCTATTATGAGCTTTTGAAACATTGATTTGAGGGGTTCTCCAATGTTGGTAAAAGGATGATGAGTAGCTAGATTTTTCCTTAGAGGAGGTGGGTTTTTCAAAGTCAAAGGATGCTTCAATTATTGCATTTGTTGTGATGGCTTAAGTTGTGCTTATTATGCGTGTTGTGAATATTGAAGAGGTTGTTAGGTAAGAGTAAGATTAAAAGGTGGTGTTGGATGAGTAAATGGTGTTTACACCATTTGGACATGGTGTGAATCTATTACTCCATTCCCAACAACATTCTTATTGTGGATAAATTATTTTGGCCTATCATTATTATTGGCCTATGTTGGTTGTGATGCTTGCACTTAGTTTGGATTTTGATGTTGATTATTGGTTTGATTTTAGTTTTGACCATTGTTCTGATTAGTTGAGTTTAGTTTTATGATCCCTTTGTCAATAAGGGCTCTTTCGATTATTAAACCTTTATCGATGATTTATTTGAACGTATGCACATATTGTAACTATAGATAGTAAGATATTTCACTATGTAGATTTATGGTAAACATAGCTTCTAGTTGCTTGTCTGGTAGACTATGGGTAAAGTAGCTAGCAAGATCTCTCCATTGTTGTAGATAACTTGCAAATCTTTCACCTAGTTTTTGCTTTGCTTATGTTAAGTCAAATAATGAAATCTCATGCTCAAGATTGTATGAGAAGTGTTACACAAACTTATCTGATAGATCATCAAAGTCAAAAATTAAGTTCTTTGGTAGTTTCAAAAACCATTCCAAGGCTTGTCTAGCTAAACTCCTTATAAATAACAATAATAGATAGATGTCACTATATGCCACTAGCTGACATGCAATAAAGAACTCTATTAGATGTGCTTTGAGATCACCTTTCCCATTTTATTTGTCAAACTTGGTGGCTCATATCCTAGAGGGAATGGAATTTTTAAGTACTCCATGTTAAAGGGATATGAACACACATCATCCAATTTAAACTTTGTAACCTATTTTCCATCTTGGATGGTGGAAATTATATCCTTCATTTGTTGTAATTCTTGGTCAAGGAAACTTATTGGAATATTGGCCTAGGTTGATGGTTGGGTGTTCACAAGTGGATGACTTGGATTAGGATATGATGGAAGGATTTTCTATAGTAGGTTGGATTGGCTAGGGAATGGTCTAGGAATGCACATGCATGGATTAGGGTGAAATTATTGAAATTGCACTTATAGTGGTGTGACATTCTAGTTGGGTTGGCTATGTACAATCTATTTTATGGATATTGGGGCTGGGATGGAGGGATATAACTGTATTATGCCTAGTTTGGTTGAATAGGGACTTGTTGACTATTCAAACCTTGTTGTTGAGTGGAAACTTGTGAGCTAAGACCCTATCTCTGAACCTATGGTATGTTCTACACAAAAGGCAATTTCTACCTAAAAGGTACTTGAGGAACATTAGAACCTCTTTATTATGCAAATACCTATTGAGAAGTGGATGCATTTTGGATATTAAGTACCTATTGCTGACTAATATGAATACATTATTGATTAAACATCATTTTATTTTGGATTGGTAAATTAGCATGTGAAGGAAGAGGTATGTTCATCGCTACTTGGTGAGGTGGAACATTGGTTGCCCCTTATTGAGGTGGTAATACATTTAGCCTCTGTTATGTTAGGATAATTAATTATGCCTATTTTTATGGATTACTACTCATCACATTTTGGGGAGGAGTAGGATTCGACATGTTTTTTTTTGGTGTGGCTATGCTTGTTGGTTAGTTACTTAATCATGTTGGTTGTGCACTTGAAGAAGTGACTGGTTGAGGATTAGAAGTAGTTGGTTGAGTTTGGGATGTAGAAGTTCCTACTCCTTGATTTTGAAAACCACTAATAGTACTACCTATTGTCATGTTTTGGTGTGGATTGATTATTTGTGTGCCAACACCATTTTGGTTTAAATTGGATGTTATTTTCACATTATCCCCTATGTTTTGCTTAGTATCATGTGTAGAAATTGAAGATATTTCTTTTATAATATGTGTATTGAACATGGTTTCTACTGAAGTGTTTTACATAAATGGGTCTAAACCCTAATTGTTTTAATCTATCAACTCTATTAAAACTTCTATTTGAGGAGCTAGATTAATAAGAGGTGCATTTGACAAGGCCATATTAATAAAGTTATGCACTAAATTGAGATATGTCTAGTCTGCTTGATGCATTTGATTAAAGTGGTCATCCATGGGACCTCTTTGTGGGATAATCACATGAGATTTTTGATAAGGTATTGGTATAATGGAATTAGGATTGATAGAAGAGAATTTCCCATCAATCTAATTGTAAAACATGTTGAAAGACTCTCTTTCTAGATTTTGTAAGTTTTCATACCCTACCTATGTGGTTATATTGGGATCATATGTTGACAGCATTATGATGTGATAAGTTTATTGTTGAGTACTTTTTACAACTGATGGTATGCTAGATAAGTATTGGGTCATTATCTCTTGATCTTTCTCTGTATATGGAGGTGTACTAAACAAATAGTTAGCCAAAGGATCTTGACTTTATTCCCATGGCTAAATATTTTGGTGTGGATAAGAATCCATTTCCCAAATGATATTATCTTCAGTAGCATTTTATGCAAAGTCCCCTTGTGTGAAAATATTTACATATCCAAAATTGTACATAGTTCCACTACGTGTATAGTGAGTCATGCTCAAATTAAATGACAAATATTTCACAACAAGAGAAGGGTTTAAGGTTATATAAAATATAGAAAAGCTATGCCTTTTATAAAGATAAAGGGTTCAAATGTGATCTAGCTTGGTCAAAGGTAGAGCTAAATCTCCAAAAATTCTATACAAAGACTTGATAAAAATAGTGTATCATTAAATGACAAATTTTAAGTGTTTGATACATGTAAAGGTCATACAAAATGACCTAAAAATCAAACTACCAAACTCTAATGTTGAAACGTGTTCCAATTAGGTCTAAGATACGAAAAGAAAAAGTTACTAGGTCTTTTGTCCAAATGTGGAGTCAAAAGCTAGGCTCAAATAGGATATGCAAGGACTAATGGCCAAACAGTGGCAAAAGCTTGACTTAAAAAGGATGATTGATTAATCTAACAAACTTGGAATAGTTTAACATAGACAAGGTACATGACTCTAGGCATAAAACATTATCTGATTTGTATAAGATGCTAAATAAGAAATGTTTGAAGATAAACTGATTTGACCAAAATAAAATAGTTTTCCAAATTTAAGTGATAAATTAACCCAAGTTACATAATCCAAAAGAAGAAGATCTGGGTATCAACCCCATGATTTGAGGTCTAAACTGAAATCTACCAATATTTGAATTTGAACTTGTAATAATTAATCAAGGACTCAACTAAGGCTAAACTATAAATTTGATGACAAAGAGATCGAAATAATTGAACATCATGACCACACTAATCCAAGATTTAGCAAGGCTCAAGTGAATGGTTGTAAATAAATGATAATTAAGATACAAGATGAAATAAGATAAGTATTTTGAAACAAAATGGGCAACCTAACGGTGTTAGCACTCCTAAAAGATGATATGATAAATGGTTTATGTTTCAATACTTCAAAGACACAAGATTTTGAAATGATTTAGGTAGAATAATGGTGCTCTCCTCAATTAAGTGCTACTCCTAATGTTTTGACACAAAAATAAAATGTTTGCTAAGTTAAATCAAAGTGTCATATGGACAGCATAACACCTCAAAAAATGGAGTGATGTGGACTCATGACTCATCAAATGAAATGGTTTGAAAAATAAAAGTTTTAGTCTAATACACCAAGTAAAAATTACCAAAATACACTAATTATAATCATCCAAATCCTCTCAAAGGTATGGAAATGTGGGGTTGAATAAACTAATTTTTTTGCAAACATTCTAGATGGATCAATTGTATAATGACTTTCATGACAAAAAATGCAAAATAAATGCACTTTAATTATGTCTCCATGGTACTTAGCTTGTTGTAAAAATGTATTGACCTTTTTTCAACCACTAGATCCATCACTCGCTCAGTGTAGTGTGATGTCTAATGTGCAGATATGTCCTGTGTGGAACTCTAAAACTAGAAGGTGATTTAACCACTCAAACCTCTGATCCTAGTGGGAGTGGTTGAAGTCATTACTAGGGGATGAAACCTTGGGTCAAATCTTCCCTAAAAAAATCATGGGAGGTAATGAAGTCCCCCTCACAAGCCAAGATGCATGAAATAAATGACACAGTAGAAAGACTTTATGGTCGCCTCAAGATCACCCAATATTATCACAAGTTTTTAGGGAGGGATTTAAATGACATTCTTTCCATTCTTTGGACTAGGATCAAAGTGTGATGATATGGTGTTTTTGATCCCAAATTTCCTTAAAGGAGATGAATGAGAGAGCATGCACGCATGTCTCTTTTAGCAAAAACACATAATCAACAAGCAAGTTTGCAAATAATTGAAGTGAAGTTAATTTCATTGCACCAAATTGAAAGTGTTTGATTAAATTTTTTTAATAACCCCTTGGATTTAAGAAGTGAAAATATAAATAATTGCAAACCACCCAAAAATAAATTAGTGCTTTTGATCCTAAAAGTTCCTTAAAGGGATGAATGGGAGAGCATACACGCACAACTCCCTAATTACTCAAAAAAGATTAGACTAAATAAATAATGAAAACAACTTGCAAAAAACTTTGACGTGTCCTTAATTTTTATATCACTAAAAAAATGTGTGGTGGTATTCTTTTAGCCCCTTGGCTTTAAGATGTGAACTTTGAAAGAAACCATAAAAACTTAACCAATAAAACACCCTAAAAAGTTTCTTTAAACACGAAAATGATGGATTCCTAGTTTTTTTTAGAGATCCAAATGAAGTGTTAAAAGACTAATTTAGATTTAAATAGTTTTCTCTAAATAGGTCCTACAAATAAATGGTTAGAACTTCATTTAGCTTTGAAGCTTATTTATCAAATGAGACAAGCAACTTTGAAGGGTTAAATCTATCAACCCGAAGGCAAAACCCCAAAAAAGCAAACATGTTAGGTTAGAAAAAGGTTATAAATAAATAAAAAACTCTAAAATAACATAAAATAAATAAAATAAACCTATGAAACATGCAAACAAGTTAGAAGGTAAAAAGAAAAAGAAAACTGAACACAAAAATCATAAAAAACTACAGTCAGTAATTTAACCATAACTTTTAAAATATACATCCATTTGTCATAAAATATTTGGAGGTAATTTATAGCTCTAGGTTTCATCTATCTAAAAAAATCAAATCAAACTAGTGAACAACAAAAAAATTAGTATCTTTGTACTAACCAGTTGTTGACCAATTTTTCCCATTGGCAAAATCATGGTCAACTCTTCCCTTTCCTATTAAAAAAAATAGTCAATTTTGGGTTGCTCAGTTCATGCTCAGTTCAATATGCATTGAACTTTCATACCGTTGAACCGTTGAACCAATTTTTCAGTTCAACGGGCTGGGTT
Organism: Torreya grandis; assembly: GCA_037957365.1. Taxonomy (NCBI): domain Eukaryota; kingdom Viridiplantae; phylum Streptophyta; class Pinopsida; order Cupressales; family Taxaceae; genus Torreya; species Torreya grandis. The sequence goes on from JARHVA010000441.1 coordinate 1,747,112, forward strand.
CAACGTACTTAGTTCAACGGGTTCAGTTCATGGAGGTTCAACGTCCTTGGTTCATTAGTGCACACGGCTTAACACAAAGGCAGGTGTCTCAAGTAAAGGCTCAGCTTTTATTAAAGGCAAAAGGAATTTGAGATCAGCTTAAAATAATGCAAAGGTCAGGCACGTTAAAAAAAACATAAGGCAAAAGCCCATGGAATATAAAACAAAAGCAAGTCATGAATAAATTAAGGGGCCCAAAAGCCAGTAGGCCACTGACAAAACAAAGGCACAAGGACGTCCAGGGAGGATGTCCAAGTTTGACTAAAGCGGGGTGGCCATTGGTTTTAAAACATGGAAAGTGCTGATCAGAAATGAGCCAAATTGAAGTGACCCACCCTGATAGTTTGAATCCAAAGGATCTGCCAAGTATACAAGGAAAAGTGCCTGATTAGGCGCTAAGGTGCAGTAGTTGTAGAAAAGCTAGCAAGCCCGATGACATCCTTGAGGACATCAAGTTTTACCAAAGGAAATAACTGTTTGTGTTCAAAACAAAGAAGCACTAACCAAAAGGAGCCAAGCAGCCAGAAAGGCAAATTCCAAGTGACAAGCAAAGTGACAAGGATAGAGTGAGCTGACAGTTGATCCAAGTGGCACCATTTGGGAAGTGACTTCAATAGGTAGAGTAGTCCCTGTGAATTTATCATGAAAGGCACAAATAGTTTAGATAAGATCGGTTTTCCTCCATTTTTTATTAAATGGATTGACAAACCGTGTAAGTCATCAAAAAGAGGATGGTTTTTGAGTAGACAAAAAGGTGCAGTCCATTTAATTCCTTGAGTGACTCATTCTTCCCATGAAGGGACACGTATGCCACTTGTAAAAGGATCACCAAATGGCCTCCTTTCTTCTCCTATATATTGCAAACTTGGTCATTTTTGTAATCATCTTCCACATTTTTTAAAGGGCACAGCTCTGCAAAAATTTCACTTGGATCAATACAAATGCAGTTTTTTACCTCCATTTTGGATAGACATTTATGTGTATGCATTGAATGTTTACTTGTGTCCAATCATTATCTTTTGATGCTCTCATAGGTTCAACACCAGCAGACTTGCTGTCTACAAGGTGCCATTATTATAGCTAACAGGAGAAGAGCAGTATTTGGGAGTGAAGGAGCAGAAGAAATTACTTCATAAGTGTGTGTTTCACAGCACCTTGGGTGATCTCTGTTCTAGATTTTCCATTGAAGCCTCCCTGCTAGTTTCTTGCAGCCTGGTCCTTCTGCCAAGTGCATAGTGTATGTATGCATTTGTCTGATTCTGAGAGTGGATGTGTGAAGGTTAACCTTTATTTTGGTGCATCACCTATTTTAGAGTAGGTAGTTTGTTTTCTATGCATTTCTTCTCCCTTTTCATCCCCCCCTTATATTATATATATACCTGTTAACTTTTGCTGGAAACAACACGATGCATCAAAGGGAGCTAGCCCTTATCTAGAGATTCTCTCCTCCAACTTCACTGGTCCCATAGGTGAGAGGAGAGTTTCCATGTTGTGAGGAGAAGGCAGGAACTTGTTTTCCTGCCACTGGGTGCACTTTCCTGCGTCAACAGTTTTGGCACGCCCGATGGGACCATAAGTTTTTTAAACGCAGTAGAGTTTTAGGATTAATGCTAGTCTTGTTACAGCAAATTGATTTCTTCATCATCTGGTGACTCTAAGTTAAATCAATTGGATAAGCAGTTCTAGTGCCATACCAACAAGAAATAGCATTCTGGTATGTATAATCCCATCGTTTAGAGCCATGGACCTTGTTTTCCTTGGCTAGCATGGCTATAATCCTTAACAGCCTTATGTTGATCCTTATCAAGTTCAATATGGCTAGTCCCAGCCCATTCATGAGCTATATTAGCCTTATGCCCAGTCTTCTCATTATGTCACTGCTCCCACTCAACCCATTCCCTTTGCCAATCAACTCGTTTCTGCCTTCAAGCAAGCATTACTGGGATACGACAAATATGTAATTGATCTTAACACTAGAAGGGGATGTGGCCAAGAAATTCCTGATCATATCATCCATCAAGTGAGGAATGCGCTGGATCAGGTTAAGAAAGAATGGGCTCCTATTAAAAGAGTGAATTGGCATAGGCTTTCAAATGAGATGTTGGATGTGAGCAGTTTAATTGCATCCATGGAGGAGAAGTTGAGTGTGCATGAGAGGCAGCCTTACCATGTTTATCAACCTGCATACTCACTACCCAAAGCATCATATCAATCATATACAGCCCCTCCTCTTGAGCCAAGTCGAGCCTATCAAAGTCTGTTCCCTAATCATGTTGAGGAGAATTCCAAAACAACGAATCTTGTGTTTAAGGCTAATCTAGATAGACAGATCGAATTGGTAAACCTTCAAATGTAGCAGTCCATTTTGGTAGCAAGGGAAGTAGAATCAAAATCTTTGTTGCCCTCTCATGTTGTGGCCCCATCACCCCCAAAGGAGATGCCTAGTCTGAATTTCTTGAGCTGGAATCAAGTGGTTGAGTCACAAAATAACAAAGGGGTGAAAGACATTGTCCAAGAGTGCGATGTACAAGATCAAGTTAGTCCTTTTCAAGTTCCCCCCACCCTTCCTCAAGAATCTCCTTATATTCCATAACAACCTTCATGCACTCCCCATCTCTATGGTGTTTCCTACGAGCTCCAAAAAGTACAAGGTGAGGATTATCTGGCTAAGCAGGTTGAGGAATTGGAAGCTAGGATGAGACTTCTTAGAGAAAGAGAGATGGAGCGTTCAGACCATGCAGAGGTGCTGACACCAAAAGACACCCCTTCCACCAATCCACAAGCTAATTTCAATATTGATGAAGTGTTGGTAAAGTGGAGGGATGAAAATAAAGAAATTTTGGCCCAAAGTCTGCCCTCTCCTATTCTAGAGAAAACTCCCTCTTGTATGTCGAATCCTTTCTATCATATGGCTCTTGCTCATTCTGACTCATCTGATGCATCAATCAATCCTACCCTTAATCCTGTGCACCTAGCTTTTCAGCATGCCTCTTCTCAAATAAATCTTCTTGTACAGGAGCAGACCCTCCCAAATCTTCCCCAACCTCCTCAAGTCTTTCAACATGATCTCCCATTTCTGAATTGGAAGAAGGAACACCATGAACCAGCTCAGGACCTGAAAAATGATAAAGTTGCTGCCTGTTTACAGAAGCAAGATTCCAATCCCAAGATCATGAGCTGGAAGAAAATAGTGGAATCTTGAGGTGGAAAGGAGGAAGAAGGGAAAGGTTTTGCTCAAAACCTTGAAGAAGATGGGGCTGCTCCTGCTCTTGATGATGATTGTGACTTTCAAGAAAGGCTTTTCTAGGAAAATATGGATAGGTAGATTGTGGAATTAGAGTCCAGGGCAAGTTTCCTCAGCTAATGTGTAATGGATGGTTTAGACCAAACAACACATTCCATGTCTGAACACACCCCACCTACACATCCCCAAGAAAACTATCAGGCCATGCTTGATATAGGTGAAGTGCTGACCAAATGGAAGGAGGAGAATCATTAAATTCTAGTTCAAAGATTGCCTCCTCTTCCACATGAGTTTGTCCATCAGCGTTCCACTTCACCCCTTTTGAGGAGGAACCTATTTTAAGGGAAGCAAGTGAAGAAGAGTATGCTCAGTTCATGACTGATCAGGGAGACTTTATGAGTGCAGATGAGGAGGAGATCACCTTAGGTGACATGGAGGAGCATGGACAATCTCTTGTTCATGCTTTGAATGATCCATTTGAAGACATTGAGGCAGGATGTACTATTCTTCAAGGAGGCTATGAGCTGGATAAGAGCAGAGAAGGCAACATTGGGGTTCAAACAAGAATGCAAAGAGGCTACAGTCTTTTAGATTTATCCCTCTGAGAGGTTGGTGAATCTGAAGATACTTTCTTCAAAATCATCAAGGAAGATGGCCATACCATGAAACCCAAGCATGAGGCAGAGGAGAACAAGTCAGTCAAGGGTGCATATCAAGGAGCTTATGGTGATGAGTTGGCAGCAATCATTTTCTTGATGGGAAACACCAGCTAGAAGAACCAACAGGAGGCAAGCTTCCAAGAACAAACAAAGTATGTATACATTGGGAACATGTTTGAATATCCACTTAGATTCCAGCCAAACCAGGTGATTGGCAAGAGGAGCAAGTCACCAAATCTCATTTTCATTCAGCTACTTGCCTGCCACCATAATTCTTCTTTCCAGGAAGGGGACTTGAGAAATTTTCCTTTCGATCCAGGAGGGAGGTGAGCTTTCCTGGTTAGCTATATATAATAGTTTGTTTTCAGTTGTTTTCCCTATTTTCCCTAAGTGCAGTTACACAGGTAACATTTTTAGCCTTGTGTGTTTCCCTTTGCTTGGGGGTAAAGGCTTCATGTTTGATTCTCAAATTTTGGGGCTGTTGCTAACTCTTTCATAGCTGCATCTGACTCTGCACCCAATGGACTACAAGGCAACTGGGTTCTAAGCATAGCAGGCATGCTTCCCTTGTGAGTCGCCATTTTGTTGACCAATTTTGCCCACTGGAAAAATCATGGTCAAGTCCTCCCTTTCCTATTCAAAAAAATAGTCAATTTTAGGTTGCTCAGTTCATGCTCAGTTCAATATGCATTAAACTTTTGTACCGTTGAACCATTGAACCAATTTTTTGGTTCAACAGGCTAGGTTCAACGTACTTAGTTTAATGGGTTTGGTTCATGGAGGTTCAACATCCTTGGTTCATTGGCACACATGGCTTAACACAAAGACATACATCTCAAATAAAGGCTCAGCTTTTATTAAAGGCAAAAGGAATTTGGGATCGGCTTAAAATAATGCAAAGGTCAGGTGTGTTAAAAAAAAACATAAGGCAAAAGCCCGCAGAATATAAAACAAAAGCAAGTTGTAAATAAATTAAGGGGCCCAAAAGCCAGTAGGCCACTGACAAAACAAAGGCATGAGGACGTCCAGGGAGGATGTCCAAGTTTGACTAAAGCGGGGTGGCCATTGGTTTTAAACATGTAAAGTGCTGATCAGAAATGAGCCAAATTGAAGCAACCCACCCTGACAGTTCAAATCCAAAGGATCCACCAAGTATACAAGGAAAAGTGCCTAATTGGGCACTAAGGTGTAGTAGCCATAGAAAAGCCAGCAGGCTCGATGACATCCTTGAGGACATCAAGTTTGACCAAAGGAAATAACTATTTGTGTTCAAAACAAAGAAGCGCTAACCAAAAGGAGCCAAGCGACCAGAAAGGCAAATTCCAAGTGACAAGCAAAGTGATAAGGATAGAGCAAGCTAGCAGTTGATCCAAGTGGTGCCATTTGGGAAGTGATTTCAGTAGGTAGAGCAGTCCCTATGAATTTATCATGAAAGGCAAAAATAGTTGAGATAAGGTCAATTTTCCTCCATTTTTTTATTAAATGGATTGACAAACCGTGTAAGTCATCAAAAAGAGGATGGTTTTTGAGCAGACAAAAAGGCATAGTCCATTTAATTCCTTGAGTGACTTGTTCTTTCCATGAAGGGATGCGTATGCCACTTGTAAAAGGAGTGCCAAATGGCCTCCTTGCTTCTCCTATATATTGTGAACTTGGTCATTTTTGTAATCATCTTCCACATTTTGTAAAGGGCGCAGCTCTACAAAAATTTCACCTGGATCAATACAAATGCAATTTTTTACCTCCATTTTGGATAGACATTTCTGTGTATGCATTGAATGTTTGCTTGTGTCCAGTCATTATCTTTTGATGCTCTCATAGGTTTAACACCAGTAAACCTGCTGTCTACAACGTGCCATTGTTGCAGCTGACAGGAGAAGAGCAGTATTTGGGAGTGAAGGAGCAGAAGAAATTACTTCATAAGTGTGTGTTTCACAACACCTTGGGTGATCTCTATTCTAGATTTTCCATTGAATCCTCCCTGCTAGTTTCTTGTAGCCTGGTCCTTCTACCAAGTGCATAGTGTATGTATGCATTTATCTGATTCTGAGAGTGGATGTGTGAAGGTCAACCTTTATTTTGGTGCATCACCTCTTTTAGAGTAGGTAGTTTGTTTTCTATGCATTTCTTCTCCCTTTTCATCCCCCCCTTATATTATATATATACCTGTTAACTTTTGATGGAAACAACATGATGCATCAAAGGGAGCTAGCCCTTATCTAGAGACTCTCTCCTCCAGCTTCACCGGTCCCACAGGCGAGAGGAGAGTTTCCATGTTGCGAGGAGAAGGCAGGAACTTGTTTTCCTGCCATTGGGTGCACTTTCCTGCATCAACACTAGTTTTACCAAAAAATTGAAAAACTAAAAGTGACAGTCACTAAAAGAACCATAACTCCTAAAATATAAAAAAAAAATTTGTGAAATTTTTATAATATCAATGACATATTTATATATATGAATAAAAAAAATGATACAAATTTTTAAAGTAAATAAAAATTTATTAATTATTTAGTGTCCTTTTTACTCAAAGCAAAAACAACCAAAAAAGAATTAAAACTATGAAAATACAAAAAAATTTGTGGGTTGCAATCTCATGAAGATATTCCCATCGGGAATGCCATTTTTTATTAATTAATTTGAAAAAAAGAGGAGGTTAGATCAAATTTTAGTCCATAAAACTATGAAATCAACACACTAGCATACTAACATCTCGAAGCCTAGATCTTGGGGGGAGCTTAATGAACAAACAAAAATTGAAAACCCAATTAAAATGAAAAGAAAAAAAATATTTACCTTCCTTGAAAGCTCCAAATGATTTCTTCATTTGACTTTCTCAGATTATGCATAATAAGTCTTCATCAATGACATATGGATAATATCATCTCCTCTATACACCATTGTTGAATGCTTGGCTTGATTATTGGCTTGGCTCAATTTCAACATTATAACACTAGGATTTTTGCTTCATGAACTTGGGTTGTGACTAATCCTAGTGATATGTATGTATATTGGGAAGAATAGGATAAATTTTCTTAATATAAAAGTGTATAGATGCATAATAGATAATTTCCAAGTGCCTTTTGAATGAGACCTTATTTTTTAATCTATTGATCTAATTGATTTAATAGGCCAAATGGATTTAATACAAGTTTATGAAGCCAAATTTGAGACTAATAGAAATTCTTGTGCTAGATATTCAATGATTAGAAAGAATTGATCTAAAGTCAAATATGAAGCCATTGGTGGCCAAATTTAGGTGTCAACAATTTGTCCCACCGTGCATGCCATTTGTGATCAAGGAATTTGACAAAGAGAGGATGATTAGTATTGTGTTAGTTCCAAAATGAAATCAAAATAAAATAAACACACTAGCATAACATCTCTAGACCTAGATCTTAGGGGGAGCTTAATAAATAAACAAAAATTGAAAACCCAACTAAAATGCCAAGAAAAATAATATTTACCTTCCTTGAAAGATCTAAATTATTTATTTGTTTGGATTGCTCAGATTATGCATAAGAAGTCTTCATCAATGACATATGGCTAACATCATCTACTTTATGCACCATTGTTGAATGTTTGGCGTGATTGATGGCTTGGATCAATTTCAACATTATAACACTAGGTTTTTTGCTTCATGAACTTGGGTTGTGAATATTCCTAGTGATAGGTATGTAGACTGGGAAGAATAGGATAAATTTTCTTAATGAAAAAGTGTATAGATGTATAAAAGATAAGTCCTAAGTGCCTTTTAAATGAGACCTTATTTTTTAATCTATTTATCTAATTAAATAATTCCTCACACCATATAAAGTCTATAATTATGGTCCAAACTTAATGATGGGTTTGATTTTAAATAATAACTACTACTAGGAGTGGATCAATTCTAATTAGGTTGGTCAATGTCAACTAGTGAAACTGATTTATGTATATGCGGATTAACCTAAGATTTTGAAGATGTATGTCCAATATATTTACCAAGTTTTAAATAGATAGTAAGTTTATTAAAAGTTTTTAACAACAAAAAGAAGGTTGAATTATAAAATAGCATGTAAGTGTGAGAGGATAGTGAATTAGGACCTTATTTGTGTGCTCAAGTCATGTATGGAAAATGTGTGTCAATATTATCACTATCAAGTACTAAAGACTGTATTTTGGTATCTATAGGAAGAGGAACTCAATAATATAAATTTAAAAATTTGGATGATGAACTAAATGATAGATATTTTTAAAATCCACTTTCAAGATGGAAAGAACACCTAAATCAGACAATCCTAGCTATGGATATATTTTATGCACCGAGGATCTTATTGATTGGAGCATAGATTTAGAAAGATATTTTGACTATGACTTGATGGATGAACCCAAGTAAATGAAGTTTTTATGCACCACTTTGAAGTTACATGCATACTTATGGTGGGAACATGTACAACTAGAAAGTAAGAAAAGAAAGAAAATCATAATTGAGAATTTACATAGGATGGTTGCAAATTTGAAAGGTAAGTTTTATCTTTTGATTATCAAATGAGTTTGTTATTATGTTTCAAAATTTTAGGCAGATAGAAATGAGTGTATGAGATTACATAGAGGAGTTTTATAAACTCTCCATTTGCACTACGGATTATGATTAATAAAATATCTCAAGGTGTGTGAATGGTCTTCATTTTTACATATAATATGATATTGATGGTGGACGAGAAGTTTTCAAGAAGGAAACAAAACACATCAAGAGAAATAAAAATGTTATCAAGAGGGAAAGGACCAATAAACACATGTAGAGGATAATATGCTAATTAAGGAGAAGTTAGATCTGAAATCAAAATCAAAATTAGGTATACAAAAGAAGAGGGGATTCTTCAATAGGAAGATGATGCTTTGGTAGAGGAAGAAGTCAAGGATTCATGGGTGAGTGATTTGAATGTGGAGATGATGGATACAAAGACTTTGAATTTTCAAAATTATTCTAAAACAATATTAGAATGAATAAATAAATCAATGATATTACACATACATATGAGAAGAATGTTTCATTCCCAAATCACATAGAAGAGTTAGAGCATGGAGAATATTTTATGATGGAGACTTTGTTGTTGAAAATATCCAAGAAGAAGAATTAACTACTATATTTTTTCAAATTGTATGTGAATTAAGAGGTAAGGATTGTAAGGAAATTATTGATAGTGGTGTCATAGATAGTTTGGTTTTGAATGAGATGGTTTAAAATGTTGGGTTAAAAAAATTGTGTATCCAAATCCATAAAAGTGTCTTGTTTTCTTAAGGGCATCAATGTGGAAGTAAATGAGAAATTTATTTTTAGTTTTTCATATTATGTCTCATAAAGATGATGTTTTGTATGACACTATGCCCATGGATGTGTGTCATGTTTTTGTTTAGATCGTAGAAATTTAATATAAACTTTGTGCATGGTGGTAGAGAAAACACATACACACTTATGAAGGATGGTAAGAGGTCTCTCATTAAAAATAAGTGTGTATTTAAATACATACAAAGTGTCTCAGTTACTTAAGGGGCATTGAACTATAGTCAATGAGAAACACATTTTTTCATTTTGGGTCATATATAGATGAAGTATTTATAGCATCAATTTTAACCCTTGGAAAGGGTTTTTCAAGATCTCTCTAATTGATCCTTACTATCAAAATAACCCCAGACTATGGGTCACCTATGGTGGGGTTGGACCTTAAGAGACGGCCAATTTCCTCTTAATGGATCACCTAAACTAATGCTACTACTAGGAAAAGGGTTAGAAAGGGTGAAATAGTGATCCTAATAAAGATAAAAATTTGATGCACCAAATTTAAATGAATTAAACACTGAGGAAGCATAATACAATGCTAGCTCACACAATGTCATAAAACTAACTAGTTGCATAAGTGTTTCATAAACTAGGTTTAGGAAGCAATGAATGAAGGAAAATAAGAGTTATAGTACTCACTAAGAGCTTGCATCAATGAAATAAATAACACTAAACTATACCTAAAACTAAATTGAAGACACCTTAGAAATAAGCAAGAAAGAAGGATAATTAGAAGATTCTCCTTCACAAAGCCATCATGCACAAGATTTCCTACACATAATTCAGATGGGAGAGATAGGTAAATAAAGTATTTATTGCTTCAAAATTTATTTTATAAATTTTTTTATAATGTCTAACCTTATCAAATAAGAGTCTCTGCTCTTCCATAATTGAGAGATAATTATCAAAATTGAGAGAGAGTACAATGTGGAAGAAAATAGGAGATATAGGAGAAAAGGGAGAGAGATGGGGGGATCACGCCATCTAAGATAATTAATTGAGATACCACCTTTCTTGAATTATGAACTATTTTTTATCCAATCATGACTAACCCTTCATCAACAAGCTAACCTTCATTTACTGTAATAGTCTTCAATCTCTTCTTATTAGCTGAAAAATGCACTAGAAGACAATAATTTGTTTTATAGATGATGAGTCATGATGTATTAGGAAGTAAAACCTTAAAGGCTCCATAAAAGAATTTAAATTCTCCATTATACTCTCTAATCCTTAAATCCCCTTGCTTTGATCTTCTATGCCATCTCTCACTTGCTTTCATTATGAGGACAAAGTCCTCGTATCCATGGACTTGATAGAACCATGCTTAAGTCTAATTTTGGTGGTTATAGGTACATTTTTATCAAATATATAGCTTTATCTAAAGATTAAACACTTCAATACTTCCCCCAATCTAAATTAAACATAGGTATTTACTATAGATTTAAAACCAATCCATTTAATTAGTTTTCATATAGTCATTATATTGATAAAGATCTATAAATTGCATAACTTTATTTTAGACTATATTAGGTTTAAACAAACCTATCTTAAATCTGAACTTTAATGGAAATAGAGTCTCATTATTAGTAATATTGACTGTATGGCTACATCTTCTTGTGACATTCGATCAAATTCTAATGGATGCATAGATATTTGAAGCATTTGTTCTTGGTTTGACCTAAACTATATTCAACTTCTAATTGAAATATTTTATCTTTGAATTTTAGTATAAACTATCAACATTGATCTAGGATCCCAAAACTATGCCTTCTATCAACTCCACATTCATCCCATGGGTCTTGTAATCAATCATGGCTAGTTCTTGTACTTTCACCATGTGGTGGCCTTGCGTTCATCCTAAGATTGTTGACATTTTGACCTTATGCACATTATCGATCCTACTTTGTATGGATTGAATGCATAGCATTCATTTACCTAATAGTTTTTTTCATTATGACACTTGGTATCTTATCATTCATTCCTTGGATCTACTAACTAGTTAACCTTTCACTCATCTTTTATTTATTTTGGTATGATGGATCATGCACCATTGATTAGCTTGAAACCACAGGCTTTGTCAGTCACCGTGCACTATTATATCTTTGTATGAGCACCTAAGATCTTGTAACAGGTCATCCCCATGCTTAATCTTAGGATTATATGAATTTTTAACCTTGTGCTCACCATTGATATTTGATTTCATGATTTAACATGCTCCATTGATCTATTTATACCCATTAACATTATCCTCACCTCTATAATATTAGATTTGATCTAAGCTTCCATGATCTTGACACTTGTTATATCCACATTAAATCTAAATTTTGTTAAGGATTTTCAAATTTAAATGATTAAATTATGTAACTTTAACTTGATGTCCCCATGCACATTTCATTATGTTGGTTTGAATTTGAAGACTTAGATATTGAGATAGAATACTCATCAAGACCTCAAACTTACAGGAGATGACATTGACATAAAAACATCATGTTCATGTAATTATCTAGCTTTGGTTGACTTCTTAAATGCACTTATGAAATGAACAACCAATCCTACTTTGTTCATTCCTTTATGACGTGCCATGGTGATTTGGTCCCTTAGAATTGATCATGTCATATTTTTATTTGTTAAAGCTTTGAATAACACTTTAATAATTTAATAAAACCTATGTTAGAGGTATAATCACTGAGAAGGGGTAGGGTGAATTAGTGATGCTAGATAATCCAAACTTTAATTCCAATCCTTTCAAACCCTTAACCAAATAACATTATCATTCATGAATCATACACACAATTTATAGAAATGAATAATAAAGATAAGTAAGATCACATACATTACACAAGATCCACATGGGAAACCCTCTTGGGGAATAAAACCCATTGGAACCTAGAAAATGGACTATAGTCTTATAATAAAAAAATCCAAATTTAGACCAGTACCAACTAATCAAGGAACACCCATCCCATAAAGAGGAGCCAACCCCCTAGGAAACTAAACACCCACTTAGATGCCTTGATCTAATCTACACCTCTGATCTGATGTCTTCTACACCTGATGATGGACCTCTCTTACTTACACTCTTCTTCATCCTTCTATCTCTCTCATACAACCTCTAAGGATTACTCACTCAATCAACCTCTTCTAGGTTTATTAGGTCTAATGACCTATGCATTCATCTTTATCAACTTGATCAGATAAGCATTTCTAATCTTTTTCACACTCTGATGGTCCTCAATGACCTATACCTTATCTTCTAAATTTTCTCTCCTTCACTCGATTCCACACATTCTCAACTCTACTCTATCTATCACACAACCTCAAACTTGATCATATAAACAAGGCTTCTAAACACCCCTTTTAGATCACTCTAGTATTCTTCACTCATCCTCAATCTACTATGTACTTTATTCCATCCACTAAACACAGTCCCTCTGATCTCTTTCCTTCATCTCTATCTTCTACTCTCTCAACACATTCACATCCATGTATAAAAATATTACTTTATCCTTCACTCTTTATAGAGTTCTAGACATCAAAATTACATCACACACGTGTGTAACTCCCTATGTTGAAACCCCTTTTAGCCCATTTTTCAATAATAACAATTAACCTCCCTAACCCATGCTTTTACCCCTCACACATTTAATTAATTTAAAACACTTAATTAAGTTAATTAAAAACCCTTTTTCCCACCTTACTTGGCCACCTCGCCCTATACTAATTCTCACCCGATGAGACACCTCAAGACCTGGTCCCCTCATCCTAACTGACCAAGACTTATTCTCACTTCCAAACTAAATTTCTAATCAACTAACTCCTTTTTAACCTCTTATTTTTACCATTTTGTAATGGGTGCCACACTTGGCACAAAGAGCAACTAAAAATGGGCCAAAAATAGTAACATTTACCTATTTTAGGGCCACCAACGTTGGTCAACCCATAGCCAACATCAACTTATATTGTCAACATCGGTGACATAATCCAACCTCCAATCTAAATTTTAGGTTAGAAAAAATCAAGAAAATTCATTCTTACTTGCATTCAAGATCTTGACATTCAACTTTTGACATCTTGGCTTACTGTCATCTTGTGTAAGTCAATCAAGATCACGAACTAAGCTCTTGAGGACCAATATCACCTATTTGTTCTCTCTATTTAGGCATTCAAGTTCAAACTATCTAATAGGGACCATCAATCTGGCACTTATCATTCAATGACCACTACAACTAAGTACATCACTTATTCTATAGGTCTTTTAAAGATTTATTATACTATCACTTTATATCTATAGTGAATTGATTTACACAATCCTGATTGAACCCCCATCAGGGAGTTACAAAGCTTCCTCACTTATTTCCCCTTAACTTGACAAACCAAATCCTCTGAGAAGATCTACCCAAGCCATAATCTCTCTCTCATAACTCTCCCCAACCTCCTAGACTTGATCAAAACCATTTTCCAGACTCAAAAAAGACTTTTTCAAGGTCCTAAATAATTATTTCCATTATCGAGCTCAGTAACCTAATAGACATCGATCACCTTCACCATCGATCTCAGTAGTATAATCAATATCGATCACTCTCCTACTGACATTGGTGACTATGGATTCCCTAACCTTTCTAAAACCTACCCAAATAACTTCTAAAATACAACCAAAATACACCACCTACACCCTGTCACTCTTTATTACACTAAGTTTACGAATAAAGATAATATTATCTCTTTTTCACTCTCTCTTTATCTCTCTTTTAGTTATTTATTACTCTTTTGTCTCTCAAGATTGGACTATCATCTATAAGAAAGTTTCACACTTCCTAGAACAAGTGCGTAGCTTGGCAGCCCACTCATTTAACTACTAAAAAACATCTTGTGGTAGTGATTTCTTACTTGTAGGTATTCCTCCCCATCCAAATAGGAGTGCTCATTACATTTGGATACAGTGCACAAACTAATCTAGGTTCATTCTAATCACTTATCCCCATCATTCTTTTATGTTTTCCGTTATAATTGAAAAAGACAAAATTTAAGGAAACATTTTTGGCATGCCCCATGGGACCCTAGAGTTTTCTTTGGATTCATTTAATGTTTTAAGCATTAATATAGGTGAATTATAGTGAAAATTTCATTTCTTGCACTTCCTCCTCTTTTCTCTTAAAATGAAAAATTCAATATTTTATTTTTTGTTTAAAAGCATTAAACTAAAAAAATTCTTTCTTTTCTCTTTGCATCTAAAAGCAATTTATCATTTTCTTTTACAAGTAAAAAAAAAGAATCTCTTATTTACTTAGTCTTTCATGCACATTAAGATAGTGAATTTCATACTCTATTCCTATTTCATCTTTATTTTCATTTGAATCTAAACATTTCAAATTTGGGTTTAAAACTTACTACATTTCATTGTTTTCTTGTTGCATATTAGCTCACCTAGTTAATTACAAGCACTATGAATAAATTTTAGTACACCTATGTTACACAACCAAATCACATTAACACAAACAAATATCTAAACTCACCTAAGAAAAGGCCCATCAAGATTTCATCACCTAGTAGATCACCTTACCCTACTCGGCTATCCTACTTGGATTTCACCACCAAGTGGAGAACCCACTCCGTTCTCTGGTGGAGTATAAAATCTAGACAAAAGGTATATTTTGGCTAAGTGGACTGGCTCAGCTCCATGTTTTTGAAGTGCAGAGAGCAAGCTCCTATAACAAGCCACATACCTGGTCTAACATATATTTCCTCTTGAGCACTAAAATTAACCTGAAACTAGCTCTAGATTGTTTTCTAGTACCTTTGATAACCAAATTCTATTTTCACTATCTGATTAAGGCATAAGCCAACATGAGACTAAAACTTAATCTCTAGGACTTAATAGTTTCTATTTGTATGTTCTTTTTCTACTTTTTTGTTTCCTTTTATATTTTGGAGTTGGTAAGGATGTTTTTTTATTGATTCACAAAATCAATACTATTTCTAATACTTAGTTTGTATAACCTATTATCTCAAGTTTTCTAAGTGTTCTTCCTTCTTACACAAACCTCTTACATCCACTATTTTACCTATTTTTAACTTCTAGTTTTTTAAAACATTAGATTTTCCATCTCTCAAGATATCACAGTGACCGACATCGATTAACTCTACTAACATCAACATATTTTACCCACTGACATTGGTTAATCCATTGACATTGGAAAACCTTTCCTACTGACATCGATCAAGTGATTGACATTGATGAATGCGTAATTTTCATCTACTCAAAACACCAAGCTAAACTAACCCACTTACCCACACTCAAACCTGGTTTTTCCTTATTATGTCTCTAATACAGGGTAGTAAGACTATTTACACTTCCTCTTGTATGCTATTAATGTGAGCTCAAGCCAAAATTATTATTGATTATGCAAGTTGGCAACCACTTCCACCTTCTCCTCTCACTTTTGATTCTATCATAGAGCATACTTCAGATACAAAGCATACTTCCAACCCCAACCAAATTCCCATTGTGCCTAAGGGAGATCAAGATTTTGATAAATTTCTTGATCACAATGTGGTATCCCTTCAACATTACTTTACTATGAGCCGAACCCATAATTCTTTGTGTGACCCAATCTATGGTATGATAACCTCTCTAATGGAGATAACCTTAGTTTTAGTTACCTCTACTATTTTCTCCATGGTTACCCAAACCACCACTTTGATGAGTAACCCAACTATAAACAATGTCCAAATTTTAGCATCACCAATTGCCCAATCCCACCTAAACCCTGGTGTGACTTCCCTACTTTCACAACCACAACTAATTAAATCAAGTCTTACCCCATTTCAAAATTTATTAGTACCTATTCCATCTACCCTCACACCTATAATTACTTGAGTTACGACTCACCCTTCATCTAGTCTAACCATGCTAATAATCTAACCTAAAATAACAACAACCAACCAAAGCATAGTCTTTAATCCAATGGGACAAGCCCATTTTACTTCCACACCCCAACCTACAACTCATTATCCTTATGTTATCCCAACACAACCTCAGAAAGCTATGTCATATGCTCCCTCTACTTCCTATCAGGTCCCTATAACTTAGGAAGTATCTTCCAAACTAATCCCCCTCTAGACCTCATCAAGATGCTGATAGATAAGATATCTAATCTAGAAACGTTTGTTTCTAGTTCAAAGAATGTGTTATCTTATGATTAGATATGCAATGAACCCATCCATCCTTCTATGCCTATTTGCGCTTATCCAAGCCAATGAGAACTCCCTAAATTTACTCATTTTTAGAGTAAAGAAGACCCATAACAACACTTTTGAGAATTTTGACATTCTTATTATTTAATAGGGCATGATGATGCATTACTACTTCGCACTTTCCCTATGTCTCTTTCAGGAGCTACCTTGGATTGGTATATCTCTATACCTCAGCACTCCCTTTTCTCATTCACCCAACTCACACAAACATTCTTAGACTATTTCTCTATTAACATTTCTAAAAAGGTTTCTATAACAGACCTTTATTTTATTAGATAATTTGATGATGAGTCTATTGTAGATTTTGTCACTTACTGGAGAAGTTTGATCAATCAACTCTCCTTCTTGTTACCCCAACTTGAGCTTATTGATATATTCTCAAGGGCATGTTCTAAGTACATCTCATCCACAATCTAGGTAAAAACTTTCCACACATTTGATGAGACCTTTATAATGGCACAAAAACTTGAGGTTCATGCCATAGATGAAGGAAAATTCAAGTTGTGCAGTAATAATCCCAATTCCAAATCAAATGACTCCTCTTCTAAAACTTCTCCTTCTAACCAAAAAGCTAAAAGCTCCACCAATGTGGTGGTCATTAAATCATCTTCTTCCACAACCACAAACTAATTGAATTCCTTGACTTCCTAAAATTTGACCAAGTAATTTTCAACAATAGTATGAACAAAGACAATACACTCCCATTGGGGAGTCATACACATCCATTTTGGAAAAACTATTGCAATAGGGTGTCATAACCCTTCCTTGAATCAAACCTCCTATACAGTTTGACCCCTCCCATTACATTCCAACTTGGTATAAAAAAGATGAGTTTTTTGGTTACCATCGAGTTAAAGGCCACTATTCTAATAATTTTAAGACACTCAAGAACATTGTTCAAGATGTGCTTGATAGGGGTGATCTCATCTTGGATAATCCTAATGCACCCCCTAATCAAAGTATGGATGTGTTCAAACACCCTTTTCCTAACCATTCACCAAATCAAAATATCTTTCAATCCACAACTAACTTAGGTGATCATAATATCTATATGGTTAATATGGTCTTTCCATTACCTTTAGCTCAACCTTCCCCTCAATAGGAGACATCAATTTCATTGACTCCTCCCCCAAATTCAGTGGTATCTATTTTTCCCATTCTTCATCCTCAAGTATAAGAACCTATTTCACCTATTCCACTCCCTCGTGAGGAAGAGCCTCTTTTACTACTTCTTTTTCCACTTGAGGAGCCTGTAATGCCAATTATTTTTGCACCAATATTATTTATCCTCTTACCACTTAAAGATCACACCCTACCTATTCCTCAACCACATGTTGAAGGGAACATCATTTCTGCATTATACCCTCTTCAAGAACCTTCTTCTCCTACCTCTCCTCCACTTATAGAGAGTATTACCCCACCCACTCCACCTTTGCACTTAGAGGAGTCAGTATTATCTACTCCCATAATAGATGAGAGACCTATTGTGCCTACTCCAATTATACCAATCTTACCCATTCTTTTACCTATGGAGGATCATACTTTACCCATGCCTCACCCACATGTTGAGGGAGCCAAAATACCTATGCTTTACCCTCTCGAGGAACCTTCTTCACCTACCTCCCCTCCACCCATGGCTGACTATGTCTCTTCTCCCATCTCTGTCGAAGAGGACCCCATTACGGTTCTTTCTCATCTTTGGCCTAAAGTATTATAAACCAAAAACTTCCCTCTTTCCCAAACACCACAACCTTCTAAAGACACAACTTTAAGGCCTACATCAACTTCATCTAAACCTTTTCATGTTTGGTGAAAAGTCTAGAATTTCTTGACTCCACGAAGCTAGATTATGTTGCATTTTGGGACCAGTTAAAAATTCCTTATCCAACACAATGAATGTCAACATTTACCGCTAACCCTCTCACTACCCTTTACCCCAAGGTCTTTGACAAAGCTAGAGATTCTTCACCAAAAGCACCTAAATTTCAGCCATCCATGTCAGAACCCTCACCCTCATAGAAATCTACCACATTAAAGTAGATTAAGCCCTTAGGTGTACGCCCCATTTCTAATTATATTCATCCACAAGTTGGATTTTCATGACTTGAATTATATAAAAATGTTAAGCTTCCTAAATCTTGTTGTTCCTTTCTTCAACCCTCAACTTTACCATCCATTTTGATACCACACCTCTCTACTTTAGTTGGAATATTGCTAACCCAAGCAAAACAAAAGGTTAAGTTACCTCCACTCTTGCCTTTACCATCTAGTAGGCCTTTCACATCTGACACTAAGAAAGTGACAGCAAAACACGTAAGTCTACCATCACCAAACAAAGCACCACATAAAATTACCTTTCCAACACTAAAACAAAAGAAGGTTTCTGCTCCTCTTAGCACAATAAGTGTGAGCCCAATTTAAAGCTCTTAGAGATTTTTTTATGTCAGTTATTGCAATATTCTATAATAAAACTTCCTCCAATTAAGCGTTATATCCCTCTTGGAATGAATCTATCTTGGTTTAATGATACACAAGTGTGTTTATATCATCATTCACCTAGACATGATATTGAGAGTTATAAAGCCCTCATAGTAGTCATTCGGTAACACTTCAATATCAACACTTTATTTGATGATACTCCCATTAACCTTCATATTATTCCACCCTTAGAATTCATAGTACCTCCTAATATTCCACCTAAATTCAAACCTAAAGATGTCATTGTAACCCCTTTACAACCTCCTTCATTGACATTTAAAATCAACATAGTTAATGTGGCCACACGGTCACAAAACTAAAAAGATAAAGCTAAGGAAAAGGTCACTTCTCCTTGGGATCATCCCTTCACCAAAGATGATCCTCCTCTTAATCCTAAGATTTCCATCTTGGGCATCCCTAAAACAACATATTTAGATGTTATTCAAAGCTCAATGATGAAATAGGTTCACCAAAGTCCTATGAAAATGTATTTATATGAGTTAATTCAAAACTCATCCCAACACCATCAAGATTTGATTAGTGCCTTGAAAGCAATTGAGGAACAATTAGATGATCCCCAACCTCTTGAATTTTTGGTCAGCTCTCTTAATTCCATCTCCTTGATTTCTTTCAATGATTCATAAATTCCACTTCAACACCTTGAAGATCAGGATTCTACCCTTTTAATTACCACATATATTGATCAAATTCATGTAAAGAGAGTCATGATTGATGGGGGAGCTAGTATTAATATTATTTCCACCTATTCCTACAAATAGCTATCCCTTCTCGATAATTGTATGTCTCAAACTGATGCAGTACTCTGCTCCTTTAATGATACTACAACTACTACAGTGGGAACTATTGTCTTACATATCCATGTAGGTCCTCACACTATTCTCAAGATCTTCTATGTTGTGGAAGGATAGTTACAATATAACATATTTCTTGTATGACCTTGGATACGTGTTATGGCATGTGTACCCTTAACTTTACACCATTGTCTCATGTTTGAACATGATGGGAAAGTACATGTTATACCTATTGACCCACCTCTATTTTAAAACATGTAACATGACTTATAGTCTCAATGATGTTCTCATTCCATTGAAAATATCATCTTCCCCCCATGATAATTTTTAATATTCCACAAGATCTACTCCTGTAGTTACTTAGCTACCAACAACACAAATTCTTGATAAGGATCCCATGGAGGAAACTTTCAACATTTATCAATCAGTGAATATCATTTGTTGACACTTGACATGTTCTATACTCTACAAGAGTATGTAAGGCTTCACATGCACCCAAATTATGATTCCTACATTAGGATGGTCATCCCTTATGGGTCCCCTAACCTTCAAACTAATTTCACATATGGGGGAATTGATTAGAGTCCCACTGTCAACAATCCATCTTCTTCACCACAACCATTTACCTATGACTTCTCTTTCTTGAGTAACCCTAGATTCTCTCACACCTATCTCTATAGGTGTTCATGGAAAGGATTTGGTTTGGGTCATTATGAACAAGGTGTTCATAAGCCTATTGAATATCCCACTAGCCAAACCATTTAAAATTACAAAAAGAGGTACAGAGTGGGATATGATGAACCAACTAAACTCGTTAAAACTTCTCATCTACCTATTATTGAATAACTAGTCTCTCCTCCACCTTCTTATCCACCATCACCTATTAAATCGAAGGTATCTATACCTTCCAAATTTTTTTCAATAAATGCCATCTATTTGGGGCCTCTCACCTATCATCAAGGTAAGGAAATAAGGTCCTTTCCTCTTGTTCATCCTAAAATAATTAATGAAGACTCTCCCAATATTAACAATGTCAAATGTCAAGATGATGATGCAATTCTCACATATATGGGTGTGGATGATTCCTATATCCAATGATCGCTCCCATTTAAAACATAATCTATGTTAAATGAATTAACTATTGACATCAACCTACCCTCTCATGATAACCCTCATATCCTCAAGATTGGGAAATATTTAGATTCCTCTTAGCAAGTTGATTATGCCACATTTCTTAATGACCATAGTAAAGCCTTTACTTGGTCTTATAATGAAATGCCTAGTATTGACCCATCTATCATCACCCATACCATTATCACCACTCAAGATGCTAATCTTGTTAATTAGAAGCTTCACAAGATGCAACCTCGTATTGCTCTCTTTGTCAAAAAGGAGCTCCAACACCTCCTTTCTATCAACTTTATCCAACCTATCAACTACCCATAATGGATTTCCAATATTTTTCCTATCACAAAAGTGATTAGGGGAATCTACATTTTCATTGACTATCATGATTTAAACTTGCTTGTCCAAAAGATGACTTCCCATTGCCAAGTATCGACCAACTTATTTATCTAACAACCAGCCATCAGATGCTATCACTTATGTATGGGTTCTCTAGATATAATCAAATCTTGGTCATCCCTGAGGATCAACATAAGAGAAGCTTCATTACCCCATGGGGCACTTTCTGTTATCAGGTCATGCATTTTGGTTTGAAGAATGTTGGTGGTACTTATCAATACACCATGACTTAAATTTTCCATGATCTCCTACACAAAATTATGGAAGATTACATGGATGACTTACTCAATAAGTCTAAACTTTTCCAAGATCACTTGACCATTCTCAAAATTATATTTTTTCATCTCTTCCAATATAACATTTGACTGAACCCAAAGAAGTGTGTCTTTGGTGTTCTTTCTAGTAAGCTCTTAGGTTTTATCATTTCTCTTCATGGTATAGAGGTTTATCTTGCTAAGGTTAGACAAATCCTATAGATACCTCCACCTACTTATATTAAACAACTCCATATCCTATAAGGCAAACTTTAATCAATTCACTGCTTCATTTCCTAGTTGTCAAATCATTACCAACCCTTTCACCGTCTCCTCAAATAGGATATCTCATTTTATTGGAATACAGATTTCCAGGAAGCTTTTGATGCACTTAAACAATATCTCTTTTCCCCACTAGTTCTTATTCCACCTAAGTAAAATTAGTGTTTCTACCTATACATCTTCACAACAGACCATTCTCTAGGTGTTATGATTACACATTGAGATGACCAACATCAAGAGTAGGTGGTTTACCACATAAGTTGTACACTTATTAATTATGAGACTTGATATACCCATACTAAAAATCTTTGCCTTACATTGGTATTTTCCACCTCCAAGCTTTGCCATTATCTCTTCAATCACAAAACCTATGTGGTCACCCATATTGATCCCCTCAAATACATGTATTCTAAGCCATATCACAACCAACATGTAGCTCAGTAGCTCATGATTATTGTTAAATTTGACTTATAATTCATTTAATAGAATTATATTAAGGGGAAAATAATCATTGACCAGTTAGCTACTGCCCCTTTACCTAAAAATTAACCTTCAAACCTTGAATGCCCTGATGAATTCATCACAACGCTCTCCACTGACAACATTTCCTATCAAATGATGATGTTCTTTGATGGATCTAAATGTCAATACGATGAAGGTGTGAGGGTCATTCTTATCCCTCTAAATTGTGATCCTATGTCTTTGTCATTTAAACTAGATTTTGAATGCACTAACAATATGGTTGAATATGAGGCTTTTATCATAGGACTTCAAACAACTCTCTTCTTAGGTATCAAATCCATAACCATTTTTGGTGATTCTCAACTAGTAGTTAATTAGGTTAATGATTCATACCTATTCAAAAAAAAAATTCTACAATAGTATAAACATCATGTAGATATATTAGTGGGATCATTTGACTCTTATCTCTTACAAACTATTCCTCGATCTACAAATAAGTTTGCTAACATGATGGAATCACTTGCTTCACACATACCCTCTTCATCCTCTTCCTCAAGGATATATGTCATTATGGATCACTTAACATTACCCTCTTATGTCTCAACTAACATCCTCTTTGTTAGAAATGTTATAGCTGACCTATATGACTTATGGTACAAGCAACTCATAGATTATTTTCTCTTCTCTATTACCCCTTCTGATCTCTCTAATAATGGGAGATGTACCTTCATAAAATGTTTTACTCATTACAATATACTAGGGGCACTTATCTACAAGCAAGGTTTTGATGGTCTTATCCTTAGATGCCTCACTAGTACCAAGACTCCTTTCGCTATTAATTAATTCCATGATAGGATTTGTGGTGGGCATTTTAATGGTCACATAGTTGCCAAGAATATCTTTTGACTTGGTTATTATTGGCCAACGCTCCATCAAGACTATGTTGATTATGTTCATTGTTGCATCTAATTTCAACAACACACTAACCTCCTTCACGTTCTCAATCATGTATTACAAGTTTCCAAAGACTTTTGGCCCTTCTCCCAATGGGACTTAGATCTAATCAGATAGATTAACCCTCATTCATCCCTCCATCATTGTTCTATCATTATTGCCACTGAATACTTCACCAAGTGGGTCAAGGCTATCCCTCTCATCTCCACTAAAGTTGACAAAATTATTGACTTCATCAACCATCACATCATTTGTCATTTTAGTTTCTCTCATAAAATTATAACAGATAACGACAAATCTTTCAAAAATAAGACTGTTTAAAGTCTTTGTGATATATTTGGAATCAAATTAAGCTTCTCATCACCATACTATCCACAAGTTAATGGATAGGTAGAAGATTCTAACAAAACATTGACCAAAATTATCATGAAGGTAGTTAATGATATTGGCAAGGATTGACACACACACATTCCTTTTACTTTATGGTCTTATTGTACTAGCATTCAAACCCCTATGGGTGCTACACCTTTTTTCTTGGTATTTTTCCTCTTGAAGTCTAGATTCCTTCTCTTCACATTTATCTACAATACATACTTACTAAAAATGAAGTTCACTAAGAAAGTTTGGCTCAACTTGAATTATTTTGGAAGCATCATATCATAGCCTTCAACCACCTCTAAATATATCAAGAGTGTATCAAATTCACTTATTAAAAAAACCTCAAAGAGAAAGATTTCATTGTAGGAGATCTCATATTAAAATAAAATAAACACGTGATGAACATGGAGAAAAGCAAATGGGGTAATTTTAATCCTAATTGGATTTGACCTTATATCATAACTCACAAGTATGGCTCAAAAACTTATCACTTATCTTCTCTTAAAGGAAGGCCAAAATCTAATCCTTTAAATGCCTTACACCTACAACCATTCTTTTGTTAAACAAGTGTCACTTCACCTTGTGTTTAACTTGAGCTCATCCCTTCCACATCCATATTACATTCATTTCCCTAAATCTTCACCCTTACCCCTATACACTTAATTAACTTATGCAGTGGTATGGTTTTTCCTTAAAAGTGAAAACTCCTAAGCCTCTGTAGTCTTGTCCATGACTAAAAGCATTAAAAAAAAGTGGATATGTGACAAAGTTATAAAGTCTTAGGTCATGCTTCTCAATGTAGACTACTCCCTTAAGGGATAGCTACGTAACTTCCCTTTGCTACTATCAATAGAATACTCCCTTGAATAATAGCTATTTAAAATTAAAAACCAATGCTTAGACTACTCCTTTTGAAGGATGGCTAAGCCAAGCTTTGTTCTCAAAAGGAAATACAAATAAAAAAGGCTTCTCACATAGATCAGCTTTATATGACCTTAACCCATACAAAATCCCATTCTAGGCTTCCCACATTGATTAGCTTACACACAAAAAAAAAGCTTTAAGTCATGGACTTGCCTATAGTAACTCTCAGGTCACCGACAAAAAAGGGCATATCATTCCCACTTTGTAGGTTATGCTACAAAACCATTTTCCCTCACTTTACCTTTTTATCCCTCATACTCTTTTAAGGGACTATGAAGCTCACTTAATATAAGGTAAACATGATGATTCTCTAATAAACATAATAGTTCAAAGATATAAGGCATGAAAGAGGCTCATTTTCCTGAGTCTATTTATGTTCTGATTATGGTCTTTACTAGTGCACGAGCATTCTACCTCTTTATTTTCCCATTCACGTCACATGTCGAGCTCTCTATTGAGATGAAGAAATAATGTCATGCCAACACTATCAAAGACTACTCAATTTATTATATTCATACACCATCATAGATATATAAAAAAATTTAAATAAACTAACATAACCAACTTATTCATTTTAAGCATACACCATCACAAAATATGAAAAAATGCTAAGATGAAACTAACCAACCAACTATGCATATACCATCACATATATGGAAAAGGCTAGTCTAACTCAACCAACATGATCAACATTAACATCTAAATTAACATGGCATAAAATAATCATCATCCATATCATCATCATCTATCGCAATACATACATCTCAAAATCATAATAAATGAACATCTCATATATATAAGATCAATACATATCCATAACTACAACATCATAATATCATCTCTCTCTCTCAAAATATACATCTCACATCTTCAGCTCATAGGCTAGTGTACATGTAACATATATAATCAAAAATGGAAAACTTTGACACTAAAGGTCCTTAAGGCTCTCCAATGGTCATGAGGAAGCAACGTAATCACCACTCTCATCCCATCTGTATCTACATGAGCTAGAAGTCATGGTATGTGATATAGACTTCTCATGCTCTCTAAATTTTGAATATCTCTAAATCTATGTGTTGGTTGAATATTTTGTCAATCAGTGTACTAATAAACAAAGTAGGTATGATCAGCCAAAGTAGGAAGATTAGTCATCCAAATGTGTAGTTTTACCACATCAGAAGGGGACTGATCTCTCCTCTCATCAAGGGGAGGTTCCCTGTAGGTATGCTATATATATAAATAGAAAATAATACTCAAGGGTAGGATAAACCATCCATCTCTCTTTCTTCAGATATGATGTGTACAAATCAAAGGAAAAACTCAATGGAAATAATAGACAACACTCCTCTTCTTTCAGAAGTACTATTTAGCAAACCACAAGAATACTCCTAGTAGTAACAACAAAAATGTAATAAAGGATGTAATAACCAGCAAATTGAGATGCAACACAAAGTCTCCCCCTGAATTGCTTAAGAGTAAGATACGAAGGACAATGAGGTCACAAAGTCATCCCAAAGTCCTTTACATAGAAATGGAAAGAAAACACACTAAAGGCAATTATGGGGGCACAAAGTCTCTCCACACTTGACTCTTGAGGACACCTTCTTGATTGCTGTCACTAATTCTACTTGTTGAATTAAAAGAACATAAAATATATTAAAGAAAAGACATAAGAATAGTTTCCTCAACAATAAAGATATTACAGCACAAAGTCTAAAAAACCATTTGCTTTTTTTATTCTAGTAATAAAATATGATGAGTAATTTGAGCTCAAAGTCTCAGTAATGCCTTACAATTTGGGTAGAGTTTCATTTTAATTGTCAAAAAAGAGATCCTTATTACAATAAAAGAAAGTCCCTTATATAGCCTTTTCAAGAAGGACTTGGGAACAATCAATACATCAATTTGTGTTGGAATCTATTAAGGAGACACGCTAGAACTTAGGGGCGCTTTACCCATTTGATTTTATCAATGCAAGGAAATAAGTCACGCTTATTGAAAGTTTACAACTTTCAATGTCCACCTGGCGATCTGATCTTATCTTCATCGTTCCTCCTTGTTTGGTTAATTGAATTGGGTCTTGGATTTAGTTTATTGTTCTTTTTCCTTCTCTACTTTCTATTGGTCTTGGCTTTGAAATTTGTGAATGTATTCTGATCTATATGTATGTATGTTTAAAGGATCAACAGCTAATTCGCTATGTTGAATTTGACATTTTTGGGTGCGTCATTCCTTTGTCTTCTTTTGGATTTTCTGTTTGGCACTTTTTTGGATTGAACTTGTCCTTTTGGGCCTTAAGAAATGACCCATTTTGAGTCGAGAAGAGCCTCACGCAAGGGTATCTACCTTTCGAGTAGTCTTTAAATGGAATTTAGGCTTCTTTGGGAAACTCTTTGAACTTTGGTGATGAACCAACTATTGAATCATTCCATTGAACCAAATGTTTGAACTATTCTATTGAACCAAGACTTTGAACCTTTTCATTGAACCAAGACGTTGAACCAAAGGATGAACCAGACATTGAACCTATTGTTGATGATTGTTGATGGAAATTTTTGCTTGAACCAAGGTGATGAACCAATTCTAAAAATGACCAATTGTTAGAAACTGATTCTTTTGATTGAACCCACCTGCAGAAGTCGTGAAGCCCATTGAAATTGAAGAAATGAGCCTATTTGTAGTCCATAGATTTTTGAAAATCTTGAAAAATGAGGAATTTGAATGCCCAAGACAAAATTTGGAAAGGAAAGAGATAATTTTGGTCCTGTAGGACCAAAATAATTCAAATGTTGTCCCAAAAATAGTTGATATTTTTGGGGAACAACAGCTGGCTCTAGTTGGGGAACTTTTGTCAATTATAAAAATAATTGAAAGGAGTAGAATCTAGAATCTCCAGTGTCTTCATGTGTACCATTGGGCTTCAGAGTCATACTACCTAGAAATGAAAGGCATCAAAAAATAAAAAATAAAACAAAATAGAATTAAAAAATACATATATACAGAGGCAATGATCTGATACTTCAAGAGTTAAAGTGTTTCAGATGCTGCCCATTGTGGGGCAAAGAAAAGAGTGTGCCATCTTGGTATTTTAATAGAAAGCTATTTTCACCCATGTGTTGATGAATTATGAATGGGCCTCTCCAAAGGGAGTCAAACTTTCCATGCATCCCCTTTGGTTCTCTTCTTTTGTCCCACAACAGGACTTGATCCCCAATCTGGAAATCACGATTTTTGGCCTTCTGATCAAAGAGTTTCTTTACTAGACTTTGATGAGCAGTAATTTTGTCCACCACCATGGTTCTCTATTCCTCTAGCTGAGTTAGGCACATGATTCTTTTGTGAAGAGAACTCTCATATGTCTGATCTTTAATGGCCTTTGCCAATTTCAAGGCTGGTAATTCCAAGGTGATTGGTATCTCAGCATTAATATCGTAAAGAAGTTGAAAAAGAGACATACCAATTGCCCTCTTTGGTGTGATCCTGTCTACCCACAGAGCATCAACCAATGATTTATGCCATGTCCTTTGATTATCATCTGCTAGCTTTTTGATAATAGTTACCAAATTCTTATTGCTGGACTTAGCTTGTCCATTCCCTTGTGGAAAATAATCAGAAGAATGAGAGAGTGTAATTCCATAATGAAAATAGAATTGCATAATATCTTGAGAGGTGAAAAAAGCTGCATTATCAGTAACAATTTTGAGTGGAACTCCAAACTTGGAAATGATATTTTCTTTGAGGAAGTTGCATACAACTTCTGAAGTAGCATGCTTAGTTGGAATTGATTCTACCCACTTGGTGAAATAATCAGTTGCTATATGGATATAATCATGTCCAACACTTGAAGATGGGTTTATTGTCCCAATAAAATCAAGTCCCTATTGCTAGAAAGGTTCCTCTATGATTACTGGCTTGAGAGGCAGGGTAGCCAATTTGGGTCTTCCAATAAATCGCTGACAGAGTTCACATTTTCTCACCCACTTATGTGCATCTTAGAAAAGAGTTGGCCAGTAATACCTGGCTCAAAAAATCTTGTGAGTAGTCACAAAAGAGATTGTGAAAATATTTCAAAAGCTGGGTTTGTTACTCCTTGTCTACACAGTGAAGGAATACTCCATCTATGCTTCTCTTGTATAGGCCGTTAACCTAAAGGATAAAATTAGTAGCTTTCAACTTGATAGTACTTATTTCTTTGTAAGACAAATGAGTAAGACATTCATCATAAGTTAGAAAATATGCAATACTTGAGTACTATTCATTGGTAGTGGAGACAAAAAGGACTGTTGGAGTATTTTCCACTTCAGCTTCTTCATGCTATGTATCTTTTGGCTTATTGTCAGCCATCAATTGGCATAGGCCTTTACCTCTGACCAGCTTTGTTATCTTGATATCTAGATCAAATTCTTGGATCTTTGCAAATCCAATTACCTCTCTTTGTGCCAAACTCCTGCTAAGTTAATATAGACTTGGCTGTAGTGTCAGGAACTAAGGCAGTAGTATGTGAATTCAAAATATATAAGCGGAAATGTTTGACTACTTTTACCAATGCATAGGCATGCTTCTCTATATTTGAATACTTCATTTCATGGGTTTTGAGAGGGAAACTCATGAAAGAGATGGGGGATTCCATACCTTCTTTGTCCTATTGAACAAGAATCACTGAAAGAGTATGCTCAGATGCATAGTTGTATATGATGAAATCTTTGTGGTAATCTAGACAAACCAAGGTAGGGGCATGAACAATGGTAGTCTTGATATCTTGAAACACTGATTTGCCTTCTTCAGTCCAGCTGAAGATAGTCTTCCCTTTCATCATGTTCACAATATGTCTAGTCTTCTCAGCAAATTTGGGGATGAATCTCTGTAAGAAATTCACTTTTCCAAAGAAAAAATGAACATCATTCTTATTTATAGGCAAATTAAGCTCTTGAATAGACTTGACTCTGTCTGAGTCAATCTTTATGCCTTCTTTGGACACAATGTGTCCAAGGAGTTTCCCCTCTATTACTCTAAAAATAGACTTTTTAAGATTTAAGGAAATACCATTCTAGTGGTAGCACTCCAGCACTTATTTTAGGTGGCGTACATGATCAGATCAATGCTTTAAAAAAATTATCAAATCGTCAAGGTATACCACTATGAATTTACCAATCTCATCTTTAAAAGCTAGATTCATAGCTCTCTAAAAAGTAGCACCAACATTTATTAGACTAAAAAGCATTCTCTTATATGCAAATGTACCCCAAGGCATGGTGGATGTAGTCTTGTGTTGGTCTGTTTCACCAACTTCAACTTGATTATAACCTGAGAAACCATCCAACATTGATAACATCTTTGCACCTATCACTATTTGAAGTACTTGATCCATAATTGGCAAAGGATAATTCTCTTTTAAAGATACTTGATTTAGATTTTTGAAATCTACACAAATGCAAATTTCACCATTCTTCTTCCTTATAGGCACTATGTTTACAATCCATGTAGAATGACAGATTGGGAAGATGATTCTAGCATTTAACATCTTTTATATCTCAGATAGAATAGTACCTGACATTTTTGGATTATACTATCTCAATTTTTGCTTGTATGGCATTGAGTCAGCCTTGAGAGGAATGTTATGGCAGATTTCATCTGGTCTGAGAGACTTCAAGTCTTCATAAGAATATGCTAAAACATCCATGTACTGACAGAGTAAAGAGGTGAACTTGAATCTTTCTTCAGGGGTACAACACTTACCAATATTGATCATCTTAGGATTTTCTTCAGTAGACAGATTCACTTGATTGAATCCCTGAGAGAAACTCGAGTCTATTTGTTGTTGTCTAATGAATCTATCATGTTTTTTCAAACAGAATTTCAAGAGAAACCAAGTTTTTGGGATTTTTTTCTCCTTTCAGCTGTAATAATTCTTCATTTATATCTGAGCTAAATTCAGACACAGATTCATTCTTCTGAGGTTCGCTGCCTTTAAAACATAGCTATTCAAAATTATCTTTTCATTCTAAGAAGGCAATGATTTGATGATCATCATTGAAAACTTGCCAATGATCAGCATTGTTAGGAACACTTGGTCTATAAACCAGCTCAATGGTATACCTATTTTCTTTGAAATTTGAATGAGGAATTAAGAGAGTTATTGAAACAACAAGTGCATCAACTCTGTCATTAGACTCTCTAGGTATGGCAGAAATGTTGAAAGCATCAAAACTTTCTATTTGGTCCCAAACCGAGTTATGATAGTGGCGTAATATTTCATTCTTAGTTTGGTATAAATTCCTCACTTGACAAACTACTAATTCAGCATCCCCTTTGGCATGAAGAAACTTAATGCCTTTTTCTCAATAAGCCTTCATGCCCAGCAACAAAGATTCATAATCAGCTATATTGTTAGTATTGCTAAACTATAATTTGTAAGATGAAGGGAACATATCTCCTTGAGGAGATATCAAAACAATTCCAGCCCTTGAATCGATAGAAGAACAACTGCCATCAAATTCCAAAGTCTATATTTCATCTGATAATGACTTTTCTTTAGACTTTCCTTCATCAAAAATGGAGAATCCTCCTTCGTCTGTACTATAGCTTACCAATTTTTCTGTTGTTCTTGTTGAATTGATTTTTGAGTTGATACTTTTAGGTGTTTCATGCACTTCATTTATAGACAAAAAATAATTACCCATACCTGTGGATTCAAAAAGAATTTGAGCTTCAGGGGCTAATGTCTAAGTGACCAAAAATTTTGCTTCCTTTTCAGGGAGTAGTCTCTTCATCACGCCTTGGATAGGGATCCTTGCTTCAGATAGATCCATGTTTAATTCACCTCTTATGTCCTTGCAGAAATTTCATCCAAGCAAAATGCCATAAGATGCTAGGACGTCAACCACCAAGACAGTCATCTTGATTCTCTTGGTTGGGAAGGTTGTAAATGCAAATTGAGCATCTTTGATTTGTCCCAGCAATGGTACTTGCTTATTCTCTATAGAGAAACATCTCCCAAATGTCTTGGTCAGTGTGAGACCAAGGGATTTAGCCACTTTAGTAGGCATGACATTGTTTGAAGCTCCAGAATCAATGATGTAATTATTCAGCTTATATCCATTTATTAGCAATGTGACATAAAAAGGTTCAGTCCTACCAGGAGCAACAGAGGGAGTGGTGACAAGGTTGTTTCTGGTGAATGCATTTTTGGCAGCATCATGTGTCACCTTAGGGATTGTTTGTTTAATAGGTATGTTTTGATTTTTAACACATTGAACCAGTCTATCTAACTACTTGGGATGGGACTGTAGAAATTCAAATTTAGACATTTGAATTTTGGTTCTCTTTATATGGCCAATGATATCAAATGCCTGGAATGAACTAGGAGTAGAGGATGGGAGTTCATCCTTTTGATTTTTTAAAGATGGAGAATTGGACTATGAAATGGAAGTAGAAGGCATAGGGGCATTTGGGGTACTTACCTTTCTTGAAACCACTGGGTCCTTTGGCTAAAAAGGAAGAGTGGATCCCCACTTAGAAATTGAAACTACTGATTGAGGTTGCTCCTCTATTTTCTCTTTATCATCTTGTTGAGCTAATTGATTTTTAGACTGGGTGAATACAACATATGACCCCTCAACTATATGGCCTTCACATCTGGGTTCATCCTGATAGTTTAGGAAGCCAATATGGGAGTCACCAGCTAATTCTTCTTCTTTCTTAGTGAAGAAATTAGCATCATCTTTGGGATTTAACTCAGACGGGAATGAAAAATTCACTTTAGCTTCAAGATATCCAATTGTCAAGTTGTTTGGAGGCACTTCAAGGGTGAGATTCCTCTGTGGAGGAGGAAGGCAATTTTGCTGTCCCTGATTCCTAGCAACATTGCCTTAATACGCCTAATTTTGGAAATTACTCATGGGCATATTTCTGTATGTAAGAGCAAATGACATCCCTTGTGCCACTTGTTTTCTTAGAGCTAGCATTTCATTTGCTAGCTTTTGTACCATTGGGTCAGTAGTGACTGCAAGGGAGTACTCAGAAGATGAAGAGGATTTACCTTTATTAGGGTCTCTCCTTATCTTTTATGCCAAGATAAGGTCATCTTCTACCTTAGTAGCCAAGTCTTGAGTAGCGACAAGGTCTACGTGTCTGGCCTATCTCAGTAAGAAACTCACTTCAAGAAATTGTGAGTTGATGAAGAAGCATTTGAGGTTCTAAGGTGTTGGCTGGGTGGCCAAGGGAATCTTGTGCCTCAACTTGTCAAACCTAGCAATAAAATCCCTCACAAGCTCATGAGGCTCTTTCTTCATCTGAGTGAGATAAGCTAGCAAGGCATGCACATCTTTTGTAGGCTTGAACCTGGCTTTAAATTTGTCTTTCAAAGTATCCCAATTAGTCACTGACCTAGCCTATAGGTGTTAAAACCAGTCAGTAGCAGTGCCTTGTAATGTCTCCATGAATAACATAACTGCTATATCTTCAAATTCCACCCCTATTACCCCATAGGCTATGCTGAAAGCTGTAATGTGTTCATCAAGATGAACCTTTCCATCACTGAATAATTTAGGGAAATTCTTCCTTAAACTACGTGGAAGTTCATGCAGAGGTGGAGTCAAATTTAGGGGACCAAAAGAATTACCCCAGGGTCCTTGAGCCATGATTTTATTATGCAAAAGTGGAATCACTAATCTAGGTGGAGTGTGGGTAGGCAAGGCTCAACCAACAGTTCGTCCAAGGTGAGATTATGGAGGAAACAACTCAAAATTATTCTGTTGCACCAACTCAAAAGTAGGGTCTATAACACCTTGGGATTTTTGGCTTTTGGTATATCATGGAGTTGCCAAATTGCAGAACAAAAATTGGAAAAGAGCAGGATCTACTTCAGCTTGAAGTTTGAGAATTCAAACTGTGCACTCTTTCCCTAGCAAAGTCTCTAAAAATTGTTGGTTGAATATTTTGTCGATCAGCATACTGATAAACAAAATAGGTTTGATCAGCCAAAGTAGGAAGATTAGTCATCCAAATGTATAGTTTTACCACATCAAAAGGGGACTGATCTCTCCTCTCATCAAGGGGAAGTTCCCTGTAGGTATGCTATATATATAAATAGAAAATAATACTTAAGGGTAGGATAAACCATCCATCTCTCTTTCTTCAGAGATGATGCATACAAATCAAAGGAAAAACTCAATGGAAATAACAGACATCACTTCTCTTCTTTTAGAAGTACTATTTAGCAAACCACTAGAATACTCTTGGTAGTAACAACAAAAATTTAACAAAGGATGTAATAACCAACAAATTGAGTGCAACACAAAGTCTCCCCCTGAACTGCTTAAGAGTAAGATACGAAGGATAATGAGGGCACAAAGTCATCCCAAAGTCCTTTACATAGAAATGGAAAGAAAACACACTAAAGGCAATTATGGAGGCACAAAGTCTCTCCACACTTGACTCTTCAGGACACCTTCTTGATTGATGTCACTAATTTTGCTTGTTGAATTAAAAGAATAGAAAATATATTGAATAAAAAGACATAAGAACAATTTCCTCAACAATAAAGATATTACAGCACAAAGTTTGAAAAACTATTTGCTTTTTTTATTCCAGTAATAAAATATGATCAGAAATATGAGCTCAAAGTCTCAGTAATGCCTTACAATTTGGGGAGAGTTTCATTCTAATTATCAAAAAAGAGATCCTTATTACAATATAAGAAAGTCCCTTATATGGCCTCTTCAAGAAGGACTTGGGAACAATCAATACATCAATTTGCATTGGAATCTGTTAAGGAGACACACTGGAACTTAAGGGCACTTTACCCATTTGATTTTATCAATGTAAGGAAATAAGTTGTGCTTATTGAAAGTTTACAACTTTCAATGTCCACCTGGCGATCTAATCTTATCTTCATCATTCCTCCTTGTCTGGTTAATTGAATCGGGTCTTGGATTTAGTTTACTATTCTTGTTCCTTCTTCGCTTTCTATTGGTCTTGGCTTTGAAATCTATGAATTTATTCTAATCTGTATGTCTGTATGTTTAAAGGATCAATGAATAATTCACTGTGTTGAATTTGACATTTTCAGGTGCGTCATTCCTTTGTCTTCTTTCATCTTTTCTATTTGGCACTTTTTTGGATTGAACTTGTCCTTTTGGGCCTTAAGAAATGACCCATTTTGAATCAAGAAGAGCCTCCCACAAGGGTGTCTACCTTTCAGGTAGTATTTGAATGGCCTTTAGGCTTCTTTTGGAAACTCTTTAAACTTTGGCAATGAACCAACTATTGAATCATTCCATTAAACTAAATGTTTGAACTATTTTATTAAACCAAGACTTTGAACCTTTTCGTTGAACCAAGACATTGAACCAAAGGATGAACCAAATGTTGAACCTCCTGCTGATGCTTGTCGATGGAAATTTCTACTTGAACCAAGGTGATGAACCAATTCCAAAAATGACCAATTATTAGAAACCTATTCTTTTGATTGAACCCACCTGCAAAAGTCGTGAAGCCCATTGAACTTGAAGAAATGAGCCTGTTTGCAGTCTGTAGATTTTTGAAAATCTTGAAAAATGAGGAATTTGAATGCCCAAGACAAAATTTGGAAAGGAAAGAGATAATTTTGGTTTGTAAGACCAAAATAATTCAAATGTTGTCCCAAAAATAGCTGATATTTTTGGGGAACAACACTATGAAAAATCTCTAATCGCCCTCTCATAGTACGAAATCTCATCCAAGGTAATCATATATCTCATCAGAGATATAGTATGTGGAGGTCCCATAACACCTAATGATGGCCTAACCTTTACTGGTCCCTATGGTGGTGAAAGAAGAGGAGCAGCTTGACCTACTGCTCTTAGATTATTCCTCTCTACTATCATTATAGTCACCTAACCCTATAAGACTACAAAATGGCCCTGTAGTGCTAAAAGCTGGCCTTATATTACCCTAACCTAACCTTGCAACATCACCACCTATCCCTATAAGGCTAATAACTATGCCTTGGTTATATCTCTAGCCTATATTACTACATCTTAATCCTGTACTGCTACATCCCTCTCTCTCACCAACCCTTAAAAATATGGTGGTGGCCTCCTGACCTCCACCATGAGATGTAAACCTAATCACTAAGCTGCATACACCACTATGCACCCTGGATCTCCAAAACCTAGCCCTATTGGTAGATCCTCAAAATTTGGCCCTTCTGTCTCCTAGGGTAATAATGGGGGTGCCTCTATGTCATCCCTCCTATATCAAGGGAAGGTAGGCAGAATATCCTAACTAGACCAAACTACATCCTGACTTATGTCATGGGTACCATCTCCAACTCACTAGCTCATCTCCCCCTGAACCATAGTAAACTCTACAAACCAACAAGTTGTTGTGCCTATCCTCTAAAAATTAGGTATGTTAGGTAGGGTCTCCATAAAATATCTATAGGGATCAAACCCTTAATCATGTACCTATAATAGGTAATGTTCTATACCATGTCATCCACTCAAGTCTGTGTCATGCCCTCTCTCCATCATATAAAACCAACCCTAAAGCCAACTAGGATCATGGTAGGTAACCCCAATGGTCATGTCACCATGATGTGCTTGTATGCCCAATAGTGTAGTAGATGGATGACACACAAAATGTATTACCATCATAACCTCAAACCCCATAACTCTCTATATAATTATGTTAAAAATACTAGACCTCAGGCAAAAATAGTCCATTTCTCAACCATCTATGTAAGCACACCTATCAATGCAATCAAAAATCTACCACCATCTACATCTAGTAATGCATACACGATGATTTTGATCATCATCAGGATAATCAATCGATGTTGCTCCTCATCTACCATGTATAATGGCTCATCACAAAACTCATTGAATGGTAGATCACCTCACTAACATGCTCTCCATATAATGCAATCATGTGTATATCTTTCTCCTCTCTTGAGCATGTGAAGAGCTCCTCACTTTGGAGTGGTAGCCATAAAATCCTATAAACATCCTCCAGAGTCATTATCAACTCTTTGGTCGATAGATGGAAGGTATTGGTGGTGTGATCCCACCTCTCAATCAATGTTATCATAAGGGACACATCATAGGTGACTCAAAAATACCATCATACTCATCCTAACCCCATGAATACCATGTGCTCCCACTTATCAGGTGTGACATCCCTCCTCATACATTTCAAAATCCTCAATAGACAATCTTATAATGTTATCTCCATCCTTGCTTACATCCATAAACACACAACTCAATTCATGTACTTTATAATATATTATATCATCATTTTTTCCCTTCTCTTTAAGATAATTACATTGGTCTAAGGCTCTAAATAGGGCTATTAGGCAGCACTCAGTCAACACAGGGTCTTCTAAGGTTAGCTCGGCCATATACCCACCTAACTAATTACCTTACTCTTTTTTCTCTACCCTAGGCTTCACTGCCTCTCTCTCTCTCTACCTTAGGCTTTACTACCTCTTCTCTCTTTCCACCTGAGGCCTACCCACCTATCATGTCTCATGGCCTATATCCCTGACTCTTGACACTATGCCTTATTTTTTAAGCCCTAAACTTCTTGACCTATCTCAACCTACCTTTTTACCCATTTCCCCTAACACACCTTTTTTTCATACTTTAGATTTTTTCCTAGGCTCTAAGATAAATACATTGTCCTAAGGACCTAAACTGAGCTATGTAGGTAGCACTCAGTTGACACAGGGTTTTTTGAGGCTAGCTCAGCCATTAGGCTAGTTGACTACTTCCACTAAGGATCCAAATTGACCCTTTCTCCTATTTTTATAGTTATTCATAGTCACCAAAATCAGCATTAATGCTAACATCGATGATTTATAGGCCTACGTGTTGGTTGACATCGATAGATACCTACCGACCTCGATGTTATATCAATAGACCTCACTAATGTCGATGATTGGTTCAGCCCTAGGGCCAAATGACCCAAACCCAAGATTACCAAATTAACCTAAAAACCTACCCAAAAAAAACCTCCCAACTTATCCTGAAACTACCCTACCCTATTTTCTACCCCTCTATTAACATTTTCTATACCCCTACCTCTAAATTAGCCTAAAAACTACAAATACCCAAATCCATTTTCACAATAACTAGCAAATACTCTTACCTCATCTCTCTGTCTCCTCCTAGCTAGCATAGCTGGCTCTTGTGGTGGTGCACCTCCCATTGGGTCCCCTCCTTGATCTACCATCTCACTTTCTCTACAAGCTATATTTTTTCTCTCTAATCACAAAGTTGCAAATGAGTTTGGTCAACCTCCAAACCCCCTTTTTTTGGGTTTGGTTGGCCACCGACATCAGCATTCTTGACCTAATCTACTGATGTCAGTGTTTATGCCTACCAACATTGGCAACATTAACCTAATGTGCTAATGTCTATACTATTTATTACCAATATTGGTAATGTCATCGATGTCAGCACCATTATCTCCATTGTTTTCCCCAAAAAATCAACCCTAACTTTTTAGACTTTACCCATACACTGGGGTAACTAGAGATCATATATATCTCCCCAACCATGATGAATTCCATTAGAGATCACTTAAATATTTACCCATGATGACTTTGCCTGGAGATCATGAATATCTCCTTGCTCATTGACCCTTTTACACCAACCTTTTATTGCTTGTCTTGACCACTTATGTTATTCCACTATAGTTGGCTATTATGCACACACATATATATTAGGTGTTTTAGATGGCAACTAAGCTTGTCTTATCAATTTCAACCCTTTTGTGTTTCCCAGGGGCACTTTCTACACCAGATACCTAGGACACATTGACCATTGGAGCTACAACTTTGATATTTTTGAGCTATCAGCTATCACTTACAAGCTATGCTTTGGTTACTTTTATCTGAGTCCTCCTTAACCTTGCCTATTAATTACTTTTTCAGTTATAGCTTGTATTATTATACACATATGAAGTGATACTCAATTCTTCACCACTCACCCAATTACCTTTTTATCAAATTGGTACTTGATTCTGGTTTCTCCTCTGTCAATTCCCATTTTGAGGTGGGATACCTCATCCAATACTTGGAGCATCTAACTCCTATTTTTGTCTTGAAAACTTGTCGATACAAATTATAAGACAAAAAGGGGCAAATGTAGACACCAAAATTATGTCACACACACATGTGTAACTCCTTGTGTCGAAACCCCTTTTAGCCCATTTTTCAATAATAGCAATTAACCTCCCTAACCCATGCTTTTACCCCTCACACATTTAATTAATTTAAAATACTTAATTAAGTTAATTAAAAACCTCTTTTTCCACCTTACTTGGCCACCTCACCCTATGACTAATTCTTACCTGATGAGTCATATTAAGACCTGGTCCCCTCATCCTAACTATCCAAGACTTATTCTCACTTTTAAACTAAATTCCTAATCAACTACCTCCTTCTTAACCTCTTATTTTTACCATTTTGTAATGGATTTCACACTTGGCATTAAGAGAAATAAAAAATAGGCCAAAAATAGTAAGATTTACCTATTTTAGGGCCATCAATGTCGGTCAACCCACAGTTGACATCGATGGGATCATTGATGTTGACGATATAAGCCAAACTCCAACCTAAAGTTTAGGTTAGTAGAAATCAATAAAATTTATTCTTACTTACATTCAAGCTCTTAGCATTCAATGTTTAACATCCTAGCTTATTGTCATCTTACGTAAGTTAATCATGATCAAGAACTGAGCTCTTGAGGACTAATAACACCTGCTTATTCTCTATGTTCAGGCATTCAGGTTTAAACTACCTGATAGGGACCATTAATTTGGCACTTATCATTTAGTGACCACTATAGCTAAGTACATCACTTATTTTTTAGGTCTTATAAACATTTATTTTGATATCAC
Organism: Torreya grandis; assembly: GCA_037957365.1. Classification (NCBI taxonomy): domain Eukaryota; kingdom Viridiplantae; phylum Streptophyta; class Pinopsida; order Cupressales; family Taxaceae; genus Torreya; species Torreya grandis. Next base: position 1,786,576 of record JARHVA010000441.1, read on the forward strand.
TTTATATCTACAGTGCATTAATTTATACACTCCTAATTGAACCCCTATGAGGGATTTACAAAGCTTCCTCACTTATTTTCCCTTAACTTGACACACCAAATCCTCTAACTAGATATACCTGAGCCATACTCTCTTTCTCGTAACTCTCCCCAGCCTCCCAGACCTGATCAAAACCATTTCTTAGACCCAAAAAAACCTTATGCAAGGTCTTAGACAATTATTGCCCCTATCGAGCTCAATAGCCTAACTGACATCGATCACCTTCACCACCAACCTCAGTAGTATAATCGATATTGGTCACTCCCCTACCGACATCAACAATTATGGATTCCTTAAGTTTTCCAAAACCTACCCAAACAACTTCTAAAATACAAACAAAATACACCACCTACACCCTATTACTCTCTGTTGTAATTAAGTTATGAATAATAATAATATTATCTCTCTTTCACTCTCTCTTTACCTCTCTTTTAGTTATTTATTAATCTTTTATCTCTCAAAATTGGACTTTCATCTCTAAGGAAGTTTCACACTTCCTAGAACAAGCATGTAGCTTGGCAGCCCACTCATTTAACTACTAACAAACATCTTATGGTAGTGATTTCTTACTTGCAGGAAGTCCTCCCCAGCCAAAGAGGAGTACTCACAATGTCTAGATACAATGTGCAAGCCAATCTGGGTTCATTCTAATCATTTATTCCATCATTCTTTTCAATTTTCCTTTAGACTTGAAATAGACAAAATTTAACAAAATAAGAATCTTCATGAATATCAACATCTAGGTCAGCCATAAAATTTTTCTTAACCCTTAAGACTTATATCATGTTAATGCATAGCTCAATACCATCCTCATAGGTCATCCATATTATTCATGGGTCACACTTAAACAATTACACCTTTCAATTAGGCCTTAGTAGCCCTTATAGGTCTCATAGAGACCCATTACCCATTTAGCACTTTATCTATCAAATTAAGAACAAACTAATACTTTCAAATGTATGGATAAACTCAACATAACACTTATGACATCTTCAGGTGATTACTCCCACCAAAACACTCTTTTTCTAAAGCACAAATTTCTTAAATAATATTTTGTACACAAAAACACATGAATGAATATTCATATTTCAACTACAATAAATTCATCTATACATATATTCAAACCTCCAAATTTTTTTTTTGGATAGCCCTTGAAATTATCTAAAACATTACCTTTAACACCATTATTAAATTTTGCATATATCAAAAGTTATAACTCAAATAATATATATTAGTTTTTCTTTTGTTAATTTGAATATTCAAATTCCAATAGTCACTGTGTATATACAAAACATCTAACACTTCTCATCATCGCATGCTCCCTAAAAGCTAGATCAATTTCACTTTATCAATCTCCTTATGAGATTCCTCCCTTTAACTCTTTAATTTTTGACAATTTATCTTTGACACATGCATCCATGATTAAGACACTTGACACCCTCACATGCCTTCTAAGGACCTTGCTCCATTCAATTAACACGTTTGTGCCACTTTGCAATCCTGCATGTAATCATTGGATATTTGAATTTGAACTACATCATTGATATGTATCTATGTGATTTAATTTTCACCATTATATTTTCATCTAGATTAGACACTCACCATTGGATCTTTATCTGTCAAATTAGACGCTCACCATTAGATCTCCTCTTGTAAATTTGGCTAAGTATAGAAACTAAGTGAACTCTATTTGAGAGGCCAACCTTTAACTATTATAACTTTTGACATAATCAATATCCATACTTGATACTTGGACCATATTATCTCCTCATATAGAGTAATCCATCTATATATCAAACTGCTCCTAAAACCTTCACATGTGTGAAATATGATGTCATCAACCTACTTACTCAACTTTATCTGCAAAGATGACTACTTGAACCTAGACCTTTATATGATTATTATAATTATTTCCATTCATTTCCATAAGCATTCTAAGCACTCATTTAACATTATATGGTCTCTACAACATGTCCACACTACAATAACATCCATCAATTGCCTCACTAAGTCAAACACTGAAGAAACATGTAAGAACACTAAAACATAATTAAGCACACTTTGTCATTGTAATTTTAGAATACATGACACCTCATCAACATTCTTAGACACCTTAAAGACATCATTGATAACTCTTCAACAATCTCCTCCTTTATCATTGATGTCAACACCAATACAAAGCTTATGCTCATACTCTATCTCTCTCTTCAATCACTTTCTCCTCCTTTGACACAATTGTAAAGTGGGCTCATCTTCTGATCTTGAGGACTTGGAAAGACTTCAATGACCAATAATAAGAAAGGAACACCTCTTAGAGATGATAAATACTCCCCCTAACATTGTGAATACCTCTTCTTACCTTGAGTTTCTCAAACATTCTCCATGACTACACTCTTCATTGATCATACAAAATATTTAAGATCAACATAAACTACTTAGACTTACCTTAAAAACATTAAGAGGGACTCCACCTTACATTATGCACATATATTCAAACCTCTCAAACTATCATAGTTCGTTCCCCCTAACTTCATGCTCTATCTAAAAAGTCATCTTCAAAAGGTCTTCTTAACCAATCCTATTTTGACCCCTGGAAACCTCCATACTCTTCCATCCTTGATTAAACACTTGAATATATTTATTTCTTGCCTATATATCTCACACACATATTTTCATTCTTCACCACTTTGACCAATTAGACCATCTTCAAAGATTTGACCAAAACATTGACTTTAAGATCATTATCCCTGAATATATCTTCTAAATCATTCCATCATAACACTTTGGTGCAGATTCATAAAACTCATTTCTCCCCCTTAGCCAAGCACATTTTAAAAAGATCTTTCTTATCCTGCAACATCAACCAAATCTCAACTAGCATCCACCATACTTGTTATTACTATCAAGTGACTATTTGAAGCCTAGATAGAGACACCCTAACCCATAATGTCCTAAAACAATGTGAAACTAGGAGTTTCCCATTACTCCTCATATTCTTTCTCCTCTTTGGTCATTTGAAACTGACAATTCTTATTTTTCTTAGACTTAAAATAAGTAACTTGCTCATCTACTACAATATTATCCTTTTCTTTTAAGAATGAATTGAAAATAAATGGAGACAACAAATATTCATGACATACCTCATCATTAGATATTGGCAACTGATGTTATTTACATGAAACTTGTTTAACAATAGCATGATATTCACTTAGATCTATACACACCTTGGGACTAGCCTCAAATAGCATATTTGTCTTCTCCTTGATCTTGTTCTCTTCATTCACAACATGACCAAATAATGAGAGATCTTAGCATTCTTAAACCTTTATATCATTCTCCACCATATTAAATATACCACTTGGACCTATAAACTCATCATGAATCACACAGTCTACTTTTGGTTTCCATTATTTAACTATCCTTCTTCCTTGCACTCTATGAGTCTAATTAAACTTGTTTTGACTTGATAACCTTTACTTACAGAACCTAGCAATGTGACCAATCTTCTCACAGTTGTAACAAACCACTCTTTTTGAAGTAAACTCAACTTGCCTTACTTTATTTATACAATGTTTCAAAAAGTGTCCCACATCATGACAATTGAAGAATTCAACCTTACTTACACCACTTTAATAGTTTCATTCATTCTTATCAAGTCTTCTATATTCTCTATCCCCATAACCAAACTAATTGCAAGTGTAACAATAACCATTGAATTTGGCATACCTCATGGAATTTGGTTGTTTGATCTTATTTGTATTCATTCTGTTAGCATTTTCATTCCATGATTGATTATTGACCCTCAAGATCTGATTTTCTATGTTCATATTAATTTTCACCTTGTCTTGAGTTACATTCTTTTATTCTTTTTTTTAACCAAGTCCACTTCTATCACTAACATGCTTTTGACTATTTATAAAGTTGTCTAGATCACTTTAACTCTTTACAAACATCACAAATTAATTCATATTACGAGATGCATTTTGTAACTCATATTTAAATGACTCATTTTCAATCACATATCTTGAATACTCATCTTCTTTAGCTTTTAGGCTTGTAGACAAGATTTCCAATTGACAACTGAGATGCTTGACTATATCTTCATGCTCCTTGGTATCTTCATTCATTTTTTCCTCAAATATGTTGAATTAATCTTCATATTCCTTGATTTGAGACTTCATCTTCTTGTTAATCTTCTTCTCAATCTTCAATTCTTCATGAGTATTCCTCAATTCAGTCTCACAGTCCTCCTTGTCTTTTTCATTATCTATATCACTCCAAGTAGCCTCTTTTTTATATGAGAAACTTCCTTCCTCATCCATGTAGAGGACTTCATCTTCACTATCAAACTCAAAATAATTGTCTTCACTCTCATCTGATGAGCTAAAATCTTTATTCATGTAGATACTCTTCTTGTTCTTGAAGGACTTCTTCTTGTTGTCAAAATTTTTGAATCTTTTCTTTCTCTTATCAGACCTATATGTCTTCTTGCCATTATCTTGGATTTCACAATGCTCTTCATCATTATTATTCTTATTCTTATGAAGGCACTTTTTATAAAAATGTCCTAATTATCCATAATTGAAACATTTGAAGGGTAGCTTACCCTTATACTTCCCTAAGCCTATTTTCAATTTACTTGTAAACAAAGCTATTAGTTCATCATCAGATATCTCATCATACTTGACTTCCTTACCTTGAGTTATTTTTTATTTGAATTAATTTTTATCTTGAATGATGCTTCCTCCTTTGGTATTTTGTCATCATTGACTCTCATCTCATAGGTAGTAAGGATGTCGTGCAATTCATCCATCTTCATCTGAGTAAGATCATGAATTTATTCTACAATAGACACTTTAGAATAAAAATTGAGGGAGAGATACCTTAATAACTTTTGTACTATAATAGCTTCTTCAAGCATCTCTCCAAGACCTCTAATAATGTTCATAATCTCATTAACTCTCTATAAAAAGGATGACACAAAATCTTCTTCCTTCATCTTGAGACTCTCAAATTTTCTTCAGTGAGTCTGCAACTTTACCAACTTGACCTTTGAATTCCCTTCATAAATGATATGCAATTTGTCCCATATCTCTTTAGTAGATTTATAATGAATTACCTTGGTGTACTCAATCTATAAAATACCATAGGTGATGGCATTTATTGCTTTATAATTGATCTCACATAGCTTCTTATCAACTATGTAGACACCTAAAATTGGCCACTAATAACCTCCAATCAGGCTTCTTGACCAATTTCCACCCAAAATGCACAATTTAGCCTAAAAACACTAAAACACACTAATGATTTGAAACTGTCATATTAAAGTGCTGATTTTGGCTAGGGTATCCTAAATAGGGTAATGCAATTTATGTGCCAGCTAAGTTTGATCAGATAATTTTGAGTCAAAATGCCAATTTTGCACCTAGCTACTTCGGATTGCACTTTCCTATCAAATATTTTGCACAAGAGGCATGCCTTTGTTATTTCTTGTTGGTAAAATTATAAATGGGAATATAGATCCAATGCATTTGAAATTTCCTTCCAATTTCAATCCAGTCAAATTTTGGACCAATAACAAGGCATTCTGATCAATTTGAGTAGATTGTCCATAAAGTGCTTAAGCATGCTTAAGAGTTAATTAACCTAAATCAGAGCATAATAAAAAATTCCATGGAAACTTGTTTAATACTTACTTTTAAAAATGAATATTGAATATATACATCATCAGGTGACCTTATTTCTTGAGAAGACATCCCTAGGCCATAAATGCCACAAATATTAGGATTCTTGCCTTCTATGCCTCATCAATGCCTTCCATGGTGCCCTCCATGCCTCTTAATTTCCCCTTATTCCAATGTCATGATGAGGATAATTATAAACTTAATTTCATAAATTGAATTAATCCTCAACCACACATCTCAATCTTAAGATGGATTATTCAGGTTGATTCTAGACATTCTCAAAAATCTATAAATAGAGAGGCCATGAACATCATTTTAAAGTCTTGATTATGAAAATTTATAATGATCAAATGGTTATAAAATCTTCAAAAAATTAGTGTTACCATGCCAAATTGATTCCAAGCCAAGCCAAGCCACAAGACAAAGGTGCTAAAGAGAGATGGAGGTAGTCAAGCTTCCATTACCAAGGACTTCATGAGCACAAGCCGAGCAAGCCACTACTACAAAGGCATTTAGAGCATCCAAGGAAGGTGAAGGAATTATTATGTTTTATTCCTTACTTTTTAGTTGTGTTTGTCATTGTTTTTGTTAACTAAGCTCTCCCTAGTGCCTAGGCCTAGAGATGTTAAGCTCTTAGTGTGTTTCTTTCATTTTGTTTTTATTTTGGAACTAACACCATACTAACCATCCTCTCTTGATTCAAATTCTTAGATCAAATTATGGCATGCCCAGTGGGAATAGACATATCTCACACCTGAAGAAGATCATTTGCAACTCTAAAATATTTATTTAGACCTTTAAAACTCTTATAAATTTATTTTCTAACTTTATTTTGCCATTTTTGTTTGCCACAATTTTACATAGTAATCGACATCGGTAGGTAAGACTAACATCGATTACATGGCTTAATCAATATCGATTAGTAAAACCAACATCAATTATATTTCAGTTAGCTAAGGTAATCATCGTCGGTTGTGTATAACCAATGTCAGTCACTATGTTTTTCCAAAAACACAGACCTGAGAGCTTTTTTTCCAAAATTTATTGTTTCAAACTAAAAAGAGCTTCAAAGATAAAGGATATGCCAACATTTTTTCTGTAGGACCAAGCTTGATATTTTTTCTACAGGACCAAGCTTGATATAGGGAAACCTTGAAATCAAAAGCACTATTACTATTATAAGTAGCCTATTCTAAGGCTTAGAAATAAAGTCATCTAAAGCACTCCCCAAAAACTCATCAAAGTTTTGGTGACCTTGATAACGACCCTAAAGTCTTTCTATTTCATGATTTATTTATTTTTTATGCAAACTTGGCTTACAAGGGGGAATTCATCACCTCTCATAAGTTCTTTAAGGAAGTTTTGACCTGAGGTTTCATCTCCCAGCATTAACTTAATTTGGCTCCTTTGGAGTTGTACACAAGATGTAGTGGCACTTTGAACATTGCACTAAATTGAACAAACAACAGGATGTAGTGGTTGCAAAAAAAACTAGACCTTTTGTAACAAGCCAAATGATACGAACCTAAAATTTGTGTTTTTATTTTGCATTGTTTGATGCGAAAGTCATTATGTAATTGATTCCCTTAGATCATTTGAAAACTTTTTAGATCTTAGACAAATCCCCACTTTCTATGGAAGTATTTTGGTGCAAGGTGCACCTCAAGGTCCATGTCATAGTACTATCATTTGAGAGAATGGGGGTGTAAAAACCTTATGATATAATGTGCATTTACTTTTTGATGACCACTTAAAATCCTCTCAAATGATGTATATTTATGGATTCCAATAATACCAAGCAACCTTGTCAATTTAGGATCTAAGAATGATTAATTAGCTGATCTTGTCCTAGTTTAAAGTCTTGTTTGGAGTCAAAAACATGGTGTAAACAAACAATCCAAACCAAACACATAGTCCAATTTTTTCTTCAAATAAAAAGGCATTATGTTGTCTGTGTGAGATCATCAATTGTCCTTGTTCAAAGTTCATCAAAAGCTTGAGAGTCATATCATCCACTTTGTCACAGTTATGTTTCCCAATTGAGTCTAGACCTTTACCAAAGTTTTTTAAGTCCTTCACTTTTAATTTAAATTCAGAATTACATCTTTACAAGTTCATAGGGTTGATGTGTTAAGTGGGTTCACCATTTGCACTAAACTTTGAGGGAACTTAGGTTCAATTTCCATTTTGGGTTGAAGGCCATTTAAGACTCATAATCATTGTCATCACTTGATAGACTTAAGCCTTTTTTTGCTAAACACTTGCACTTTGAGTCTATGCATAATAACATTTTTAATTAAGAAAAGTAGTGTTATGCTATCAAAATTGTAGGAAAACATCTTTACCTTAGAGAGTTTTTGAAGCAAACTTTTTTTTGTCACACCTTTTGGGTAATATAGCATCGTTACACTGCCTAAAACATTTTAAATATTATTTCATAGACCTTCTTGCATAGAGTTTCAAATTTTTTCTTACATTTTCAAACCAATTAGAGTATAATTTTATGATCCTTTGTCTAAAGCACAGTTATTTTGATCACCTTTATCTAGCTTTTTTGTCAAAATAACCAAGTTTTATACCATTTTTAATGAGAAAATAAACTATTTCTAAAGTGCCTTTTGTTTCATACCTTATACTTAGTTGATCAAGTTCATGTCTAAGAATCATATGCCTAGTGTTTGTTAGAAGTGTTTCAAATCCATTAGATTAAAACTTTCATCTATTTTCAAAGTCTAGATTTTGACACCATTTGGCCAAGAGTCCTAGCACATGCCTTTCTTGAGCCTAGCTTTTGATGCAACATTTGGTGAAAATACCTAGCAACTTTTAAATTCCTAGATTAGACTAGTTTGAAACACTTTGACCTTAGAGTTTGGTATTTTGATTTTAGGTCCATTTATTTGTTTATGTTTGTGTGAATAGTGAAACATTAGATACTTCACACTAGCTTATTTCCTCATAAATATTTGCATAAACCTTTTGATCCTTTTGATGAATCTAGACCAAGTTGAAACATCATCTATTTTAGATTTTGTCCTTTTTAGAGTTTAAATAACTCTTTGACCTTTTATCACAAAGCATTGACTATGGATCTCAACATGTATTCCTACACTCGTATTAGACTCATGTATAATCTAAAGATTACTAATGTAGTTTCACAGGAAGAAATGGTGCAAGACCCCTATGTAAAAAATATTTTTATGAGATGGACTCTTATCCCTCTTATAATACTCAATCAAGGGTACAAAGCTAAGATCTATTGGCTAACTATCTATTTAACACACCACTTTATTTAGAATAGGACTAAGAACAAACTATGCAATACCTAGCTACAATACCTATAGTAGACGAGCCAGTACTTTAATAGTCGTATTCTACTAATACAACTTCCACGTATGATCCATTTTTGTTTGAGTGACATTTTTTAGAGAAAAAAGACATTTTAGTTAGATCCATAGAGGTAGAGGCTAAGTTTCCAATAGACTTACCCCATGAAAATTTACTAAGTTTAGTAAAAGTGCCCCACAATATCATTTATGATCAACATGTTTCTTCTAGAAATCCTATGGATCTAGTCCAAACAACATACCAAGATCATAATATATATGATCTAGGAAAAACCATCATGGAATATCACTTTAACCAAATGCAAATAGCATATCAAACCTACCTAAATCTAGCACATGATTTCAATCAGATGAACATGGTAAGTAAGCCTCTTATTGACCTAGTTGATAGAGTTAACTAGACAAGAGAATCCAAGTTCTAACCCATTAATATAAATTGATTTGATAGATAACTTGATGCATATGCCTATTATTGAAGAAGTGTCTTTGGCCTATACACAAAATAGTGAGCCAAATGTAGTAAACAATGTGCAAATAACATCTAATCCTGATCAAAGTGGTACTAATGTGCAAACAATTCACCAACAACATGTACCTATAGTTAATCCTATAAATAGGTAATCATACTAGGGAGTATGAGTTTCTACCCCCCAACCTCAACTAGATGCTTCTTAAAGTGTACAACCTACAAGATTAAGTAATCAAACAATGGCTAAAGTCACATCTCAATGATAGAATGTGATGAACCCTACTCTCCCTCAATAAGTAGCGAGTAGTGTTCTATAACAACAAGCACAAAATAGTGTAATAATGCACTAAAGGACAAATACATTACCACCTCAATCAATGGAAACTAATGTTCCACCTTTTCAGGTAATGATCAATGTAACTTTTTAGTCATAGACTAATATGCCATTCCAAAACCAAGCAATGACTAGTCAACAACATGTAAATATGGGTCAACAATAGATGCCAAATTTGTAACCTACTTTCACTTCCTCATAGGGATCCATGCAACAAGGATGCCCCCATGTTTCTCAGGTACCTACTAGACAACTGTTGGTTCAAAATATGCCACAAATCTAGAGATAAGGTCTTGGTCCACAAGTTCTCACTAAATAGAAAGGTTTGATTAGTTGGTAGTATGTCCCTTTTCAACCATAGTAGGCATAGTATAGTTATATCCCTCTGTTCCAACCATAAAATCCTTCAAGTTAAACCTTTATCACCAACTTGAACCAAAATATCACACAACCAAGTGTGTAATTTCAAATACATATTAATCCACATATGCATATTCTTGGTCTATTCCCCAACCAAACCAATGTACCCCAATAGTTATATCCATCATACCCTAGTCAAAGTGTCCCACTTGTGAGCTCCCAACCATCTATCTAAACCCAAATTTTCCCTCAAACCAATATTCCTTCTAGTTTCCTATCCCAAGAATTACAATAAATGAAGGATGTAATTATTTTTACTTAGGTGAGGAAACAAACTAAAAATTTCAAATTAGATTACGTATGGTCCTATCCATTCAACATGGAGTATTTTTCAGATACCATTTCCTCCAGGATATGAACCACTAAAATTCAACAAATATAAAGGGAAAGGTGATCCTAAGGCTCATTTGACCAAATTCTTTGTCACATGTCAACTAGTGGCATATAGTGACATATACCTTTTTCTATTATTTCCAAGGAGCTTGGTTGACAAAGCCTTGGAGTGATTTTTGAAGTTTCCCAAAAATTTAGTAACAAATTTTGATGATCTTTTTGATAAGTTTGAGTAGCACTTTTCCTATAATCTCAAGCATGAGATTTCATTAGTGGACTTAATGAAAGTAAATTAAAAAGATAAGAGTTTTACAAGTTATTTATAGTGATGGAGGGCTCTTACAAGTTGTTTTACCAATAGTTTACTAGATAAAAAATTAGCTATTATGTTTACCAAAAATCTGCATGGTGAGATAGCTTACCATCTAGAATTACAATGTGCATATATGTTCAAAACGATCATTGATAAAGGTTTGTTGATCGAGTGGGTTATCATAAATAAAGGAGTCATCAAGATTAATTCAACTAATCAAAATCAAGGTACCAATCATGGAAATGAACAACATCTCATTCAAGTGCCAGCATCACAACTGACATAGGCCAATAACCATGAAAGACCAAAGAAATTCAACTGTAATAAGAATGTTGTGGGAAATGGGGTAACTAAATAGCATCATATCCAAATGGTGCAAACATCATCTATACTACCTTTTCATCTTACTCCTACCTATCGACCTCTCTAAACAATATCACAAGTGCAACAACCAAGACCTACACATCAAATATAATAGATGTTACGATTACAAACCCCTCCTCCTACGAGAACCATACATGCACGTCATATCTTTAGTGACCTAGGAGAGCCTATTGTGTTTGTATTTCATAAGCTTAATACCACTAATCTAATTAGTTGCCTATACCAAAGCATTATCTACAAGGCATTCCTTATCCTGATTGGTATTGTGAAAATGAATTATGTGACTATCATTGAGTCAATGCGCATAATATATGAAGATGTGTCCAAATTAAGAATTTAATTAAGAATATTATTGGAGAATGGGAAATAATATTAGATAATGGTGCTTCTACTTCTAATCAAAATATTTGGATTTATCAAAACCCCTTTCCTTGACATAATAATCAATAAAAACAAAATAAGTAGCAACAACAATAACAATAAATAGTGCATTAGTAAAATCAATAGTTTCAAAATCAAAGGCCAAACCAATAGAATCAAAAAAATCAGTAGTAGAACCCTCAATGATAGAACAATAAACAAAACCAAGGTCATAATGGTAACAACCAATAAACCTACCATGTAGTTGCACATGAATACAATAGGGTTGTAGGTCATATTATAGGGGGTAGCATTAATACCATTTTCATTAATCCTCGACCAAGCACTAATCAACCTAGACCATTGCTAAATAAATTCATTTAGCCAAATTACATGGATAATCCTTCTTTAACTTGGGAGTCCATATAGGCAAACCATCAAATTAAGACTTCCCCTTTTGGAGCTTATATCGACAACTCATTCTTACCATGTGACCACATGCAAGTGCACTAGCAACTGAGACTTGTCCTATCTGATCACACACCATTTCCAACATCAGTTGGCAATAATGGTCTAGTTTTTAATCCTAATTGTGTAATCATGACTCAAAGGTAAAAGATTACTATCCTAGGCCCACAACCATCCACCACTTTGCCTATCATCCAACTAACCGTTCAGCCTCAAAATAAACCATTCACTACTGACCAAGATAAGAAATTTGACATTATGGAATAATTGCAAAAGACACCAGTACAAATTTTTATTTTAGATTTGTTGTGAATGTCAATAATCCACAAGAACATCTTGAATGAGTTTTTGACCTAATCCACAGTTGCTAGTGATAAATCCCCTAATAAATTTCAAGCTTTGGTTAGACACCTAGCTCCATCCCAATAAGTCACATTCAACAAAAATGATATGTCTTCTCTTGACCCACTTCATAATAATATATTATACATAGAAGTTTATATAAAATGGCATAAAGTGAAATGTGTCCTTATAGACAATGGATCAGGCCTGAACATAGTGTCCCTAAATTTCATCAAGCTTCTTGGATACACAATGGTAGATCTCCAACTAGAAATAATAACTATCAAAGCCTATGATAATAAAGAAAGAGAATCACAAGGCACCATTAGTTTTCTAGTTATCATCAGGTGTTTGACCCATGATACACTTTTCCATGTGCTTGATCTTGCATTATCATACAACATGCTTCTAGGCAAGCCTTGGTTACATGAGATTCATGCAGTCCTATCAACATTACACCAATGTATCAGGTTTTCCCACTTAGGGATGGAAGTAAATATTATAAGAGATTTGCATCTATATAAACACTACAAGCATCTTGAGGCCAAATTTTAAAGCTTTAATTATCAGTACAGTATGAATCCAAGTTCCAAGCAAGATAAAGGAAAAGTTATACTTATTGATCCTTCATTAGAGAATTACATAGATCTTAATACCTTAGATTCCCTTTCTACATGCCACCTCCTAAAGCTTCTAATCATTTCACCATTTTAGATAATGGACTGGGAGAGTATGTGACCCATACTACATTTCATATTGCTAATCTTCCTCAGAATCTAAAAAGCTTTGGGTGACCCAAAGTCACCCCACATATGCATTGGCAACAAAATAACAAAGATAAGGAACCTATCACATTTGTACTAGCATTTAGCCTAGGACTTAACCCTCTTGAAGGAGACAAATCATGGTTATATAATGACAACTAAGCTAAT